>JANVCC010000065.1:1929232-1940053 GCA_025345505.1 Todiramphus chloris collaris | reverse complement strand
GTTCTCTTGGTTATGGGCAGGTTCTCTTAGTTATGGGCAGATTCTCTTAGTTATGGGCAGGTTCTCTTAGTTATGGACAAGTTCTCTTAGTCTCGCCTGTCCTATGAAGGCAGAAGTGCCGCAGTGAGACAGAATACGTCCTGTCTTGGAGGGCGAGGGTTTTGGTGAGCCAGGGGTGGGTGGTGTTTGAGGACCGAGGCAAGAAACCTGAGTGCTGGGGAGATGCAAAGGAAGGAAGGTTTGCAGACCCCCCTTGGCGGAATTTGTTCTCATCACCCATGATCAGTGGGCTGTGACCACAACGTTTGTAGGATTTGAAACGACATGTTTGTGCTTGGGAGACAGAATGGGTTCCTGCGGAATTTCTGTAGACTTTGAACATATTTTTATTGCCTCAAATGTCCAGGATCATGTTTATTGACTCCTCTAATGCACCCGGAAAGCCTCTAAGGGAAAAATTGTCTATTTAGAAGCAATCCCTGTTAATTTGTACTTAGAAAGCGTGTCTTCTTTGCCTGCCACTTTTAAAACTCACAAGTTCATTCACAAAACCGGCTGGAACAGCATTTTCTGCCCTCTAACTAAGGGGAGTAAAAAATGGGCAGGAGAAGCCTGCTAAAAGGAGAAAATCTACTCGCTGCTCTGCCTTTTCCACAGCTCAGCCTTTGCAGGCAGCAGAGAATGGGAATGGGTTGGAGCAGGAGCGAGCAAACCGCGTGGGAGCGGTCATGAACTCCAGGCTGAACGGTGAAAACTAAACCTCAATTTTTCTTTCATTTATTTACATAGTTTAATCGGCTGCTACTTATGTTTTCTGGGCGTGGATCACCTCAGAGGAATCTGTTATCAGGCACCCATGGGCTGTTGGGGCAAATCCTGCATTTATCCATGGCATTGACTACTTCACGCCTGCCACTTCCTTTTTCCATAAGCCAAGGGTTTCGGCGCTCATATTTCAATTTGAAGCTTAAGTAGGTGAAATGTGAAAGAAAAATGAAAAGTACAGCGATGAAACCTGGAGCTGCTATCTCCACATTTGCAGGGTGCTTAACTGGTGTTTGTTTTTCCCGTTAAAGCAGCGTGTTCGTGCCTTGGAGGCTTTTCAAGCTATGCAGCAAGTACCAGATTGCAGAGATAGGCAGGTTGCTATCAGTTTGGCTCCCTTTACATTTGTCAGTGTATATATGGTCATATATATTTATATGTTAACTGACCAGCCTGTGTGTGTCCGTGTGTGTGTGTCTATACATATATGTGTGTGTCTATGTGTGTGTGTGTCTATATCTGTCTCTATATGTGTGTGTGTGTCTCTATATGCTTTGTTAAAAGCAAACATTATCAGAGCATTAGGCACAAAGACACCTCAGGCTGGCCGTTTTCTACATCCTCTTAGGTCACACTTTAAAAAGCAGGGAATTCCCTACGGAGAGTTTGCTTTATCCCCTTGCCCAGTCACTGCATCCTCGTTCCATCCTCCTCCCCTTTTCACAGACCGCGGTGCCCGCTGGGTGCTTCCCTGCCGAAGTTTTTCTCTTTGGGTTTTTATGCTTCATTCTTAAGTGCAAATCTAAGGTGATTGTTAATAAATATTAACGCCTACCTTGTCTCGAAGGTCTTCAATTGTCTTCCAGTAGGCACTGTAGTCCCGAGCTGGGCCTGGGCCTCTCTTTTGGTACCAGTCTCGGATCTTGGTTTCAAGGTCAGAGTTTGCCTCTTCCAGCGCACGCACTTTGTCCAGGTAAGAGGCCAGGCGCTCGTTCAGGCTTTGCATAGTTGCCTTTTCATTTCCTGAGAGGAGGCCGTCACCGCCACCCAAGCCACCACCGTAACCACCACTAAAGCTGCTGCTAAACCCACCTCCATATCCACCACCCAGGCTGCTTCCTAGGCCAGAAGAGACAAACCTAGCAGAAGAGACTGACACACCCCTGCCACCAGACCCTCCGTGGATGCTTGGAGCCCTAAAGGAACCTCCCCTGAAATGGACCGAAGAGGCACCGGGACCCCCTGCCACAGAAGAGGTGGTTTGCCTGAAGCTGTAGCTGGCCATGGTAAGGAACACCGAGGACCTAACCCAAGGTGCAGCTCCCACGGTTTGTGATCCTGCTCCCCTACCCCGCTCTCTTGAGCTTGTGACAATGGGAGTTGTCTCCAGAATGTGTTATCTGAGACCCGTGGAATTTAACAGCCCCAAGCCTTCTGCCAACACGGCAATTCCTCTTATTGGTCAGTCTCTCTCCAGTGGGCCGTGTTCCCTCCCCAGATACCTTCACGCACCGGAGCTGATCCCCACCCAACCCCCCTGCAAAGCCCACTGCCTCTCGAAGCAAAAGGAGGAACAACTGCTGAGGGGAGCGTTCGGGAATCCAGCCCCAGTTCACCTCAGTGGGAACAAAAGGGCTGGGAGCGGCCGGCTCTGCGTCCACAGCCGAGTCACAGGGTGACCTGCAGGTCCCCACCCCTCTGCTGCCCTGCTCCCCTTGGGAAAAGGTCTGCTTGCAGAACTGACATTTTCAGTCTTTCTTTGCTCTCAGTTTCTTTTGGGCTGGCAGTAGAACAGGGGGCTGAGACAGACCGTGCCTTGTCTGAAAGAGTTTTCTGCAGAAACAAGAGCGCTCTCCAAAGAACCGTGGCTCTGTTTGAGCAGAGATAAGCATCAGACTTCCGAGAGTACCTGGGGAGTGAGCAACAACGGAAACAAGTGCCTGGTTATATCTTTAGCCCTTCCACTGCTACTGAAAGAGAGACGAGACAAAAGACCATCACTTGGCCTTCTGGTCCCTGAGATTCATGCCAATGTTACTTCTGAAATGCACAGGTCCTCTGCTGCCCAAGATGCACTTTCAGAAGCGGTGTCGCTTTTGCTAGCACAAGCTCCTCCATCTGCCCCCTGAGCACGCGTGTGGGCACTCAGGTCTGTCCTTTCCTTTCTCTTTCTTTCTCTTGCCACCCCTCACTCCCTCCAGACCCCTGGGACTCCAGGAGAACTGCTCTGGGGGGAGCAGCACTTGCAGCTTCCAGGGAGCGACTGGGGCCCGGGCAGAGATTCTGCCCCCTGCAAGAGCCACCGAAGAGAGCCTTCAGAGACCGGCTGCGTGCCGCGGCACGTCCGGGGGGGATCCACTCAACACCGAAAGGAAGGGTTAGAGACAAGCTAAAGGAGACGCATCCTCCGCGCGAGGGCCTGCCTGGCCTGGCGGGTATTCCAGAGCTGCCGTCGGTGCTGTGCTCGCCTTGTGCGGGGAGAAATGTCAGCCTGCAGAGCAAACACGAGGAGGGTGAAAGAGCAAACAGACCAAACTGGAAGCTGGCCAAGGCACCTGTACCAACAGCCCCAGCTAATGACGAGGCTGTGGCAGAAAGAGGAATTCTGGGCTGGCTCCAGACACTGTTGCTCACTGTATACGGTATACGTACCAGCCGTTACCTGGCCGGGATGCTGTCGTCTGGGAGCATCACATCTGAATTCTTTCCTCTCTGTAGAGTCTGCTGTGTTCACACAACTCTCAGCTTGCACAGTAAAAAATGGTGCAGCCTTTCCAGAGAGCCCCAGAGGACACTTGCGTCTGCCAGAGACACTCTGGTCGTCCCTTCCCTAGATCTGAATGTCCTGCTCAGCCCTGGGGAGGAAAAACCTGCCCAGCAGGGAGCTGTGAGCAGGTGAAGTAGCAGTATCAGAAGGTTCCAGTCTGCCTGCAAAGAGAAGCTACAGAAGAACAGTTACTTTACTGCTGCGGTCCAGAGTTAGGACGTGAAGTCCACGTGCTTTTCTTCACTGAACAGAAATGCGAGAAACCTAGCAAATACTGGAGTACTCTGATGTGTTTCCTGCTGCAAGGGAGAGGAACATCCTTCCCTCGAGGTACTCCTTCCCATTCCCTAGACTCCCACGTCAGCAGCTCGAAGCAGTGGAATTGTGGTTGTGCAGAGTAAGGTGATACCATGGACTGAAATGCTTGGAAAAGCCTTTCCTATGGCGATGGATTTGCTCAAGGAAGGTGCTTCAGTCGTTCTGCACAGGCCATTTTTGCTCCAACTACGATAAACCTGATTTGTTGCAGGGCCAGCTTTTCACTAAAGGAAACAGAAGGAATGGTCAGCAAAGGAATTTTCTTTATCTGCGACTTATCTGAGGGTAGGGGAGACACCTTCACTGCAGTGAAGTCATCCAGTGACTGGTGGTAGCAGCCCACGCCCAAGCGCCTGCCTGCGACCTTCCCTTTATCTGCTCTGCTTTCCTCGTCACCACTGCTTTAGAAAATTGTTCCTTTTATTTCAGGGAAATTCTATTAATTGTCCTTTAACCCCATTTTCCCCCCCCCTTGAGTGGCACTGGCATATACGTCCCTCTTCTCACACCCTGCTGAACTCTCTCCCAGGGACTGCTAGTGCAATTACAATTAAATCAACTCTCTCACCATTTTAAGCTGCGTTATTGGTGTCTGCAATTCCCGGAGTGCTTCTGTGGACAAAGGAGCAAAGTCAGGTTATAATTCTGATTTTCCCTTTTAAATCTTTGTTTCTCCCTTCTCATAATTCTGCCTTTGCTTCTATCAGTGAAATTATGCTTCTTGACTCTTTTGTAGGGACATTTTTGGTCCTCCTCTCTTCTCCGGCCCATTGAAACTTTGCCCACCCCTACTGATCGTGTTGTGTGGCCTCTTGACATCACAACTTTCTGTGCCTTCTTCTTCTCTTGAAGATCACAGGCGTGGAACTTTGGAATCTCTTTAATTCAAACACAAAGTTTTCTATTTTCTCTTTAAACTTGTGGGAAGACCCTACGCTAACAAGAACTGATCTGCAGCTGGCACTGCTGTGACTGCTTGGAATGTCTGCCCAAGACACAATTCCTGTATTTCTTCCTTTCCTAGCCCATCATTCATTTTTATTTTAAATCTTCCCAAACCTCACATTGGCACATACTCCCTGAACGAGCCAGCAGATTCAAAGACAAGGATGTTTGCATGCTGAAAAGGCAGGTCCCAGCACGTGCAGGCACAGCTGTTAGCAGTCTAAAAAGGGCAGAGATAAGAGCACTGTTCTCTTGCTCAAAATCACTATTTTTGCCAAGTAGAAGGAGTGGGATTTGGTGAAGGACGCACACGGGTGCCCTGATTCCTGCGCTGGGAGAGATGATAAGGTCATGTAAGGGTTCTGCTTTAAGAGTAATGACAAGAGTCAGACACAGGACAACGCGTTTTTATTTGGGGTCTAGTCCTTGCATGGCAGAAAAGAAACAAGGATTCTGTGATTCGAGGTGAACTTCAAAGATCTGGATTCCTGCTCAGCTTCTTTAGTGATTTTGGGACGTGCAATTTAATTTCTCTCAGTGTTTGTTGCTTGGATAGTTTTGAATAGATTAGTGTGAGGAAAATACGTAAAAGATCACAAAGAACCCAAGCACTGGAGTAACTGGGAGCAGTGCCAGTACCTGGCAATCCTATGTGGTGTGTACTTCTGGAAACGCCTCATTCTTCTCTCTGTTCCCCTAGAAACCAAAATAGCTTTAAACTCTTGACCTCTCTATCAATCCAGAACTCTAATGATAATGCACAGCATGGAGTAAAGTACCTGAGACGGGAAAATAACAGAGGTTTTCTTACAGAATGATAAAAAACTGTGTGGGAAGAAAGAACCAGTAGGACCCCGAGCCCTGGTGAGTGAAGACAAGGCACCGGGTGTTGTTTTTACACTTCCTGTAACCTGTTATCTGGCTGGTAAATCTCAGCAAGGTAGGATGGGGCTGGAAATGAAGAGTCAAGTGTGTGACTGATGAGAGGCTCTGTTCCAAAAGGCAGGTTTCTGCAGGCAGCAGCAATAAGCAACCGAGAGGCCCCTGCCAACACCAAAGAGACCGAACCCGTCCCGGGCCGCAGAGGAGCCAAGTCCCCATGGAACGCTGGCACTGCCCGAGTCACGCTGAAGGAGGAGGCCAGAGCTCTCCAGGGGCTGTGTGCCCACAGGCAGCTGGAAAATTCCTACTAAAACCAGAATCCCAACACTGACTCGATGGGTTTCGTAGCAGAGAGGGAGATCAGCTGGTTTATTCTGCTCGTGTGTCATTCGTCTGGAGAGCACATTTGTGTTTGTATTATTTCTGTTTATGGTTATGCTCCCATATATTTATATTTATAGGTATAGGTTTATATATTTGCATTTCTATACTTATATATCATGAATTCTCTTGCTGATTTTATCAGAGTGTGTCCTGATCAGAGAGACAAGCTGCAGTTTCCAGTAAGGGCAGAGATTTTGCTGTGCAAACATGTTCCGGATCAAATTGGAAAACAAAGAGCTCTGTTTGTGCCCTGCTGGTGGAAGCTGTCAGCTGGAGCCGGGCTTTCCCGATCCTGTGTGTGCTTTCACACTGCTTTGGACGTGAGAGAAACTCTCAGAGCCTCCAGATCTCTGACAGGCTCAGTGAGAAGATGGAACTCTGCGCTGCTCTGCGGGGGCAAGTCCTGCAGCCACTCGCCTGTGGAGCTCGTGCCAGGGAGGTGGTTTTAAACCAGCTTGTTCTCCTGGCAACAACCAGCTCCCAGAAACACCTCCTGCAGCCCTGGCTCGCCCTGCCCGTGGTGGCTGCACACCTGCAGGGGAAGGAAAGGCTCTCTCTAACAGTTCGCCCCGTTTTCAGATAGAAGTTTATAGGCAAACTGCACACGTTGGTGTGTCTCGGCTGCGTTACCTCCCTGGGCAGCCCTGGCCGCGAACCGAAGCTGACGGCCAGGGTTTTCCACCAGCCTCTGACACTCTCATCAGCTTTTGATCTTCTTTCCATCAAACACCATGTTCTGCTCTGACTGGCTCGATGTTTTGGGCAGCCCACCACCACCAGATCAAGCTGGCTGAAACACTTGCCAGGCGCCTTTTCCCTCTTTTCTAAAAGAGTTGTCCTTAAAAGCCAGTAAGGACTGTAAGATCCTGGTGGCATGCCTTCCAACAGAGAGGAGTGGTCAGCACTTGTTTAAAATCTTTACATCTGTGTAATCACCCAGCTTCTTGGTACTGCCAGAGTTTTTGCCCATCTGACACAGAGTTGTGGGAAAGACCTGAACTCAGACGTGCTGTAAGAAGATGCTGCTTACTAAAGCTGGAAGTGCCTTTGATCCCCAGCCGTGCTCTCGCTGGCAGAGGGGTGGATGCCGGTGGAAAGGTGTTCCCTGGAGCCAGTCTTTGCCACGCATCTCTGAGCGTGGGCTCATAAACAGTGGCTTATTAGGAGTAATTGCAGTGCACACCAACTTCTCTTCAGGCAGCGCTAAATCGGTGACGAATGCCAGCCCCAGCGCACCTACAACCGCGTGCTCACGGCGTCAGCCGCGGGGGAGTTTTCCCGCAGTGCCTCTCGAGCGTGGGAATGCTCAGAGAAATCCAGAAGTTTGTTGTGGCTCCAGCTCCCGAATGTCACGCATTACATGGAACTTCCCAGAAGCACGTACTTGGAATTCAGAAGGAATGGCTTTTCCTACGAGAGTTTTTGTACTTGCTTAACTCAACTGCTGCAAACAAACCCTCTGCTGCGGGGCCAACCCTGCAGGCACCTTCCCAGCACCCAGCCCCCGGAGACTTCGGTTCCACTCCTTTCTGCTGCTTCTTTTGGATTCCTCTCTGCCCAGCTATTTCCCCCTCTCATCTTCATCTAACCTGTTTCCCAGGCTTGAGTCTTGAATTGAATTTTGAGACGATGTTGAACAGTTTCTGTTCCAAATGCTACTGCACGTATTCCGAGCCTCTCACTAGAGGATGCTGGGAGGACCCGCACGCTCCAGAAAAAGCCCATCCCAACACAACTGCAGGCTGTGGTTCTGCTGGGGGGTGGGCAGAGCCACACTGAGCACGGGCAGCAGAGCACAGTACCCCCTTGTACCCACACTGCAGTCTCGCCTGGGTTCAGCTCACCCCAGCTTTTCTTGATATTCTGATGCTGCGATGGGCAAAGGGTGCTCTGGTAGGTCCTGCCTCACAGCTCCATCCAGAACAGTCGAAGGAAGGGCAGAGGTGGGTGTGCTTGGCCTGGATCAGCTCAGATCAGCTCAGTGCTGGACACATCCTCAGTCCAGTGCCCTCTGAGTGCCCTGCAGGGCAGCACACCCTGCTTGGAGGGTTCTTCCTCTTCCCACGGAACAGAGACAGCAGAAGGGAAGCAGGAGGCTGGAGAATGCCCCTGACAGCCTAGAACACAAGTGGCTCCTTTCTGGGGTCAGAAATAACTCTTTTTATTTAAACGGGGGTCAGCTGAGGTATTTCAGCCCCGGCCCATTGCAGCTGGCTAATGCTTAGGTTTAGGCCTTTATTTTCTGAGGTAGGCAGCACTGGTAGGTATGGGAAGTCAAACAGAGCAGGAGGCAGAACGGTGGCAGAACATTCTCCTCTGCAGGAGAGTCCTGTTGTGACACAGCAGAGAGGTATTTTTACCTCGACTTATAAATCTCCTTTGTTTTCTAGCAAAATAGTTTCTCTGACTCATCTCTTTTCTGCTGCGTTGAGAATTCAGCTTTGGATTGTAACATGTAGATAGTTCAGTGCCTTTTTAAATAACACATTATCCAAAAAGACGATATTTTACCTGACCCGGATCTGTTTGCAAACCAAAGTGCAAGTGCAAAGCTACTTGACAGAGTAAAAAATGGGAGTGAGTGAGTGACCTGCTGCTCAGAGAACAATGGAGCCTTGTGAGACCCACCCTGCTGTGTCAGCGGGCAGCTGAATCACTCCTCTGGGATGTGGCAGGCCCTGTTCAGCTGCTTTCTCAGCCCGCTGCGAACCCAAGTCTGAAATACGGACTCCGAAGTTGTAAATGAGCCAGAGATTTCACCCATTTTTCTTCTTCTGTCAAGGCCAAATATCGTCCGTGTGTCACGCGAAGCAGCGCGGTTTGGGTAGGAAGGGTCGAACCTCGAGTGGCCCCGGCCACCCTGCCCTGCATCCCTGGAGAGGGAACAGCCTGGTGAGCTCAGAACTCCCGTCGGGTGAAAGACCTGAGCCCGGGTCTTCCACCACTTCAGGAGGAACAATCCCAGCAGTTGGGCTTGGTGTTACAGGGAGAACTTTGCACGATCATCACTCATCTCCCGACTGAATCCTTTGCCTTTCTGGAATGAGGTTGGGCAGAGCTGGGAGGGGGCTGCCTGGGTGCCGTGGGGTTCTTGTTCGGCGACCCAAGGGAAAGGCTTTTGAGTTAATAAAATTGGCGTGACATTTGGAGGTTAATTAATCCCGATTGTTTCAGTTCAGCTGCTGAACTGGCAAATCAGCCCTTTGCACGTCCCTTGGAACGTGCCTGATCAAAAGGGGTTTCACTCGGCCTCTTTTCTTCCCTGTAGGTGTCACTCTTGAGTTTCACCTGGATGTATTTGCTCATCCCCAATATTCTATCCAGACACCCTCTGGTTTAATTTAGGATATACGATTTTCTTTGCGGCTATATTGCATAATAGTCCCAGCCCTGGTGTCCCTGTGAGGGTATTTCTGTTCCACCTGCATTTTCATATGATGCTGATCCCCAACAGACTGTGGGACACACGGCTTCGTTTGCATTGCAGGAACGTCAAGCTTTATTAGAGGCTGCAGCAGGTGGATCACCCGCCGCACTGCCGAGAGCAGTACGTAGCTACGGGCTCGCGTATGCAGAACAGCATAGAGAGGAAAAAGTAGATGATTGTAGGAGTTGGGATAGAAATGATCTCGACTTCACGAGTGCCGTTGGTCGAGCAGCCTGTGTGTCGGTGGGTGCCTGGTGCCCACGCTGTGTGTGTCGGCACGGCGCAGGATGGGCTGCTCCCGTGGCAGTAGATCAGTCGGGGAAGACATCAGGAGTGTCTTAACACACTCTTGACTGCCCTGTGGAATGAAAGAAGAAACCATTACTCTGATGGGGAAAGCAAGAGCCTCTTGCAGCACCTACATTCCAGAGCTACCCAGGTTAGCAAAAGCAAGGGGAAGGAGCTTCGCCTGGTTCTGTAACTGAAGCTAAAATGCCTTGAAGGGAAGAGATTTGATATGGATGGTTTAATCCCTGCTGCAGGAGCAAACGTGGAGGTCATAACAGAAGGGATAGCATTAACATGGGAAGAGATGAAAGCCAAACTAGGAAAGCCATGGAGATAAGATGAATTAGGATCCTCCTTGGAAGAGGTTTCTTACCTGCCTTGTCACCAGATTGACCATGGGAGTAGGAAGTGGAAGAATAAGAGTGGGAGGAAATCCCCCCTCCTTGGAGAGCTCCTTGAGATGTTCTGTGCAAAGAGAGGAGCTTTAATGAAGGGAATGATGAATATATTCATGAAGAGACATACCGCACGTAACAGCCCAGCTTTTTCTAGACCTTGCAAATATTAATTTGTATTTTTTTTAATGTCAATCCCACCAGCTGTATTTTCCTAGAAAGCTGTAGAAGCAGAATTAACGAAAGGCTGCCAAAGTGCTCTGCTGATCTCAGAGTGCAGCAGGGCTTGGTGCCTGCGGGGGAAAGCAGCACGGGGCAGTTTGGATTCCCCGGGTGCAATTCACCCTGCACAGACAGCCCGAGAGAAGCTGACGGGCTGAAAATACATCCCTGTAGCTCTCGGCGTCCCTCTGCAGGGTCTGCATGTTAACTTTATGATACACACATTTCAATGCAGAGCTGAAAAAAGCTGGTGTATTTTGATTGCAAGCATGAGGCTGGTAAAACATTCTACTCTGTCTTCTCTAAGAGAAAAGCTTGTGACAGCATTTCTGCTGCTATCTGCAAACAGGATACGTACGCGATGTCCTGTGTTCCCTCCTGCAGCAGCGCCCGGTACTGAGCAATCTCCTGCTCCAGCCGGGTCTTGA
>JANVCC010000065.1:1862585-1929222 GCA_025345505.1 Todiramphus chloris collaris | reverse complement strand
GGTGTCACCTGGGAGGCAGCTCAGCTTCCCATGGGCTTTGCCAGCCCCAGTGCTTCTGCCAAAAGTGATGTGCTCAGGGAATTTTGTCTGAGGTAAGCGGCACCATTACCCTTCTGTCCAGGTATGTCGGTGTTGATTCACACCAAGCGTGCACTGTAATTTCGGGTGGGTGGCTCTGTGTTGGAGATTTTGTTGGATAATGTGACATCTCAGAGCTTCCATCACTCTGGCCGTGTGTCGTTAGGGAGAGGAGTTACTGAGGCTCCGCCTTCGCTGTCTGTCTTCCTCATCTTCGGGTGGTGAAATTCAGTGTTTCAGCTTTTGTCTTCCTCCTGCGGTCGCAGACAATGATTCATCGACCAGCAGCCTCCAGGGGACTCTATATTCATTAATTTATTCAAAATTTACATTAGCTACTTAGAAATCCACTTCAATTTACTGGAATAAATTAAGTCCCCGATCTGTTCCGGGAGAGAGCTTTACACCGGGTTTTTACTCTCCGGTCAGCGCTCAGACCGAGGAAGGCTCTGCTGCTGTTCACCTTCCTCTGCAGGGGCAGGATTCTGATTGCAGTCATTTCTCTTGGTGAAGAAGCTGGGGTGTCAGCCACAAAAGTTGTATTTTGGCAAGGGTAGACTCACTAAATCTTTTCCTGTCAAAGAGGTGTTGATTTTATTTCATCTGTTTATCTGTTGCAGACCCAGGGGAAGTTGCGAGGGGAGCTGGTTGGGGTTTTGTGCTTTCACAGTCGCTTCAAACGCAGCCGTTTCTCAGAATGTTTCCTTCAACTGTATAATGCACTGAAATATAAACTTGACAAAAGTCTACAGTGACAAAGATTAGATCTGAAAAAACATAATTATCTGAACTTGTTACAGTGAATTGTGTTTGCCAACCAGCAGAGAGTATCTCGCAACACCAACCCCAGACTAAGAAACAACCGTGTATTTTTTTCCGCCGCCCGTGCAATGTGGGATGTTCAGTGAGCTGCTTTTTCCATCTTTGCCAATCAAGCTTCTGTGAAACTGGGAAAAGCTTTGAACAGAAACGGATCCTCAGGTTTCTAGCTGTGCATTAAGTCTGGGTCCCGCAGAAGAGTCATGTGGCTACTATCCAGGGAGCAGAAGGAGCTGAAGGACTTCATTTCCCACCTGAAAATGAGCTGCCCTGTAAGGGATCCAACCTAGAAGTGTTTTAGGAAGAGATTCCATATTGCAGACAAAGAAATAAACTCATTATAATTAGCAAAAGTAGAGTGAGGAGGGATGGAGCCGCTGATAGGACGTGTCAGGGGAGGGGGTGGGACTGTTTGAAGACAGAGCCCCTGAATGTGCCTGTGGTGGCCTGACCCTGCCTGGACACCGGGTGCCCACCAGAGCCACCCTGTCACTCCCCTCAGCTTATTCCCCTCTTTTAGTTCCCTGAAATTTCCCCTAAAAATCCTTCCTCCCCTCTGACAGGGTCTCTTAGCAGGTGCTGTCTCCATTCTGCTGGTTTTAACCCCCGCTGACCTTCATCGGATGATGTGTAGCACTGAGCGCGCGGTGGGCAGCGGGTACCTGCAGGGCAGGGAAAGAAAGGCCCTGGCAGGGTTACTGTGCAGTGCAGCCGGAGGGCTGGGAGGTGGCTGTACGGGACAGGGTGCGGGAGTGACAGCGCACAGCCGTCTCCGGTCTCCGCAGTGCTCCGGGTACCACTTCCCATCACCAGCCGCGCTCCTGCCAGCTCACGTGTGCAGTGCCGGTTCCCAAAGCAAATCGCTGGGATCAGAGCCCGGGTCGTGCCGGCACAGCACAGGCACGGAGGTGGGGCTGCTGTAGACCCAGCAGTTCTGGTGCCCTGGCCGGTTTCCAAGCGTCGACAAAGCTCGCACGGCCGCGCGACCTCTGTTTCTTCCACACGTGCTCCATTTGTCGCAGGTAGAAGGCAGATATTGCCGTTAACAGTTTATGGAGGAGAACTCTGTAAAGATCCCATGAGTTATCTTTCATTTTAACACCTTTCTCTCTGTTCCAAACCAGACCCCTCGTTTGTGCATTTCCAGTGACACTGATGAGTGTCAGTGAAGTTTTTGTGTGACAAATGGGAACGTTCCTGCCCTGGCTCTGTCATCGCTCCCCTTGCTCTGTGTGCAGCCTGGGCAGGCTCTCGGCTGATGCCACCTAGGTCAGCATCCGCTCAGGTCACAGATCCTGCCCTCTGCTCTGCTACTGAAGCTCAGAGTCTCACTCCACAGGAGTGGATCTGGCACGTGCTTCAAAACCGAAGGCACAGCCCAGGATACTCCGAGAAGATTATGATCTGAGTGGTCAGAAATTGTGCTTTCACTCATTTTCGTTATCAATGTTGTCATGTATCATCAGCTTCTCTACCCGGAGGTGTGTGCTGGCGTGGCTTTGTGTTTTCCCTTTAGGTGTTCACACCTACAGAATGGAAAGAAACCTACACACAGGTTGCATCAGACAGAAATTAAGTTTTATTAGTGACATTTTCCTGATACAGAAGAACCCTAGCAGCAAACAGGTTGAAACTCTAAAGCAAGTAGCTCAAGTGCCAGTGATGGAAGACACGAAGCAACCCGGGCAGAAGTGCCTAGCGTGCCTGGCAGGCGGGTGGGTGGCCCATCAGAGTAGCTCTGATGGACCTTGTTGCATAGATGGCATCAAGAACATTGAGGAGCTTTTAAGAGCATCTGTCTGTCCTCAGCAGCATGGGGAATGAAGAAGATTTGGGCAGGTTTCTGTTTGAAGTCTTGCACTGCAGGATCCTCAATGTATACTCTTAGTCAAAAGATCTTCCACAGCCTGTTTAGAAACAAAGCAAGTATTGATTTCTTCAGTACTGGCACCGACTCTCCAAGGCACCTGTATCTGCCAGAGAGGAGAGGAGAGGAGCCTGACTGTGACAGGAGACCACAGGCATTCCAAAAGCATAAAGGGAAACCTCAGCCTGGTACAAAAGTAGCCCTGCTTAGGAGGTTCTGCGAAGAATGAGACGGATGAGGAAGAGCAGCTGGGGTTTTAACTATGTTATTAGCTGGTGTCCCACAAAGTGGAATAGAAATTGAGTGTTTCTCTTAAGCAGGGCTTAAGGAAATAACTTTTAGTCACTCTAACACTTTGCAGAAGTTGGCGTTTCCCTGGGTGCTGTTCAGCCCCAGCAGAGCGTGCTGATAGCAAGGGGACTGAGGGAACAGGCTGCCCTGGCAACAGTTCTCACCTTGGCTCTCACCACCACTCCTGCAGGACTGAGACTGGGAGGATGAAGAGTAGGAGTGGGAACTGCTGACGCCTCCTGAGATCCTTCCGCCTCCTCCTCCTCCTCCTCCTCCTCCAATACATCCACCTCCGCTTCCCCCTCCTATTCCTCCGCTTCCCCCTCCTATTCCTCCACTTCCTCCTCCCATTCCTCTTCCACCACTTCCTCCTCCCATTCCTCCCCCTCCCATTCCTCCTCCTCCCATTCCTCCTCCCATTCCTCCTCCCATTCCACTGCCAGAGGAAATGCCACCACCTCCATATCCACCACTCATGCTACCACCTCCTCCTCCTCCTCCTCTTCCTCCTCCAGAATAGCCGCCACCACCTCCCATTCTACCACCTCCCATTCCTCCTCCCATTCCTCCCATTCCTCCAGACGGCATTCTGCAAAGAGAGAGAAAGGAGAAAAAAAGTTAATCAAATGCATTTTTGGTCTCAGAAGGAATTCTGTCTTAAGATACTGCACAGAAACCCGCACTTCTCCTGTCTCTACATCTCCTTTTTAGAACCCAGCACAGATCAGCAGCACCACGGCTGCAGTGCCAAAAATCAACCTCTCTTTCCACGTCAGCTCACGTGCAAGAGTTCTGCTCAGGTAGCTCTTGCAGGGTTTAGCATTGCTGCTCTGGCAGCCCAGGGGGTCCCTGTGCTCGGAACTGGGAAGTTCAGAATTTCTGCATTCATTTTATTTCGCGTGAATGACATTCTGAGCAGGCATGCCAAGAACGTGCAGTACCCCACAGCCGGGAGGCAGCAGCTCAGAGAGCTGACTCAGCCTCACTCCAGTGCACAGCCTGGCTGGTGGCCTGTCTTTGTGACTATCAGCAGCCCCGGGCGTCACACAGAGCTGTGTCCTTTGGGCAGTTTACATACACGAGGTCCTGCTGCCCTTCCTCCAGCAGCGCCCGGTACTGAGCAATCTCCTGCTCCAGCCGGGTCTTGATGCCCAGGAGCATCTTGTACTCTTCGTTCTGACTCTCCATCTCGCAGCGGATGCTGGCCAGCTCCTCCTCCAAGGGGCCGATCATGGCCTGGATCTGCTGCAGCTGCATGTTGTAGCGACGTTCCGTGTCTTCCAGGTTGGATTGCAAAGAGTCTACCTGCACAGGGAAAACACAATTCCGTGTGTGTGGGAATGGGGCAACTGCAACTCTTTTTTGTCAAACAATCCGAGATCTTCACAGACCAGGGAAAAGCATCTCTTTGAAGGCAAGTCAGCCAGTCTCCCCTTCTCGACAGAGTACTTTCTAGGTGTGGATGCAGTAACCCTCCTTCCTTTCTGGAGACACATACAGCCTGTTCCACAGGGGAAGCAGAAGCAAATACTGGTACTTACCATGCTGAGTTGCGACTGCAGCTCAATTTCCAGGCTTTGGTATTCACGTCTCAGCTCAGAGATCTGTTGGTTGCTTGACTGTATCTCCTGGCCGCTTGAGTGGACTTGCTGATTTACTTCTTCCATCTGAAAAATTCACACACAAAATTGAGGCACTTTTGAGAATAAGAAAACATCGTGGGGTTATCATAAAGCACCGAGAGAGCAGTTAATAAGGGTGAAGAAAGATGGACTGTGGCCTCCCTGCGTGTATTTCCCACTGACTCAGTGTAATTCACCTTGCTACAGGAACGCAGACGCTCTACATGATACTCTACAGAACCCTCGTACTCCAGGACTGGCCTGTTACAGTAAACCACTTGAAGTAATTTAAAGTTAATGTCCCTTAAATAATATGTGCTAAGTTGCCTTTCCCCTGCTGGGTGTAAATAGGTCCAGTTCTTTGTGAAAGAGTCGGTGACCCAAGCCCCCTGTGCTTTACCTTGGTTTCATACCAGCTCTCCACCTCTCTCCGGTTGTTCTCGATAAGCCGTTCATATTCACAACGCATTTCATTTAATTTTTCCATCAAATTAATGCCAGGAGTAGCGTTGACCTCCACACTGACATCGCCACCGGATTGCGTCTGCAGTCCTTTCATTTCCTGAAAAAAAACAGAACCAGGTTCTCAAAGGCTGAGGAGAAATGTCATAGTTTCCAATAAAGGAAAAGAAAGGGACGCAGATCCTGACGCAGCCGTGTTGCTGCTGCAGAGGGGCCTCGTCTCCCTTGTGAAAGGGAACAACCCTGCCATTCCTCACCAGGCCTTGCGCTGAACCACGTCAGGCACCACGTGCACGTTGCCCCTGAGAGTTTCTCCTCGGGGTCATGAGGACTCTATGCAGCGTGCCCTCGGTGACAACCCTGTTCTGCATTTCTTTTCCCCACGGGAAATGCCGTTGCAGGCAGCGTAAATACTTTCTTTTGACTCCTCCATATATCCTCATATATTCTATCCATTTTTCCTTCCACGAGTTCAGGACCAAAACTGTAACTGAGGGTCCTTCATTGCCCTGGTCTCACTTTGCCAGATGGCCATCACTTGTGGGCAGCTGTGGATGCTGCACACTGAGAATCAGAGCCAGGTTGTGTCTAGCTGGATGATCAAAGCCAGCAGGTAAAATCTGGTTGCTGCTAGTGGAAAAAATCCACAGGAAATTCTCTGAACGTTGAGTTTTCGTTAAGTTATTATATTAAAGTGTGGAGAGCCTTACCTCTTCGTGGTTCTTCCTGAGATAGATCAGTTCCTCTTTTAGGGATTCAAACTGTGTCTCCAGGTCAGATCTGGATAGAGTCAGCTGATCCAAAAGTGGACGTAATCCGTTGATGTCACTTGCCACGCTCTGGTGGAGGGTACATTCAGTTTCGTACCTAAGGGGCGGACAAGAAAGATCATGAAAGTGCTGCCAGACCTCTTTGTTGTCTTGATTATAAATAGTTTCCATCAGTACATCTTCTGTCTTTAATCCCATTGCTCAGTTCTTAAAAGAGAGGCCCTAATTCTCTTTCCATCTCCAGTAGGTTTGTTCGGTTTCAGTAGAATGTCTCCCTGTGAGATGTACGTGATGAGGATTATAAATCTACATGCAAGTCTGGAGAAGCTTAGAATGTAGTCCTTTAAATGGCACTCTTCAGTAAGCTGTCTGGAGAAAAATAATAATGAAAACCTAAAAGATCATTCTCAGAATGCTTTTCCCAACAGTTCTATGTCGTGTCCTTGGAGCCAAGAGGGTCTGGCATCTACCGCGGTGAACTGGTAATAGGGGGGTAAGGGGAGGCTTAATGGAAAGGGACAGGAAGGGGAAGACTCACTTCAGTCTGAAGTCATCCACAGTCATTCTGGTGTTGTCAATGTCAAGAAGGATCTTGTTAAGGTCCACATTTGCAGAAACAATCTGAAAGGGAGAGGAGAGATGTGGCTCGGTCGGTTGTTGTGTCAGTTCGACACAGCGAGAGGGAAGAAATACCTGTGCAGAGCCATGTGTCAGGAGAGCTGACACCGAGCCCAACTAGGGCTGCGGGAGCTATGGAGAGAAGAGTTTAGTGCTTCCAGTTAAAGGAAGTGCCTTTGCTGTCAGTTTGGCTTTGCAAATACCCATTAATAATAACTTGTTGGAAAGAATAACTAAAGAAACTCATAATCAAAAAGCAGAGAGAAAACAGCGCCCGCTGCAAGTGCTGTTTGAACAAGAATCTGTTCGGTTAGCCCGGTTGTGTCGTACCTGGTTTTGCAGTTCTTCGATGGTTCTGTAGTATTGGCTGTAGTCCCTGGCAGAAGTGGGACCTTGACTTTTATACCACTCCCTGATCAGATGTTCAAGTTGACCATTTTCGTCCTCCAAGCGTCGCACTTTATCCAAGTAAGAAGCCAGGCGATCGTTAAGGTTCTGCATGGTCAGCTTTTCATTGGTGGAGAGCAAGCCGCCGTCTTCACCAAACCCCATTCCTCCAAAACTGCCTCCACCGTAGCCACCACCACCAAAGCTGCCCCCGCCAAAGCCACCGCTGCCCCCGAAGCCGCTAAATCCACCTCCGCTATATCCGCCGCCACCAAAACTACCTCCACCAAGGCCAGCTCCGTAGCCACCTCCCATTCCTCCAAATCCACCGCCACCTGATCCATATCCACCCCCCATACTGCCACAGCCCATTCCTCCTCCGTAACCGCCGCTCATTCTCCCGCCGTAGCTACTGCGGCTAATCCTCCCACAGCTGCCGCTGCTAAAGCCCCCTCCGTAGCCGCTCCTGGAAATTCCTCCTCCAAAGCTTCTCCCAGAAAAGCCCCCGCTTCCCCCAGAAGAGGTGTATTTCCTGGTGGACATTGAGGAGTATCCACCAGAACTGCGTGCTCCACAGCTCCGACCTCCTCCGCCACCCCCTCCGCCACCTCCACCGCCACCACCGCTGCCACCCCCGCTGCTGATTCTGATGCTGCTGGTTGAGGACTTGGTGCCACAGCTCATAGTGACAGCAGATGGGAGCCTTTAGCTGCAACCCCGAATTTAGCTGCAACCCCGAATTTAGCTGCACAGCCTGAGAAGGTTCAGGACTGCAGCGTTTCGTCCCCGGCTCGCTCTCTTTATACTTCTGACAGTGGGTGTCACCATCAGGGAGTTTCCTTCTCCCAGGGCATTTACCAACCTCGTTGTTTGTGCCAAGAATAATTTGCTGAACACTATTTTTGTGCTGCTATCTCAGGCAATTCCAGCCCATTGCGGGGTTTGTGGTGTTTGTTTAGGATGGGACCTTTCGTTACTTTTGGCATTCTTGGCTTTTTCTGGACCGGGCGATGCCGGGCTCCGCTTTACGGTGGCAAAGCCGCTCCGCACAGCGTCCCGCTAAAGCTCGTGTCGAGATGGAACTGTGCAGAGAGATTTGTTCTCAGATCTTCCCTAAAAGCACCGCAAGGCTCCAGCCTCTTGTGTTGGGCAGTGCGTTTGTTTGTTCAGTTATTAACCCGCTTCCTCCGCTGAGGTTTGTGTTGCTGCTCTTGGCAGGGGCTGTTGTTCTCTTCTGCTCTTTCGTATTTTGTGCGTTTAAGATCTTGGTTGACATGATTTCTCTCACTACATACGGTAGTGCAAGAGGTTTATGAACAGGTCTGTGGAACGTGTGTGCCCAGACTGTCCAGCTGTGCGCCCAGACTGTCCAGCTGTGTGTCCAGAGTGTCCAGCTGTGTGTCCAGAGTGTCCAGCTGTGTGCCCAGACTGTCCAGCTGTGTGTCCAGACTGTCCAGCTGTGTGCCCAGACTGTTCAGCTGTGTGCCCAGAGTGTCCAGCTGTGTGTCCCTGTCACCACTCAGAGCTGCCTCTGTGGTGGGAAGTGCAGCACAAGCAGCAGGAGCACCCCAGCCCCTTCCTTTGGGAAGCCAGCTCTAGGGAAGCACTTTGGGTAGCCGACTCCTAGAAATCAAAGAGGGGAAAAAAAAGGTTTTTTTTTTTTCACCGAAGAGCTGTTGATCTAAAATATTAGGAAGATTAAGGATCGTATTGCAAAGTCAATTGCAGCACAACTAGAAGCTGTATTCATCCATACAATGGCCTGTAAACTGCTGCGTGGGAAGATGGTTTCTGGTTTAATATAAAACTATCCCTTCTGTTGTCTCTGTGGCATATACTGCGGGGTCATTCTATATCCTGCTCTTAGTGATGCTTTAATATAGTATCCTGAGAGAAAAGCTGAAAGGCTTTTCACTCAACTTGGTTGAAATCTGACTGTTGAGACCACAAAAGAAATCACACCACGCTTCAGCCTGGCACCGCGTCCCGGTGCGGCTGGGGCCCGGTTACCCAGGGGGGGTTTGTGCCTGGTTTTCATCCCGAGCTGCAGAGCATCTGAAAGCACAACTGCAGCTCGCTGGGAAACCTGTAAGAGACGGAGCGTGGGCAAACAGCTGGCTGCCTCCCGGCTTCCAGGTGACTGTGTCTGCACAAACGCGCTCACCTTCCAACGTTTCGTCTCTGTCCTGGGTGAAAAGTAAGTGTGTTTCAAGCACAGAACCCTCTTGGCCCCGTTCTTAAGCCTGAAAGCTCTGCTGAGAAATTTCCATCTTATTTTCTAACAAGTTGCTCAGCGATCTCCTCCTGAACTGGTGGGGCTGGCGCGGAGAGGGGCACGTCCGAGGGACTGCCACTGCCCCTGCGCTGCCCTCGCTCAGCATCTCCCGCAGACGCTCACCCAGTCCTGGCTTCCCAAAAGCCACCTCGAGCTGGAAGTGCCTTGTGCGTTGCTGCGGGTTTGTACACCGCTCTCCCTCTCCGTGTGCACCGTTCTGTCACAAACTGTATTTCTGCCTCTTAACTTCTGGCCTTTTTTACGTAAACTTAAGGATCGTTTAACATTTTCTGTCAGAACCCCTTGTCCCGTCCTTCGCACTGTGCTTTTGCCAGCGTTGCTTTATTGCTGCTTTTATGCAACCTCTTTCAAAAGCTCGCTGATTTTATCTTGCTACTCGGTGGCTTGCGGATGATGAAAGATTTCAGGCGGATTGATGATGTGCTAATTTCTCCTTGATTCACAGCTGGAGGATGGTGGTGTCACCTCAGCAGCGCAAACACCGTTCTGGGCTCCTGCGCGCTCGGTGCTGCAAGCTGTAGTTCACTGTGTGCAGAAAGGTTTTCCTTTTCAGCGTGGTTTTGCCCGTGTCTCTGGGTCATGTCATTTTGGTCGAGGGGAGCCTTTTTTTTTGAGGATTCCACTGCAGTAAATAGCACTGATCATCACATCCCAGTTTCCACCCTGCTGGCAGTTAGCATCTGCTGTATCCTTAATGGCTGGAAAACTTCCCTTGTTCTCAGAAAAGGCTCTGCACTACAGTACCTGGAAACTCCAGCTGAGCTACGAGTGCTTCCTCCTCTTGTAAAGCTGCATACATCAAATGCCCTCCTGGCATATTCCACTTTGTGGACTATTGAATATTTAACTGTGCAGATCTTTACAAACCTGAGGAGATCCCTTCTGTGGACAGGATGAATTTTTCCTTCCTGAGCTCCTGTAAAGAGCCTTCACAAACTGTTCTCTGATGCTTTCTGCTAATGTGTTGTAAGGGTGATGAAAAGCTCATAATTTATGGAATTACCTGAAAGGAAGCAGCAATTTCAGGACCTCTTCTCAGCTCTTCCCTATATACGATGCACAGTTGAAACATTAATGTTTTTGTGCTCTTTACCTTTGCTGTTCAGTCAGACCAGAGTAAGGACGGTTGTTACCTGAGCTGTCTGCAGAGGCTCCGTGAGTTTTGTCACCGGGCGCTGCTCGGTGTTGAGCTCGGCACATGGCACATTGCCAGTACAGCCGATGTTCTTTCTCTCTCTGTTGTTGTTCTCCTTTTAATCAGGCCTCCCTGATAGGTATCGAAGGGACTGCCTCACATCAGAATGAAGAGGAACTCCGCGAGCAGCCCACGCTGCTGTGTATTTTAGCAGAACTGGGAGCCTTACAGCAGGCTGGAGCTGCGGCATTCAGAACAGACCTGGGGAAAATGGATTCTCACTTTCATGTCTGCGCACAAAGAAATGAAAATATTTCCCCTCAAATCAATGTCATTCTGATGCCATGCCTCAGGGAAGCGCCAGACTTTATTCCCTTGATCTATTAAATTATCTCTTCCCATCGCTCTTACCAGAAGAGAGGATCTGTCTTCACCTCATCTCCTGATGTTCTAGTGAAACTACAATCATTTCCAAAGGGATTTTGATGAGACCCAGCCAAGGAACGAAGGGCGGTTAAGGCAGCAGCGAGTCTGCCTGCGGAGTGAGTTTCAAACGGCGACCCTCTCCTCACACACACCTGGCCGTGGGTCTCTGCTGCAGGGAGGTGGACGGGAAGGGTGCCGGTTGCTGAGGTCCTGAGAGTGTCCTTTGGGTGGTGGCCACAGCCCAAGGCTTTCGTGCCCTCCAGCTGACAGGCAGTTAACTGGTGCTGCCAGTTACCATTCCTGTTGCTTTCTGAGCCCGAATCGGAGCCCTCTCCCTCTGGCATTACCCAGGCTCCTAAGGAGTGAAGCTAATTGGATTGGGATTGTTTTGCTGGTACCAAAATGCCTGTAACAGCTGGAGGGCACAAGAAGAACATCTGCCAGCAAGGTCTCCTGCCTCTGTCTCAAGTTGAGGTGCCTCAGTCCATCTGGGGTCCCCCCTGGCTGTGGACATCTACAGCTGCTCTGTCACCATAGCGGCTCCGATGGCTGCAGCCTGGAGAGGTGGAACATGGAGACTGGAATCCCAGCCTGCAAAGGCACTAGGTGGAACCTCTGCTACCCCCTCTGGGGATGGAGGCCAACCACTCGGACACTCGTGTGGAGATGGGTGGCTCTAGAAAGATTTGCTCGTTTGTTCTTCCCCTCCAGCGCAGTGGAACTCTGTGCTTTGCTGCACTGGTCCTGTAGCCTGTGACTATAGCCTGGGTAGCCTTTGACAATCAATAGGGCTGGCAATTAATGAGAAATAAAAAAGACCTCAGCAGAATATATGGCAAGGGAATTCTGAAATGCCTTCAAATGGACAAAGGAGCTGCTCTGGGAGCAGTGAAGCCAAAGGCACAGGAGTGTGTGCACACGTTGAGTTTTGCCGGAGGTTGTTCTGCAGGTCTTGTTTGGACACGCACCGCAATTTTCTTCTCAGGGCTTTAATAGGAACATCAGATAAGCGCCCGAATTGCGCCATTCCGTGCTCGTAAAATTAAGGCTTGTTATGCTGATGAATGCCTAACACAATGCATGCAAATAGAAAGTGCACGGCGTTCCTCACCACTCTTCGTAGCGCTGGAGTCCGCTTGGAGCCCCGCCACCTGCCCCCGCGGGGTCTGCGTTGCTCACTCCTGCTCTGTGATGGGACATCTTCTGCCTCTGCTCCTCCACATGAGGTCTTTAGCCTCTTGGTTTTATTAGAGGCCTGTTCTATTAGGAAGTGAGCACTGGTGGTAACTGGGGTGCACGTTGGGTAGCTAGGAAATGGGAAAAGGAAAGAAAAACTGACACTTTCTTCCAGGGTCTGGTGAGGAACTGTCTGAAATCTTCTCTTTGTCTACCATGAGCGATTATGCCAGGATTGAGTAGGTATTTTCTGAAGTTCGTTGGCAGTTTGTGTTGGTTTTGTCACATACTGTCATACGTGGCAAATAAACTTTCTGAAGGAGCTTGTTTGCGTTGTAGCCACGGGAAACCTTCTCAGAACACCTTGTTGAGAAAGGCGCAGCTTCCAGGGGAGGAAGAAGAGCGCAATCGAGGCCGAGTAGCAAAAAGCCGTAGCATCACAACGGCATTATTTATCCTAATTGCCCAGACATTTTTATGTGTTTCTGCGTGCAATTCTAAGCTCTGGGGGTAGGTGTGAAACTGGGCAGCGGGATTGCACCGCCTGTTACCTCACCCTGCGCGCGGATCCTCGCGTGTCTGCGCGGCAGGGCTGGTTCCTCAGCCGGCGGGGAGCTGGGTGGGTTCTCCTTCCCACACCAGACTCTTCGAGTTTCATTCTGTTTTGCTCTCAGAGGGAGTTGTTTCAGTGGAAGGGCTGTTTTCTCAGAGGGAGTTGTTTCAGTGGAGGGACTGTTTTCTCAGAGGGAGTTGTTTCCGTGGAGTTTCTCCTGCGAGGCTGGATGCAGAGCTGCTCGGGAGTCAGCCAGCTGGCAGTGAGGATGCTGGAAGTGAGCTGTGGGTTTGGAAGGAAGGATGGGACCCAGGAGCAGGAGGGATGGGTGGTCCCTGGAGCTGCTGTGGTGCTGCAGAGCCACAAGCTCCAGCACAGACAGGCCACCCCTCCAAGGAAACTTGCCCGACCTCTTTGGGAGCCTCACGGGCGTTGCTGTGAGGCCGGAGGTCGGGCACTGGCTGAGGAGTGCCCTGTAAAAGCCAGGAAGCTCAGCAGGGACGTTGTTGAGCTGAACTCGGCAGGCTCTCGGAGGAGATGTGAGGAGCAGGGCACTGCCCGGGGGTGTTCCATGATTTGGGCTGGTAGTTTAGTATCCCGAGTAGACCGGGAGTCTGCGAGAGGCGTGAGAGCAGCAGAGCAAACAGGGAGGGAAGGCTCAGGGGACAGCCGGTGACAGAGAGACAAGAACCACTCGATGCTGCAGGGGTTTTAAACCGACGGGGTGGGTTTCACAGCCGGGGGATCTCTGCAGGCACAGTCAACCCTGCCCAGCGCTGCCTCTTCCCGTGTCAGCCCAGCACGCTCGGCTCAGGCCCGTGTCTAAAGCAGCCCCTGAAGACTGGCCAGTTCCTCAGCCCCCCCTGGAGACACTGGCTGGAAAACAAGACATTTCTTTCTATTTTTTTGGTATTTTTCTTTTGGAACAGTAATGCCATTGGCTGCCAGCCTGGCATAAGGCAACGCCGTGAATCACTGGGATGGATCTGCTCAGGACTCAGGTGTTGAGGATTCCCATTCCCACGGTCTCCCACTCGGTCTGGGTTTCTCAACCTTCTCCCGTGGGTGATGTCTTCCCCGGAGAGGAAAACAGAGCGTGGGGCTGTAACACTGAGAAGGACTTATGGCAGTGATGCTCCTGCCTGGTCCCCTTTTGTGTTTATGCAGATGAGTCGAGAATTTGGTCTTAAGTGGAGAATATGTGGCTGCAACTTTCTGGGTCTGAAGCATAAGCTGAGGTGTTGTGCATTCCCCAGGTAGGGCTCGATATTTGTAACCCATGCAAACAAACCGTGGGCTAAAGGAAATTTTTCCCAGACGTGACTTTCTGGTTGCATCAGAGAGAAGCAAAGATTTATTAGCATTTTTTTTTTTTGTTTCTTTTTTTTTTTTCACAAGAATACCAATCACGGTAGAACTTAACTCAGGTAACAGTGATTAGGCACAGAACTTCAGAGGGAAGAAGCAGGGAGAGCTCCCAGAGAGCAGGGACGAGCCCCTCGAGTGAACAGCGCTGAGTAACTTGAACAAGTGTTTGCTCTTGCTGGCCACAGAGACGTGGTCGGACGTGCTCGCTTGGTCTGCTTGGTCCAGAGCCCACTGGCGAGGTCCTGCAGTGGCAGACGATGCTCTTGCCCATCACTCCTCTGACTTTCTCAGACTCCCTGTGGAAAGATGGAGGGAAGCAGACATTTCTTAGCAGACGTGTTACCTCACTCAGCATTTCTCATCTGTTTGTTACTTCGTAATTACAAACTGTGCTGTTCTCAGGGGACTTGGGTTTTCCGCCCCCCAGCATTCTGGAAAGGTTAGAACGGTGTCAGACTTCACATTTGTTCAAGTGTCTTTGCAGCTTTATCACTGACCTTCTTCTAGGCTCAACTGCGCAAGTGAAAATCACTTCTTGGAGTGACTGCAGCAGTCGAACTCAAATAGAGGTGAACGTAGAATCTGTATTTATGTGGACGGGTATTTCCAACAAGTGTTAAGGAGTAGGGTGGCACACAACCCATTGGAACGCTGCCCGCCAGGCGTTGACACCCGCAGGACTGCTGCAGGCCAGGAGGTTTGATCAAAGGAGTAGTTTTTTTATGGAGGAGTTTACAAAGCCTGGTAAGTTTTAGAAGCTACGTCTCCTCTACACCAAATCTTACCAAAAAAAATCTTACTCATTACACAAAAGTCTTTGTTTCCACGTTAAGGGAGCCTGCGCAGTGCTGTTACTCTCTCTGTTGATGGCTTCAGGCCTTTCATACCCAAAATTTGATGACCAAGTGTCAGTCTGTGATGCAAACCAGCATCTTTGTCAGACAGACCACATCTAAGATTAATATCCCTGGGACACCCTGGGTAAGAAGGAATAAATGTAAAGCCTCAAAGCAGGGTCATTTTCCATCTTTAAAAAAAAAAAAAAAATCAGAAGCATAAGAGAACCTTTCTAGAAGTTATAACTTCCCGTTCCTTTCCAACAATCCCAGACATTTGTCTGAGATGCTGCCAGGACCTGGACCCTTACCCATTCTCATCGTTTTTATGGCTTTGGACACTTCCTCCATTGTTGCTCCTCTCTCCAATGTTTTGTTCCCTTCCAGGCAGAGCTTCATGTTTTCAGCACCTCCTGGAACCACAGCCATGAAATCAGACATGGAGACCTTTTAGTCTCTCCTCATCTTTTGCTACTTCAGGATTTTGCAGCTAATACCCCTTATATTTTAAATGTCTTGAGTGTTCCAACTGCTTTAGCCTGGTTTAACCACTGCTCCCCTTGATACCAGTTACATGGCCAACATTTGGCTTCAATCCAGAAGAGCTGACTTGTGTAGGTGTCTAGTGGATTGGACTAGACGCCCACCTTCCTTTCCTCCCCCCCGCCCCCCTTCCTTTCCTCCTCCTCTGATGCAACTCTTCATAGCATCATCTTCATTTGAGTCACTGGTGGAAACTCTCTTGTGTTGATACATTACTGGGTAAGAAGAAATGTCAGAGTGGACTTAAAACATGACTGGGAAAAAGGAGTAGGAATAACTCCAGGTTTCGAGGCAAGGAAGGCAGTTGTCATAGCCCTCTTGCTATTCAGAGAGAAGAGTGAATGGCAGGACACACTCTTTTATTCCAAGCTTTACCTTGGCTTTCACAAGAGTCGCCAGACTGGGAAGATGAAGAGCGGGAGAGGCAGGATTTGCCTCCTCCTCCTCCACCACTGCCACATCCTCCACCTCCCATTCCTCCTCCACTTCCTCCTCCTCCTCCTCCAGAAGAAGAAGAAGTTCTTCCACAGGATCCTCCAATTTTTCCTCCACTGCTTCCTCCACCTGAGGACCAGCTACTTCCTCCTCCACTGCTTCCTCTTCCAGAAGACCAGCTAGTTCCTCCATGACCTCCTCCTCCTGCAGATCCACCACCAGCTCCAGATCCACCACCAGCTCCTCCCTGCGAGAAGCTGTAAGGAGGAAAGGGTGTGAATGTGTAAGATTTACTGCAACGTGACCAGTGTCTGGCATCCTCTTGGCTGGATCGAGGCCACTTTCTGACTCCCTCTGAGCTCCTCGTAGGACTGAGAAGGTGCTATTGTGTGAAACATGCTCTAGAGAACAGGCTTTAAACTGTCCTAATTAAGGACAAATTAATGGATCTGCAAAGAAGAAAAAGGAAGATAGCGTCTGGCTGCAGAAGTCTGCCAAGATCTGAACCTTGACTATTTAGAAAAGACAGTGATATTTCTTGCTTACCTTTCATTTTCTTAAATAACTCTGCTTCCTGACTGCACTGGGGAGAAACGGCAAAGTCCAGTTCTAAAGACTTTTATAAAGGGTTTTGTCCAGACCGTTACAAGTCCTGGTGGCTACAGCTCTGTGCGCTGCCAGCTAAGGGTTGGGTTCCTTGGGAGTTCTTGTGATTGCAGTAAATACGTTGAGGATCAATCAGTTGCACTGATTCCTAATGGAAGTACTGCTGCTTCCACCCTCACCTCTTTGCAAAGGTGGCACGTTAATTAATCTGAGTGTGCATACCTGATGTCCTGCTGCCCTTCCTCCAGCAGCGCCCGGTACTGAGCAATCTCCTGCTCCAGCCGGGTCTTGATGCCCAGGAGCATCTTGTACTCCTGGTTCTGACTCTCCATCTCGCAGCGGATGCTGGCCAGCTCCTCCTCCAAGGGGCTGATCATGGCCTGGATCTGCTGCAGCTGCATGTTGTAGCGACGTTCCGTGTCTTCCAGGTTGGATTGCAGAGACTGGCGCTGAGAACGAAAGGGAAAACACAGTGTTTCTGGGACCTCTCTCTAGTTTTGATCCATCCCCTCCAGTCCTATCCCTGCCCCACGGCCTAACAAGTCCCTGCCCAGCTTTCTTGTAGCCCCCTTCAGATCCTGGAGGCCACAATAAGGTCTCCCTGGATCTTTCTCCAGCCTGAACAACCCCAACTCTCTCAGTCTGTCCTCACAACAGAGGTGCTCCAGCCCTCTGATCATCCTCATGGCCCTTCTCTGGACACGTTCCAGGACGTCCGTAGCCTTCCTGTGACAGGGGCTCCAGAACTGGACGCAGTGCTCCAGGTAATGGTTACCTACCATGCTCATCTGCGACTGCAGCTCAATTTCCAGGCTCTGATAGTCACGTCTCAGCTCAGAGATCTGTTGGTTGCTCGATTCCACTTCCTGGCCACTTGAGTGGACTTGTTGACTCACCTCCTCCATCTGAAAAACCAATACACAGAGTTGGAGTTTGGGGGTTTAGCTTACCGTGTCAGCACGGTGGTTTGGTTTATCACCACGGTGGTTTATCACCGCGGGTGGAGGCTGGACCACTCGTCCTACGGGGCTGTTTAAACCCGTCTGTGTGCCTCTGCCAGTGCAGTTCAAGCCCACTTGTGATTTCCTTTGTTTTAACCAAAGGGATTCTACCATTATACCCTAAAAGCCACAAATGGTGTTGTTCAAAGTGTCATTCAGCTGCAGAAAGTTCTTACCAAAAGTTTTTCTTTTCTAGTGCGAGCATTCAAACTGTAACCACTTACCTTGATTTCATACCACTTCTCAACTTCTTCACGGTTTTTCTGGATAATATTTTCATATTCTTGTCTCATATCATTCAGTTTTTTGAGCAGATCCTCTCCTGGAGCAGCGTTCACCTCCACGTTCACATCACCACCGGACTGTGTTTGCAGGGATTTCATTTCCTGCAAAGAAAACCCAGGACCAAAGCAAATAAACAAAAAATAGTGTAATTGCTTTGCGGAAGGGTTTTGAAGGCAGTTTACTTGTCCTGACATCATAAACCTGGATCCTTTCAACACATATCACAGAATCACAGAACGTTCGGGGTTGGAAGGGACCTCTGAAGATCATCGAGTCCAACCCCCCTGACAGAGCAGGACAGAAGTAGAGCAGATCACTCAGAGATGCATCCAGACAGGTCTTGGAAGCCTCCAGAGAAGGAGACTCCACAGCCTCTCTGGGGAGGCTGCTCTAAGTGTGTGTGCTGGGTTTTTTCTTGATGCAATTATTTGGCCTTGACTTCCCATCATTGCTTGTTGAGGGGTCTGTGCTCAGAGATGCCCTGGCACCGCTGGGGCCGGGCACTCAGCCCCTCTCGGGACCTCTTGCCGAGCTGCCACGCGCGGGGAGAGGATGGTACCCTGCAACCTGCCCCGCTTCCTGCACTGGGGCTGGTCGGCTTCCCCGCTGCACTTTCCCTTCCAAGGAGCTGGCTCTTACCTCCTCGTGGTTCTTCTTGAGGTCAATCATCTCCACTTGCAGAGACTCCAACTGCATCTCCAGGTCGGACCTGCTCAGGGTCAGGTTGTCCAGCAAGGGCCGCAGGCTGCTGATGTCGGCCTCCACGTTCTGCCGCAGGCCGTGCTCCGTCTCGTACCTGCACCGAGGACAGCGCGGAAAGGTCAGCCCTGCTCTGGGTCTCTCGGGCCTCCTCCCACCGCCTTTCTTTGTGGAAAAGTTCCCGTATTCCAGTAGCTCAGTGTCTGCTTTCATGGCTGTTCTCCCTAGCACAGAGCATCTCTCAGCCAGCAGGATCATGAAACCCGCAGCTGGTACTTAAACCGTTCTCCTTGTGCCTCCACGGACCCTCCTGTGTTCCAGCGTGCACCCGTTGACCCTTGTCAATGTTAATATGTTAATATGAAACCTTAATATTAATATAAAAGTAATGCTAAAATGTATTCTGTGGTCATTTTTGTTGTCTATTCTTAGTGCAGGTTTCATCTGTCTCGTCTGACTTTCAGCGAGACGTGGCTATAATTTTTCTTTCCTTTCAGAGAAAGCTTTTTAGGGTTTGACTCCACAGCCGTAGGGAGCGTGCCCAATGAAGATCGTTTCAGAAACAGTGAGGAATTTTGAAGTCTTAACAAATTATTTCAGTTGTGCTGCCACAGAACCAGGAGGAACCTCAGTTTATGGAATGGATTTATGAAATTAATTTGAGGAAAGCAGGAGAAAGGACATCAGTGCCTGGAGAAGAGGGATATATATATTTACTTTATCCTGAAGTCTTCTGCAGTCATCCTTGTGTTATCCAGGTCCAGAAGTACCTTGTGGGTTTCCAAAGTTGCAGCCACAATCTAGAAGAGAAGACAATAGGCTGAGGAAAATTTTCACCATGAATCTCAGGTTTGCACAAGGGACAGAAACGTGAACGTGATCTCTTGTTCTAACTCCCAGCTGCCTGAGGGCAATAGCAATTCCTGCATGCAGAGGCCTGGAGAGGTCTACGGAGCAAACCAAAGAGGTATCTGTGTGAAAAAAGAGTATCAGAATGGCAAAAACTCTTCTGTTTTTCTTCTCTCCCTAGTTGGAGAGAGTTGGACGTGTGCGCAGAAGGCGGCACTTCGAGCGCAAGAGGCACTTTGGGAGTTCAGAAGTATCTGTGCCTCAAACATTTTACTCAATCACAAAAAGTCCTTCAATGCTCTAACTTGTCCAGGAGAGAAAGGCCTACCTGATTTTGAAGGTCTTCAAGTTTTTCATAGTAGTGGCTGTAGTCCTTTGCACCAGTGGGACCTTGCTGCTGGTACCACTCCCTGATTAATTGCTCAAGATGAGAGTTTTCCTTTTCCAGATTTCTCACCACGTCCAGGTAAGAAGCCAGGCGTTCGTTGAGAGTCTGCATGGTCAGCTTCTCATCGCTGGAGAGAATTCCCATGTTCCCTCCATGGAAGCTGCCACTGCCAAAGCTGCCACCGCTGAAACCACCACCGCCTCCACCGAAGCTTCCTCCGTAACCGCCGCCGAACCCATTCCCAGCGGATGCGAAGCCCGCCCCCCTGCCTCCGCAGCCCCTTCCCCCTCCGTGCCCACCACCGCTCGCCGCCCCTCCGTAGCAGCCGGCACTCAGCCCTCCGCCGAAACTCCTGCGCCGCATCCTCCCGTAGCTGCCCCCGGCAGAGCCGCCGCTGGAGCTTCCCCCGCCGCAACTGCTGCCAGCCGTCCAGCCACCACCGCTGGCCCTGGAGCTGGTTCTTCTCGAGGAGGCAGAGGAATACTTGCTGCCTCCTCCGCCCGCGCTGCCTCGCAGGCAGCTCTTGGGGGGCTGTTTGGAGGCGCAGCTCATAGCGGCGGCAGCCAACGAGGCACGGTAAAGCTCCAAGCTGGTTTTACAGTCGGGGTGGAATCATAACTCCGACTCCCACCCTGCCCGGCCTGCATTTATACCTCAGGTAGTGGGTGTCACCGACACGGGGAGCACCTTCTTGCCATGAGTGTTGGCAAGCCGTGGCGTTTCTGCCAAGGGTAATTTGCCAGCGGGAGATGCTTGACGGGGTCAGGAAGCTTCACCCATACTCAGAGTGTTCGTGACCGTCTGTTTATTAATACAAAACATGTAATTTCTGTTGGGTGGCTCTGAATGAGGCAGATCTTTTGCGAGATCTAGTCCACCGACTTACAGTCATCCAAAATAAACTCAGCCCACTCACCTCAGGCTGCTCGCATCTCTTTCAGCACAACAATAAACTGCCATCCTACGGGACAGCAGTGAACATCACTGCCTCTCAACATCCGCCTTCCTCACGTTCTGTCCCCTTTCAGGTGTTTGCCAGGGAACCCCAGCTGATTTTTTTATACTTCGCTGATATTTTGAGAGGTTCTGGTTTTTCAGTTACCTTATGCTCTACGTGCCTCTGTTGTTTTATGCCTTCTGAAAACACAGCTGGGATGGGTTTGCAGGGGCACTGAACAGCTCTGATATCTCTGTAGTTTCTCGTAAAAACCGGAACAGTGGCAAATGTAAATGTAAATTTAGTCAGTTGTGCACCTACAGTTCTGTTTTGTATGACAACAGCTGGGAAATAGCTCAGTGTAAGGAAAGGAGTGCGAGAGGTTGTTGCAGGGAATAGCTTTCCACGTGCAGTTACGGCATGGCTGAGCGTCCGGGGAGGGTATCCTGGCTCTGTCCCGCCTGTGAAGACAGGGGTGATGTTCCCACTCCTGCGGGGACTTCGGAATGTCCGTCGGGATGTTCCCGGCTGCAGTGAGAATGCAGACTTGGGGAAGGGTTACGTTCCTGGGTTTGGGATTAGGTCAATAAGCTCTTTGCCAAAAAAGCGTTTTCCCTTCAGTTTTGTTTTCCATTCCTGGACCCAGCGTGAGCAGAGGTGGGAAATATTCGCCGTCTTGCATCTTCTTCTTTCAGATCGTGCCTGTTGCAGAGGCACAGCAGTGGGTCGTTCAGCTGAGCATCCCTCTTCCAAGCTCTTGCAGCAACCTGAGCCTCAGACACTGTAAATTTCTTTCTTCTCCTGTCTGCCCTTCCCAGGCACAGGATCTTTCCAGTCAGCTGCCCTTCTTAGTAGGTCGAGCTTGTTGTGTGCTCACCAACTTCCGCTATTGATTTGGAATAGAATTCCTTTCCAGCTCAGCCTGCGTGTTGGTGGCTGTTGCTAATTTAGAGGTTTGTTTGTTATGGTTTATAGCAAGTGTTTGTGGCAACATCTTTTTCTAAACGCCCCTCCCAGCACACCCTCGCCCACACCGTGGGACACACCTGAAGTCTCCTCTTCTGGGAAGCCAGGCTGGCTCTGGAAATTCTGTCGGAATTTAAATGGCTCACTACAAAACCCAGTGGAGTCGAAGTCGTGACATTCTCGCTTGTTCCGGCGAGAAATCCTTTCCTCTTGAATTCTCTTCTGTACTAACAGCTGATTGAAGCTGGGGTCGTGCTGTTTGGATGTTGGCTTCCAGTTTAGAAGGCCGTGGGTCTGTCTGGGTGTAGTTCTGTAGAAGGGTAGGGGCTTGCGTTTGCTTTTTTCCTGGGAGATGTTTATTCCGTTTGTTGTGTGAGTTGCTCCTCTCCCGTGGTGTAAGCTTCGCGTCTTCCATTCCCAAAAAGAGCATGTTTGGATAGCTGGAGCATCAGTGAGGATGCTTTCATGCAACATACTTCACAGTTTTGTGTTTCGTACATGAAAGGAAGATTTAATCCAATTTGGCCCTAGAATTTGTGCAGCCTACACACCTCAGAACTGCTCAGAACCAGTTGAGCATCTCAGCTCACTTTTCTCTGCTTGCCACCTCCATAGCTTTACCAGGGCTGGAAGCTGGCACAGACAGATCTTCTGACCTCACTGAGGGCAGTTCTCAGTCATGGGCAGGTGAATAAAGCCAAAAACCTTCCAGTTCCTGCAACAAGCAGGGTTTGGGAGGCCACGATGTCTGTGCCTAGGGAGCAGCTCACAAGGCAGGAGCCCTCACTGAGCCCCAGACAGTGCCTCTCCCGGGCCCCGCGGGGGGCATCCCCATCCCTGGCTGCTCACGGGTATCCAGCAGAGTCTCGGGGCTCTTAGGTATGAGCATTAACTGCTCTTTGAGATTCTTTGCTGCTTGAGACACCTCTGAAGGGCTGCTCCAGAGAAGCCGCGAGCGTCTGTGCCTCTCACCGGCATAAAAAACAAATGTGAATTGAGCTGCAAGGTGAGATTTAAAACTCGGAGGGTGTTTTGAAACAGAGATATGGTTTTTAGTGCACTGGGCATAACTGACGGAGAGAGCACAGGGCCACAACGCACCCCAACACCCGAGTTCAGTGGCACTCTGCAAACCTGCCCTTGCACCTTGACTGACATGCTTCAGGTCACAGCCAAGGTGGGAGCGGGTGGAGGAGGTGGAGGAAGATGCCTGGAGGGCAGATGGCACCCTAATTGTCTGCAATGAGGCCTCTTCCCCTTTTCCTGTGATGAAACTGTTCCCAGCCCCTGTCTGGAGGAGGCGGGTGGACTATTTAAGCCTGCGATGCTCAGCCAGTGTGGACGTGGATTCACCCAGTGCGCTTCAATGGCAGAACTCTCTCCTGCTCTGCGGCGACGCGGACGTGCGCTGGCTGAAAGCAGGGCCTGGGAGGGAAGGAAGCCCTTCTCCTTTGGGGTGTGGGGCAGCAGAAAGGGGGCAGGCTGAAGCAGTGGCCACGGAGGGCAGGGGTGGTGGCACCGTGGCGGGTGTGGGGGCTGAGCTCCATCCACACGCGAGCTCCATCCGGTCCCTGTGGCACAGCTCCTGTGGCTCCAGCTTTTCTGAGCCCTGCTTTGGGAAGAAACTGCTGAGGCTGCTGAGCACATTCGTGGGGGCATGGCTGGGCTGATGCCCACCCTGTTCTGTGCTTCAGTGGTGATCAGCCCTCCTCCATCCTTCTTACTTCTGGTCACGTCTTGTCAGGAGAATTCAATTGGCTTACGTTGCTACAGAGAGCAAAACTGTGGAAGATCTGTGTGGAGAATGTGACTCACTCTCATAACTGTACATTATAAACTAACTCCCATTATATAATCATTAAGCAATCTTATTAAATCCAAAATCCCAGGTAATCCCATAGAACGCTGTTCCTCCACGGTAAAGAGGAAGCCTCGTCCCTGGGGTCCAGCTGGGTCGGAGGGAAACCCTGTTGTCGTGCTGAGGATGGGCACTGCTCTCCCTTCCTCTGCCTAACGCAGCATGGAGCTGTTCTCTCCACTGCCGTTTCGACGTCGAGGGTTTCTTTCCGATCCACGTAAAAAGCTGCGTGTTTGAAAGCTGAAAGATCTGGGCAAACTCGATCCAGGTCCGGTGAAACATGAGGGCTCAGTCGTGTTTGTTACGTGTTTTGAAGAGAGGGAGTAAGTCCCAGTGCTCTCTTCTGCAAGACAGGGTGGAGGTCTTGGCATCTGCCCACACCCAAGACGTGTGGTCATGGGGAGTATCCCTGGAATGTGTCCTCCTCCTTGTGTGAGATGTTCCTACCACAGCATGCCCACTCACCCGCCAGTTCAACTGGGCTGCAGCACTGGGAGGGGAGCTGCTGCCCCCCGTGCAAGGGGAGGCAGCAGGATCCAAGCAGCTCTTCTGTAGGAAGAAGAAGGATTCTTGCATACATTAAACTTGATCTGTTACTCATTCGTTATTGCAGGGACTCGTACTGATGAAACATGAAAAAGCACCTTCAAAAGATCCACCACCCAGTGGAATGATGGTGATTATGATAGGAGCAGTAATTAGGTGAGTCAGAGCTCTGAGAGGCTTGTCCAGTACAAACCTTTTGGGAGGGAACTTTGTCTTTTGGGGTCTAAGCAGCCCCTCACACGATGGGCTCTTTGGGGTGCCACTGCCTTGGCGAGACCTTTGTCAGCAGAGGGTCCCTGGGAGGTGGGCACAAGCCCCGGGGCCAGCCTGGGTTTCGCCGTGCTCCTGCCTCCCGACCTGATGCAAAACATTCCAGCGCTGGGCCAGAAACGTAAACAGGTATTAGCAAATCGGGGCCGGGAGTTTCAGCCTGGCACCCATTCCGGGCACCCACGGGCAGGGAACGCTGCTGGGGTCTGGGAAGAGGCAGGGGGAAGCCTGCGTCCTCTCTGCGATAGCCACGGTGCCACACACGGGATCAGGCCATGCCAACCTCACTGCCAGTGTGAGCGTTGAGTAGAGGAGGGGGAGACTGCCATGGGTCAGGGCAGCCCCTTAGCCCTGTCACAGCCGCCGTCTGTTACCCCCCTCCCTCCCCAGAGGGGCAGAGAAGGGGAATGAGGGAGAGACTCAGCCAGGAGAGAAGGGAACTGGGACAGATTTAATGGAAATGAAAATAATAATAGTAAAGATGGCATATATACAAATATACACAAACCCAGTCTGAACCCAGCCCCTGATGGTGATTCCATCCCCGTCACCAGTGATGCTCTGGAGGCACTGGGGCAGTCCCAGCCTGGGACTGTGTTCAGGGGCTGGATTCTGGTACTGGGTTCAGGAACACACAGCCCAGGATTGAAGGCAGAAAGGGCAGAGTCCTCCTGGGGTGCACCAAGGAAGGAACCAAAAGAGGATCCGAGCCAGGCCAAGCAGAGCTGGCAGAGTGGTCCAAGAGGGGAGAAGAGCCCCACACCCTCAGATCCCTCAGCTTTCTACAGTATATGACATATTTGGGCTGGAATCCATCAGGGGTCAGTTTGGGGTCCCCTGTCCTGTCCCCTCCTCCCTGCAGGTGCCACCTTTCACTCTCTGCACCCCCCAGTGTGGTGCACAAGACCCAGCAGTGGCCTTGGGCTGCACCCCAGCTCTTGGTAGGAGCTCTGACCATGGGTGGTTCTTGCAGCTAGGAGCAGACCCTGCCTGTGGGAACAGGCTGCTGCCTGCGGGCAGTGCAGGAGGTTACAGGAACTGAGCTGAAAAGTAAAATCACGGACCAGAAATAGTCATGTTCTCACTCAAACCAGGACAGAGAGGTCGGGGCTGATGGCTCATGGTGTTTCCAGCTTGCAGGGCCCCCCCAGCACACAGCACAGACACCTCTTGGGTAGTTCTGTCAGCAGGAGATGAGGCAGCAGCAGAGCAGGGTTTGCCTCACCCCTCTGCCCCGGGCACACTCAGCAGTCAGCGAGAGCCGAGTGCCCTCTAGAGAGCTGCAGCCCGTGGCACAGGGCCGCCCGGGTCCCTCTCCTGCTGCATCTCCAAGCATCCCACCGAGGGACAGCAGAAGGTGCCCGGTCACCCGGCAGGGTGGGCACAGGGAGCAGGGGCCGGAGGGGACGCGCTCGCCCAGCGCACGGTGCGGGTGGCCCTGGGCAGCACCCCGAGGACTCCCCATCGTGTGTCGTGGCATCTGCGTAGAAACGACGTCCTCCCAGCGCGTATTGCCGCGCTCGTGCCGTGCAGCCCAACGGCGGCTTGTTAGCCACGGGAAGGATTTATTGGCCAAACTTCTCTGCCCTGTCCCGGCCTCTCAGGAAAATGCCAGTCCCAGGTTAGGCAGTGTTGGGCGCGAGAGCTGCGGGAATCACTGCCCACCCTGCCCGGGAGGCAGCGGCGGAGGGGACAGCGCCAGAGCCAGCCCTGGGCAGCAGGAGGCGGGTGGCTTGGCACTGCCTTTGGATCTGCCAGCTTCCAACGGCTGACACCTTACGGAGAGATCAGGAACCTGCCGAGGTGCCTGCTCTGCTGCTGTTTGCCAGGGGCACTTCCTTGCTCTTCAGCACGAGGGGCGCTTTGATGTAACGATGATTTATTAATCCAGCTCCTTTTAGGGTTTTATCTGAAATCAAATACACTGCTCCTGGAAACTTTTTTGTGAGTCCTGGTACAAAGTAGATAGACAACCAGTCGTACTGCATGTTCACAGACAAACACATGCTGAGTTTCTCTTTCCTCTGAAAAAAGCCAACAAAACCAACACAGTATAAACATTGCCACAAGTTCTTCAGGCTGACATCTCCTTCTGCAGTGGCAGGAGGGAAACGCCAGTGCTGATGGCAGGAGAAAGTGAAAACTCCGGTGCCAGATTCACAGGATTTCAGTTTCGATGAGAAACCATCTCTCACTTCAGGGAGGATTTGATCCGTGCTGTTTGGCCAGCGTCCTGAGCTGGGAGGAGCAGCGGGCGCACGTCTGCAGCGCGAGCGGCTCGTCCAAGGCTCTATAGCAGTGGCAGCTCTGCGGTCTGGGAGCCACAGCAGGGCAAACTGGCACCAGTGCTGCTGGCAGAACCTCCTCCAGCCCCCAGCCCGGCGCCAGCTCTTGCTGCTGCCTCTCCTGCTGGGCTGGTGTAGCCAGGAGAGGCCGCCCTGGGAGCGCTGCCGCAGCGCAGGCTCTTGCAGGGCTGCAGCGTAGTCAGGAGTGGGATGGTGTGGCTGCTGGCAAGCTGCTAGCAGAGGGATTGTCTCAGGCTCTCACAATATTCCGTGAGAGTCCTGCCTTTCTCCCCAGTGCTATGAGAAACAGCAGGATGGTTTTTGTAAGCTGGCCCCACACCTGGTGTTTTGCTGAGTTCTGTTTATGGCACATTGGAAAAATATTTTGCACTGGGTGCTGTAGGACTTTAGGCACTCCCCTAGGAGATGGGTGCTCACTGACCCATTGCCCCGTGGGGCTAGGGGATAGAAAATGGGGTTAGAAATTAATAAAGGGGCTTCTCCTTCCTCTCCTGGCTCCCTCTTTGCTGATTTTGTGTTGCTGCATCTCTCCGCTCCCGGGATAAACAGCGACGGGATGTGAGGAAACAAACTTGCTTTTATGCTTCAAATAGTTGTGAATTTCTCAGCAAAGCACTGAAAAACATTTCACACGTGTTTAGGTGTGAGAAATGTTGGTGCCCTGTTACACAGGCTGTACAAAGGGCTGTCGGTCCGTCTGCTTCCCCAGCCCCTGGGTGTCTCCGTACGGCTGCCGATGCCCAACCGCCTCCGGCTGCCTCGAGAGGAGAGATTCTGATGGAACCTGCCTGGCCATGGCAGAGCTGCTCTTGGCTCTGCTCAGCCACCCCGGGGAAGGGGCCCTGGCGCTGCACGGTCCCGCTCTCCAGCTCTGACTTGGGAGGGAGGGGATGAGCCCTGCGCAGACCCCGCAGACTGCGTACGCTGCAGCGGTCCAGAAGAGAGGTGAGGTCAGGGGACACCTCCCTGCCCCAGGAGACTGCAGTGCAGATCTGTTAGGAGGTGTGCAGCTGACGTGTATTCCCCAGCAGCCAATGCATCTCCCAGCTTGATGCCTGACACATCTGGAGAGCAGCTGGAGCTGTGCACCGGGGATGGCTGCTAAGCCAGTTGCTCAGCGCGCTGAGCTTGCTTTTACGTGGGGATTTCTGTCACTGATCTTTCTCCTTTCACTGACAAGCTCCAGCCCCGCTTCCTTCCTTCTGCGTTGTCCTGCAATGAATGTAGGAACGGTGCCCTGTGGGAAGCACGCGGGCACCTGCCTGGACCGGCTGCTCCTGTAGCTCCTGGAGGTGATGCAGGAACAGGCAACGAACGCTGCGGGCTCTGCAGGGAGGAGAGGGACCGGACCTGCGAGGTCAGAGAGGCCCTTCTCTGGCTCTCCCTGGCAAAGCAGCTTTGTTCCCAGTGGAGTCTGACCCTGCCCGGTTCGGGTGACCCTTGTGCATGGAGCGGCACCTGCTTTCTAAAGGAACTCAGTTTCCAGACACGGGTTTCTTGATTGCATCGGGCAGAAGCAAAGTTTTATTAGAGAAATGATTTCGCCAGCAGGTACATTAGTGATCCTGACTAACTCTAGTAACGTCTAGAGATTGCAGCATTACAGAACAGAAGGAGCAGGACAGAGAAGACGACCCCCAACGGGCCTCTCTAGATACACGGCAAAGCGTCGCTGAGTTACTTCTACTTTCTCTGCGCAGAGGCGTGCAGAGAACATGGAGCATTCTGGTTTTGTCTGTGGGTTGCTCTGTGTCTCATCTTCTAGTCCATCCCTCCTTAATCACAAATCCTCCTGCAGGTCACTGGAGGGGAGATACAGCAGCATTATTTGATTGGAACAGAGATAAAATCCTTCAAGTGAGAACAGTTCGGTCTGTGGAGTGCCCTGAGTTCGAGAACACGCTCTGATAAACAAGAGCAGCTGGCAGGCAGCCCAGGAAACCCCAGAAATTCCCCAAATAATTGTGTTTCAGTGGGAATTTGCACTTGTAAAATTACAGGTTTGCTCTTCTTTTCTCTCCTCCCAGGCCCTTTTGCTAAGCTTTGCTTGGCTGACTTCTTTAAGCCTCAATTCCCTGCTTTCTCCTCTGAGTTCTACTGCTCCCTCTCATCTCTCGGCTGCTTTCTGCTACTCCGTGTTTACTCCAAGCCCTCTTTAAACCCCCTTCTTTCATGGCACAGCCTGCTGTGCGCTGCAGGCGGATCCGTTGCAACAGGTCGTACCTGGAGCATACTGACTCTTGGAGAAGGCACCAGTAACGTGTCCTAGGAGAGTGGATTGTCTCCTGGCCTCATTACAAAGGAACAAACTGGAATAACATGTTCCTTTCATGAAAAGTGGTCTCTTACCTTGTATGTCCCCAGTCTTGCAGGGTGGCACTTGGGGCTGGCAGTGGGAGGTTGCAGTTGTAGTGTACGTGTGGCTGGTCCTAATGACGCCTCCTCCTACGCCCGTTCCTACTCCAATTCCTCCTCCATGTCTAGCGGGAGAAACGTGGTGACAGAAATAGGGAATTTTAGGACTATAAATGAGGCTGCTGACCGGCTACGCGACACAGAGTCTCAGATTGTGCCTTTTATAGGGGTCACAGTATTTTACATCGAGTTCTTTTTTCACTTCAGAGCTGCTGTGCATTTGTGCTCCTCTTCAGCATGGAAATGCAATGCAGAGCATTGCAATTAATGCTCATTTTGACAGTTCTTGCCCATTTCACTACCAAAAAGAGATCGTTACGAGCACTGAGGTGGGACTAAGAGTTAGAGTGCTCCAACTAGCAATTAACAGGTTTGGTTTCTCTGCTTTGCAGATCCCAATTAGTGACATTTAGTTCAGATTTGATCGTTCGTCACAGCAAAGTTGCTCACGAGGCAACTTTTTAATCTCAAATAAAGCATTAGGATGGACTAAGGATTGCTTTGGATTCCCAGTCTGTGGTACAGATCCTCGACAGTTTCATGTGTTCTCTAGTGGAATTAGAGATCTACGTACATAAGGTCCTGCTGTCCTCCTTCCAACAAGCACCGGTAGGTCTGAATCTCCTGCTCCAAACGACACTTGACGTCCAGTAAGGTCTTGTACTCTTGGTTCTGGCACTCTATTTCCGCTCTGATTTCAGCCAATTGCTGCTCCACGCATGTGATCTGGTTCTGTAGATCACCCAGGAGTGTGTTGTACTGGCACTCGGTCTCAGCCAGAGAGGATTCCAAATTATTTCTCTAGAAACAAGAGAACCGAAGAAAAAAAATGTCCATTTAAGTGCCACCCTGGAGTTTATCCTTTCCAACCCAAAGAGCTGCTCAGCACCATCGTGCTGACTGTGGGTCTGGCTGTTGGTGGTAAGAAATCAGCAGTGACCTGGTCACAGCTATAGGTCACAGCACCTACCTGGCTGAGCTGAGCCTGGAGGTCGATTTCCAGGGCTTGCAACTGGCGTCTCAGCTCGGTAACCTGGTTGTTGCACGTCTCCACCTCCTGACCGCTTGTAATAACCTCCCGGTTCACCTCCTCAATCTGAAAAGCACCAGTCGAGCAGAGAGAGACTCAGGGAGTAGCTGTGTAAATGGCATTTGCTTCTACAGAAGCACAGTCCAGTGAGTAGCTGGCAAAAAGAAGAGTGAGCAGGACGAGCTCTCCGTGCACTGAGCGTTACCCGCTGGCTTCCCTGCTTGCTGGCTTTACACAGCACATTAACCTCGTGGCTGTTAAGCCTCTTTAATCCAACTGTGGAACATCTCAGTTCCAACAGCACACCACAAGCCCTTGCGGCAAACGCTGCCGTTCCAGTAACAAACTGGTCAGACAGGACCGTGTCTCCCGTGGAACACAGGGGATAATGAGTGCTGCTCTCGGGCTTCATTGCAGAGACAGGAGTGATTATGGTCTCCGTGTCTGCTTTCTGAAATGCTCCCGTGCCCTGAGATGTGCCCGTCATGTGCCCGTGCTCCCGAAATGTGAAATGTGCCAAGTTTGTGTCTCGGCGGGCGTGCGGCTCTCACCTTGCACTCGTACCAATCCTCCACTTCCTTGCGGTTCCGCGCTATCAGCGTCTCATACTGGCACCTCAAATCCTCCAAGATCTGCCTGAGATCCGGTCCCGGGCAGGCATTGACCTCCACACTCACGTCTCCAGTTGATTGTTTTCTCAGGCAGTTCATTTCCTGGAAACACAGCCCGTGTCAGACCTGCCCTGGCCTTTGGGGGGTGGCACAGCAGAGCAGAGCTGGGCTGAGAGCAGCTCTCCTGCCAGGGCCAACCCGCCCGGGGCTGCTGAAGGCACTGGAAGGGTGCAAGGCTTGTTGGTAAGGCAAAGGCAAAGCTGTTGGGTAATTTCTTTGCTCTGACTGGAGTCAGCATCAATTTCTGCCCTCCGGCAGTCCCGGAGCCAGCGTGGCCACAGCCACATCTCTGCCAGAGCCACCACACCTCCCGTGGGGTGAATGGGGCTGGACCCCAGACGGTTCAGTGGCCTGGGTGGGGAAGCTGTGGCCTGGAAGCGGCTGTGCTTTGCTGTTCAATTCAGAGCGTGGCCGCGTAGGCAAAGCTCTTCTGTCAGAGCCACGGTGCCCCTGGGGACAGGGCAGGACCCTACCTCCTCATGGTTCTTCTTCAGGCAGCAGAGCTCCTCCCGCAGCGACTCCAGCTGGGCCTCCAGGTCCGACCTGCAGAGCGTCAGCTGGTCCAGGACCTGGCGCAGGCCGTTGATGTCGGCCTCCACGCTCTGCCGCAGGGCCAGCTCCGTCTCGTACCTGCAGCCGGGAAGAGGGAATTCGGAACGGTCACGGCTCGCCTGCTCCGCCTGCGCCGAGTTCTCCTGCCCCACGCTGTGTTTTGCTGCCTAAGCTGAGCGATGCCTCCTGCCTCCCATTTCTGCCCCTGCGCTTCAGGTCCCTCCGCAACCTTGCCTTCCTCAGCTGTTTCCTCCTGCTCTTAGGGCTGTACGTTTGATGCCACTTAACTCGGCCGCGTTTCTGTTTTGCTGATCCCAGTCTGCACTGGTCTGCGGTGGAAACGCACCGACCGCACCACCAAGGACCACTCCCTGCAGTGCCAGTCCCCAGCCCGCCCTGCCAAACGCCGTTGCCAAATGCTTTGCCCGAGAACGCTAATTAAGGGAGGGCTGGTGACCAAGGGCAAAATGCCTTTCGTCACCCGCCCTGGCCTCGCGTGGGGCGTGGGCAGACGTGTCCCGAGTCTCTCATTAGTGCACCGAGACTCCCCAAGGAAATGTTGGACATGCCCATGGACACAGAGGGGTACTCACTTCACACGGAAGTCGTCAGCAGCCATCCTGCTGTTGTCGATGTCCAGAATGATCTTGTTGTTGTCAATGGTTGCACAGACAATCTGGAAAAGAGCAGATGGTGAGAGAGCTCTCGCTTCTCTCTGCTGTTACCCCCCCCAGGGCTGTCTGCAGTTGGGTTGTGACTCTTTGCCATTTCCTTGCTCTGTTACCTTCTAACTTAAGTAACCTCGTGCCTTGAGCACTTGCAGGAGCTGGCGTTGCCTTTTTAACTCACAGTCGGTAAGGAAAAGAGGTCAACTGTGTAGAGGTTGGGAATTAAAGAGTTGAGAGATGGGACTTCCCAGTTTTCAGATCTGAAGGCAAGTTCCAAAGGTGTTTCACAAAGAAGTCAACCTAAAGAAATTTCCTTAAGACTTTAAATCTCAACTGACATTCAAGCTGGCGTGCGCTGGGCTTCAGGCTTAAGGCTCTTCAGGGAGGACAGTTGGAAGGTCTCTTTAAGCCTGAAGATCAGCCACAGCTTTCACTGTGGGCTTAGTATCAAGCTGTTTGTGCCGCTCTGCAATCGAATCCGGGTGCTCAGCGTTTCTCACCCGGCGCGTACGATGCCTCGCGTGATGCCGCGGCTGACCGGCGGGTTTTGCTCTCGTCTGTACTTCTCTTTGCTTGGCTTTTCCTACGGAGCTGACCCCGCTACCTTTCCTCAGAGCACCCTGGGGCAATGTCCTAGTTGTAATTTGTACGATCGAAACACAGCACAACGAATTGCCCTTCGCCTTTCGAGAGCCTTATCCCCCGGGCTGCCCCTGCGGCCGCTGCCTCTGATACTCACCCATGCTTTGCCCAGGCGTTTGGCAACCGAGCTTTGCCCAGGCGTTTGGCAGCACCAAAGTGACCTCTAACAACTGCAGCAGGTTCCAAATCCAGATTCAGGAATAAGCTTTAAATAGGAGGGGGACGACTGAAAAAAAGGGCGTTACCTGATTTTGAAGGTCTTCGATCTCTTTGTAATAGCAGCTGTAGTCCCGGGGCTCGCAGGAGAGGCCCTGCATAGCGTACCACTCTCGGATCCTGCACTCCAGCTCAGCGTTCTCCTTCTCCAAGCACTTCACCTTGTCCAGGTAGGACGCCAGGCGGTCATTGAGATTTTGCATGGTGACCTTCTCATCGCAGGACGAAAGCAAACAGTCGCCACCGAGGCCACCAACAACCACACCGCCTCCAAGGCCGAAACCGAGGCCATTCCCATAGCAGTTGCCACCTCCATAGCTCCCTCCAGCCAAGCTACCAACACTCAGTCCCCCTCCATAATTCACTCCACCGCAGTAACTCCTTCCAGAGAAACCTCTGCCACTGCCTATCCCGTAGGAAGCAATCCGCGCTCCACCACCACCACCAATGATACAGCTGCCACCACTGCTCCTGCCTTTGCTAGACACAGTAATAGTCTCCTTAACGTTGCAACTCATGGCGACAGCAGCTGGAAATGCAAGCAGAAGCCCAAAGCAAGATGCACAGCTTGATATGAAATCAGACTGCGAGTTGCCTGCCGCCGCGGAACCCTATTTATACCTTCCCGAGTGGGTGTCACCCCTGCTGCCTCTTCCCACGAGGCTGGCTACTCCAGCCATTGGTGCCAAGAATAATTTCTCAAAGGGAAGTTTCCTTTCAAGAATCCTGGTAGACAAGGAAGATACTTTACATGTCTCTTGCTAATTTCAAAAATACATTAGCAATAATGTTTTATGAATCATCGGCTTTTTGTTTATGATGCAAACTTTACAGCATTAAGCCAGGAAAAACACTGTCCTAAATTATATACCAGGAAGAAATCATTAAAGGTTATTGCATCAAAGGGCTCTTTATCTCTCATTAATTTATTTTCATTTTATTTTGAGTTGAATAAGCAGTTTTCCTGCGAGGTGCTGATGGTGGAATATGCGAGATGAAAAAGAAAGAGTAAGTATAAAGTTTGACTCTGGAATGATGTATGAGGAATGATGTAAGGACGCTGGGGAGAGATCAGAGACACAGAGATTAACCTTTACACGTCTCCAGTGGGCACACGACGGCTCCGGAACACTCTGCCACGGGCCCAGGGAGACCATGGAGGGATCTCACAGGGGATGAAAGGTGCTCGGTACGTGGTCCTGGCTCTCCAGTAATTCACAAAGGCTTTGTTTCTTTACGTGGAGAGCGTAAGGAAAGGTAGAAGTCCTTCGACTCTTCCCTGTTGTTCAGTGAAACTCGTGCTGTTTTCATCGGGGGGTAGTGCAGGGTGGGTGTGTTGGAGAGGAGGCTGTGCGTGCAAACCTCCCGTGGGCAGCTCTCCCCAGCCCGTGCGCTCCGATCGGCGCTTTGGGGCTTCTGTCCCGGGGAGCAGGAAGGCAGAACTGCTGATGCCGGTGGCAGAGCAGCCCTGGCCCAGCGCAGCCCTACACTGGCTTGGAGAGGGTGGATTAAGCATAAACTCGAGGTTCTCCTCTATCATTAATGTTTCCAAATCTTAGCTGGGCAGGGAGATTAAAACAACAAAGCTCTCACTCTTCTGACATCGGAACTCAGGCTAAGCTCGTTTTCATGAGCTGTTTTGCTGGGCTCAAGAGTGGTGGCCTCTCTGGGAAGAACCTGTTCCTGCTGGCTGGTGAGGAAGAGCCAGGGGTTCCGTGGCTCTCTGAAACTAACCCCTGGCCAGGAAGTTCTCCCAGCTCGCTTCACCGGGGAGCAGGTGAGCTCTGTGTCAGGACTGTGGCTTGGACTGGCTGTTATCATGGCAAATAAATAATCCCACTTAGTGAAGGACTGAAGTATCCCGGTATTCGTGGATCTGCCCATCATTTTATTGCTCTTCATCTTCTTTCTTGTAAAAAGACGTCTCCCCTTATCTCTGCATCCTTGGCTGTTACTTACCCAGTACAATGAGAGTCAGCAGCATTCCGGTGATGTCTCCATCAGTCTGGAGATAGAGGGGTGGAGAGACTTGCTCAAAATGATTTACTCAAAGACAAAGATCACGCCTCTGGCAGAGTCTTCAGCTGAGACCAGGTCTCCTACATCTGCCAGCCTGCAGTGCCAGGGTGCCAGCCTGCAGTGCCAGGGTGCCAGCCTGCCCTTCCTCCCAGGTCGTGCTCCACTCAGTCCCTAAATACACAGGAACAAAGCTCAGAACAGGTAAAAACTCTAACGAAGTGATGGTGCTTTGGAAGGAATACCTGGATTTCATTACTAGGACTGGAGAACATAATTGGAGTCAGGGTGTGGTGGTAAGAATGAACCGAAACTGCTGTAACACTGCATTGCTTGAAGCTTTGCCTGCCCTGAGTGTGATTCTTCGGGAGTTTCCCAACAGCCGTCTGCAGCAAGCATCTTCTCAGCGTCAGCGCACGTCCCCCGCTCCGCGCCACGGCTACCGGCACCGCGTGGCAGCGACACGGACCCACGGGCTCCTCTCGGGAAGGGTGCCTGCAGCCTCCTGCTTAATTCCTGCGGGGAGCTGCTGCTCTTCCCAGCTACCCTGGGCCCCTCGGGGAGCTTTATCTGTTGGGCACACCTCTTTCTGCTGCGGGCCTTCAGCCAGTGCCTTTGCCCATGGTCCTTGCCTGGCACACACTTGTCTGGCACACACTTGCCCGGCACGCACTTGTCTGGCACACACTTGCCCAGCACACGATTGCCCAGCACACACTTGCCCAGCACACATCTGGCACACACTTGCCCGGCACACACTTGCCCTCTTTCTTGCCAGTTGCCCTTTTTGTCTTTGGGAAATGGGTGCACTAATTAAGCTAAGATAACAGTAAATAATTGTTCTGAAGGCCTTAAGAAAGAGAAATGAAGCTTCCCCTCCTGTTTTCATTCAGTTATTTGAACTCCAAAGCTTCCTGGGTCTGCCTCATTAGCACAACGAAATATGGAAATCTTATGGAAATGTTGTTTCCAGACCAAGGTTTGCAGCTCCGTAATTTGAAGCTCCGTAATAGATGGTTTGTTTCTCTGCTGGGGAACTCACTCTACCCTCTCAAGCTTTCCAGACGCATCCCAACTTGCAGGTCCACAAACAACATCACAGTGTCCTAGGAGCTGAGTCTGTACATCCCCGGGGGCTTTCCGGAGGCAGATCCATAAAGTCTGGAGCATTAGAGTCCTCCTGCCCGTGTCATTAGGTCTCTTTCACCTCTCAGGAATTTAGGACAGCTGCTTTGTGAAAGTGTGTTCCTTGCAGTGCTGGGCCTGGTGGGAAGGTTGGGAAGGCCTTTGACGTGAGCAGAGGGAATCGGCCGGAGCAGCTGCGTGCCAGCAGCGGTTTGTCAGAGCAGACTGGCCCAGACCTGGTGGAAAGCAGCTGGGGCTCCATGGGAAAGCAGCAAGCTTTTCTGTGCTGGAGGGAGCCTGGAGTTTCCAGCAGACTGGAACCTGTCAGAGCATCAGCACCGTGTCTTTCTGGTTTTGGAAATGAGAGTGAGGACTGTTGGGTCGGGATGGACTGAGGCCAGAAAGGGCAGAAAGGAAGGACTGAGGCCAGAAAGGGCAGCCCTGCCTTATCACCCTGCCTGTCTCTGCACTGCACAAGGCAGGAGAAGACAGTGGGAAGGGAAAAGGGAAAGGTTTGCTTTCTGACTTCCCAGCCAGAGCTCTGAGAACAACTGGGGCATACACAGAGGACTCTGACCAACATGAATTTGCCATTATAACCCTGATAAGTATCTCTTTTGATCTCTTGCAAAGCGCTGGCCTTACGTGTCTGCTGAGAGGTTTCTGCATCAAGTCTGGGACTTTCTGCAGGGCTGGAACTGATCTTTAAAGACTTGATTTAGAGTCTTGGTTTAAAAACTTCTACCCACGGCCACTCTTCTGAGTCCTTTTTGCAGTAGTTCCAATTTTCTTGTTGTGCTTTAGCCCCTGGGTACTATTGAGTTTAGTGTCTGCCAGGTTAAATAAAAGAAATACCCCTGAGACATCTTCTCTCCGTGGTCTTTTACAACAGAAGAAGGGCACTGTTCACCTCCTCCCTGATACATCAATGGCTGAGCTTCTTCAGACATTTCCTACCTACCGTCTCCTGGCCTTGGAGAGGCTGCTTTCCCAGAAGGGTTCAGGTTGTATTAAGTCTGTAGCAACAGAGAAATGGGTGTTTCCATGAAAGAACTGAGGCTAGGAAAGTGAGCCACTCTATGCTGTGTGCATGTTCCTGAAATGAAGGTTTTTCCCTTCATACCCTTTCTCCTCCTCCCCCCAGGAGAGCTGGCTGTTCCATAACCTCCAGCTTTTGACAGACGAAGAGCAACCAGGAGCTTTGCTTTGCCAGGTCCTCTCCTGAGTGAACATGACTCTTCCTGAAACAGCCACAGCACCGTGTGCCAGAGCTCCCAGCCGCCGTATCCAGTGCTGCTGGTTTAGCTGTGAACCTGCAGGGTGGAGTGGGCACGGAAAACCAACCAACCACTGCTTGCTTTTCTGGACCAACAGGCAATTTAATCCTCAAAACACCATCCAGCTCTCACGACGGACCTGTGGCTGCGCCCACCAGAAGCGCTCCGGGGCCCTGAGTTACCAAACTGCTGCCCTTGAGTTAGGATGGAATGGCTCTGAGAATCCAGAGCCCCAGCTGGGGTTTCTCACCGCAGCGTTCTCTGCTGAGCTGCCCTTTTTCAGCTCCCATCCTGCCCTTTTTCAGCTCCCATCCTGCCCTCGCCAGTCTTCCAAAGAAGGTGTTTAACGTGAGGATGGTGTTTCAACAGTTCTTGATGTTCAGGTTGGGACTCTTTGAAATAGGATGACCAGTAAATGACTCAATCGCTATGTGAAAATAGATAGGAAATAAATGTGGGAAGATTCCTATAAAGTACAGGGGTAGGTCGGAATATAAACCATGTCAGCAGAAATGGAATCAGCTGTGGAGATCAAGATTTTCATTTCACCCTAATCACAGTGCCCAGGCTGCTGATGAAGTACGAGAGGGCACGGCCCAGATGTGTCAGCACTAGACCTGGGGTTGAGGCAATCTGTCTCCAGATGTTCCATCGCTGACTTTCAACATTTTTCTAAAACTTGTGGTTTAGCACAAAGCTCTGAGGGAAGCACGCGGGCACCTGCCTGGACCGGCTGCTCCTGTAGCTCCTGGAGGTGATGCAGGAACAGGCAACGAACGCTGCGGGCTCTGCAGGGAGGAGAGGGACCGGACCTGCGAGGTCAGCGAGGCCCTTCTCTGGCTCTCCCTGGCAAAGCAGCTTTGTTCCCAGTGGAGTCTGACCCTGCCCGGTTCGGGTGACCCTTGTGCATGGACCAGCACCTGCTTTCTAAAGGAACTCAGTTTCCAGACACGGGTTTCTTGATTGCATCGGGCAGAAGCAAAGTTTTATTAGAGAAATGATTTCACCAGCAGGTACATCAGTGATCATACTACTGGTTAACTCCAGCAGCAGTCACGGTGCTTGGGCACACGCAGCAATACAGACTGGAAAAGGCAAGTAGCAAAATAAAGCAGAAGGTGGCCCAATGCTCTGCTTATCCCCCCGACACACGGCTTAGCATTGCTGAGTACTACGGACGAGCGCGCTCTGCGCCCTTCGCAGAGGCATTCGCTAAATATTCTCTCTTCATCCAGGGCTCTGCTTCAGGGTTCTCTTCTCGGTTATTCTCATTTCTCTCCTTAATCACAAATCCTTCTGCAAGGCACTGGGGAGATCAGAGGAGACACGACTTTGAGTACAGCAGAAATAGATTCTTTCTCACACCGTCATTCTATACAGGTGGTCATTTCAGAAGCCAAGCAGGATTTCAGGTAGATGCTGTCCCTTCCTGCTCAGGCCTGGCTGCTGCCTGCCAGGCAGGCTGAGGGGACTGGTACCTCACGGGGGTCTGTGGAAATCTCGTGGAGTGCTGCAGTTCTTACCTTGTATCTCCGCGGCTGCACACGACGGCATCTGGGAAGATGCAGTGTAGGTGTGGCTTGTTCGAATGATACCTCCTCCTCCTATCCCACTTGTTCTGGCAACTCCTCCTCCTAGACCCGAAGACTGACCAATTCCTCCTTGCTGACTAAGGGGATGGGAAAATCACAGTTTAGTGAAGGAAATGACAAGTAAACCAGGACTATGGTCTTTCATTGTGCCCGCTGCTCTCAATCCATCTTCCCTTTTGGCAGAACATTGCGGTGCCCTTTCATCGTGTGGCACTGGCTGCCCCGGGTAGGGCAGCAGGTTGGTACCGTTGATTACCGGGCACCCCGAATTGTTCAGTGAGGGTGAAGGAGCTGGGCAGAGCCTCCTCCTATTGATCACTTTACTTTTATGGTAAAATACCCAAGACAAAAGGTATTTTACTGTATCTTCCAGTGCTTCTACTTACATTAGGTCTTGCTGCCCACCCTCCAGCAGGCAGCGGTATGTGTGGATCTCCTGCTCCAGGCGGCATTTGACATCCAGCAGGATCTTGTACTCTTGGTTCTGACACTCCATCTCCGCTCGCAGATCGGCCAGCTGCTGCTCCACGCACGTGATCTGGCCCTGGAGCTCAGCAAGGTGGTTGTTGTAGCGACATTCTGTCTCAGCCAGAGAAGACTCCAGGTTGTCCCTCTGGGAAGCGACACGTGACACAAGGCAAAACCAGGCGTGAGCATCCCTGCGTTTACCTGGGAGCTCTCACGTCAAACCGCGCCGGTGAGCTCTGCAGCAGCTCAGCACCCACCTGGCTGAGCTGAGCCTGGAGGTCGATTTCCAGGGCTTGCAACTGGCGTCTCAGCTCGGTAACCTGGTTGTTGCACGTCTCCACCTCCTGACCACTCGTAATAACCTCCCGGTTCACCTCCTCAATCTGAAAAGCACCCATCCAGAAGAAAGGTGTTCAGGGAATGTTTAATGTAAGTCAGATTAAGTGCTAAGGAAAGAGCAGAGAAGCTGGAAAAAACAGCCATGAGGTGGGAAAGGTTTGGCTGGAATGTCTCATCCTAACGGGGTATGTTCCTCTTGCCCTTCCCACAGTGCTGTTCTTCTCACTACTCACTGCTTTGTAAAGAGTTCCTGCCTCGAGTCTCACTGCTGTGCAGCACTTCCCATCACCCCGTGACAGGGATGCAGCGGGGCACTATCCCCTGTGTCACGCGGCCCATTTAACCCAGTGCTGAACACGGGTACAGGATATTGTGTGATTTAACGTGTAAGAAATCGCCGTGGAACCGTTGCCTGAGTGTCAGCTGAGGAAAGGCAGAGCTGGGTAAATTTACTCACCTTGCACTCGTACCAATCCTCCACTTCTTTGCGGTTGCGTTCAATCAGCGTCTCATACTGGCACCTCATCTCCTCCAGGATCTTCCTCAGGTCTGGGCCAGGACAGGCATTGACCTCCACGCTCACATCTCCAGTTGATTGCTTCCTCAGGCAGCTCATTTCCTGGGAACACCACCCAGACCGTGTCAGTTTTTTAGAACACCATGGGAGCCCTGTTCCCGGCGGGGAAGAGCCGAGCCCTGGCAGACCCTGCCTCTCCCGACCCTTCACAGCTCCCGGCTCCTGCCGCGTCTCCATCAGGCACTCGCCCCTCGGCAGCCGGCACCCCGGGGCTGGGGACCGCGGCGGGGGCCGGTGCTGGGCCCTGTCACCCTACCTCCTCATGGTTCTTCTTCAGGCAGCAGAGCTCCTCCCGCAGCGACTCCAGCTGGGCCTCCAGGTCCGACCTGCAGAGCGTCAGCTGGTCCAGGACCTGGCGCAGGCCGTTGATGTCGGCCTCCACGCTCTGCCGCAGGGCCAGCTCCGTCTCGTACCTGCAGCCGGGAAGGCAGCGAGAGAGCATCAGCGTCTGACACCACTCTTGGCTCTTGTCCTGCGTTTGACCATCTGCCTCTGACAGTTTTTTCCTAACCAGCCATATGCGATGCTAAGAGAAGCAGTCAGAGGCTGGCTCCTCAAACCTGACCCGCGTCTGCCTCCCCGGGGGCTTCCTGACCAGGGCAGAGGCGTCGCTCGCCGCGTGCCTGGGCTCCTCTTCCCTGTCAAGAGGCACGGCGTGCCAGAATGGCAGCCCAAACCCCACCCTGCTCCCTGAAGAACTCTAATCTCCACTCAAAACCGCCTGGCTCTCCCAAATTTTCCATCTCGGAGCTGTCACTAATTAAGGCAGCTCTGGAGGCAGTGGATGAATGAGCTTTTCTGCAGAGCCCCCAGCCTGTCCTGAGCGGAGGGTCTGGGGGACCCGGCTGAGAGCTCCTCAGCAGCTCCACAAGCAGCAGGGCAGCGGCAGAGGAGGGGGACAGCCGAGGGGTACTCACTTCACTCGGAAGTCGTCGGCTGTCATCCTGCTGTTATCGATGTTCAGAATGATCTTGTTGTTGTCTATGGTGGCACAGACAATCTGGGGAAAGACGATTCAGCCCTCAGGATCGCCGGTGTGTTCCCAGCGTACGCCTCAAGCGCAGGGAAGGCGTTAAGGTGGTGGCACACATGGTTTGGATGCAGCCAGGGAGGTACAATCTGCCTTGTCCAGCGCCTGCCACAACCCACCTCACTGTCTGAATCTCACTTTCATGGAGGAGAGACTTAAAAGCTTTGTTTTGAGACTTAATTATGAGTCTGTCTCCTCCTGTCTGCTTCCCGGATTCTTTTCACTTTATTCTTCTTTGTGCATTGATGTTCTGGAATTTTTGCCAAGCACACTTTGCAAACGTTTTCCATTTTAAATTGCTTACTCGAGGTGTGCTACGGCAGTGCTCTCTTTGTTCTTCTCTGTAATTAGATGTCCTATATTTCCCACTTCTGTACGAAAGAGTCAACTCGTATAAAAAGGAAATAACCTTTAACTGGAATTTTGCAAGGCTGGCGACAGAATAATATAAATTCAGGCAAATGAACGCCCTCCATTATTTATTTCTCTTTTAGTTGCTTTCTTGGCACACATCTATTTAAACTCCTTGGCACAAACGTAAATTCAGAACAACTGCTGAGCCAAGCCAGATCTGTGCCATGCAGATAACATTTCCCCCTGCAAATAGATCTGATGAAGAAAAGCAATGGAAACAGTCCAAACACTCCAGGTTTTTACCTTCGAGCTCTAGGGCTTTCTAGGGGCAATTGTCTTAATGACTGTTTACAGGAAGCACTTTACAGCGATGAAATGTTACTCCTGATAGCTGCGTTAAGTTCTGAACCAGCACCCTGGGAGAAGCTTACAAGGGATAAAGCAGCTGAGAAATGGTGTTACCTGATTCTGAAGATCTTCTATTTCTTTGTAATAGCAGCTGTAGTCCCGGGGCTCACAAAACGGGCCCTGCTTGGCGTACCACTCCCTGATTCTGCACTCCAGGTCAGCGTTTTCTTGTTCCAGGCACCTCACCTTGTCCAGGTAAGAAGCCAGGCGGTCGTTAAGGTTCTGCATGGTGACCTTTTCGTCACCAGAAAGAAGAATGCCATCACCAGCAAAACCACCTCCAACCACCCCGCCACCGAGACCAATCCCAAGGCCACCTCCAATGCCACCGCCAAAGCGAGCACTGCCACCGCTGAATCCAATGCCTGAACATCCTCCGAGGACGGCGGCTCCTAAGCCACCTCCATAGTTTCCACCAACCAAACTGCCAGTGCTCAGTCCTCCTCCATAATTCACACCACCACAGTAGCTTCTGCCAGAAAACCCTCGACTACCACCTATCCCACAAGTCGTGTATCTTCCAGAAGAGACCGAGGAGATCCGGGCTCCTCCACCACCACCACCGCCACCAATAACACAGCTGCCACCGCTGGTCCTGCCCCTGAGAGAGCCAGTTGTCTGCTTAATACTACAACTCATTTTGAGGACAGCTGCAGATCCAACCCAAAGCCCAAAGCAAGATGCACAGCTTGATATTGAATCAGACTGCAGGTTGGCTGTTGCCGCAGATCTCTATTTATACCTTCCCAAGGGGGTGTCACCTGCAGCGTGTTTCTTCTTCCCACGGGGCTGGCTAGTCCTGCTGTTTATGCCAAGAATAAATAGCCCATAGGCGGTTTCCCTCTAGAAATCCCAGTTCACAAGGAAGATACTTTACATGTCAGCAGCTTGTTCCAAAAAGTAAAATAATGTTTTATGAGTCATCAGCTTTTTGTGTGATGCAAACTTTACAACGAGTCGAGAAAAAAAAAAAGTCGCCCTCCATTATGTACAAAGAAGAAACATCGGTGTTTATAACTTCAAAGCGCCTTTTATCTTTTATTAATTCGTGTTTATTTTATTCTTAGTCCAATAAACATTTTATATCACATGCTATGGAACAAAATTAGGAAATCTATATAAATTTTCACTTGTGAAAAGCGTGAATAATAGTGACCGGAGCCGTGAAAAGGCCGGGGCTGTGGTGCTGGAGTGCCTGGCAGCTGGCACCGTGACAGCGGGGCTGGTACCTGCTCTACTCTGAGACTACTCTGAGACGGAGATGATTCCCCGTGGCTGTAGTTCCCCCTCCGTGGCTTGCGTTTCTCTGAGAAGTCGACTTGCCCACAGTCTGTGAAGATCAGGCTGCGAACCGCTGCAGGTGCCCTGGGTCTGGATGTTACGCAGACCCGGTATCAGCTGCACCGGAGGCAGTACCTCGTGGAAGTTATTTTTCAATTACTGTAATTGCTGTCCGTGCTGCCCCAGTTTGTGGTGATGGTAGATAAAGCAAGCGATGAGAGGAAAGGGAGTAACTGTGGGCGAGATACCCAGTCCCCCAGATGGACCAAGCTGTGATCCTGCAGGTCTTTGCCATGACTGAGATTGTGCTGAGCACAAAAGGAGGAGAGAAGCTCTCAGCATCTCTTAGCTGAGTCTGTCGGAGCAGCAGCAGGAACTAGCCCAGCCTGGCTAGTCGTGGGAGCACCATCTCCAAAACCAGGCGACCGATAGCCAGAGGAGCGTTGGGAGAACTGGCTCCACCAGTGCAAGTATCTCTCTCCAGCAGACTGCTGTAATGAGAGGATATTCTGCTCTCCAGGGGACGAGGCTCCTCTTCCCTACAGCGTGGAATTTCCAAGCATCCCTTACTCACGAGTAACCTTTGACTCAAGCGTGTCCATCTTTAGAGGAGCCGCTGTGATAACTCCGCTCTGGTGGTGAGAACGGAGAGGGAGCCCGGCCAGCAGCCGGCACCTCCGGGCAGAAGGGCAGGGGAGACCCACACACACCCTGGGGGGACGTCGGGTGGCCTCTGTCACCACGGTAGGAGACTGTTCCTGAGCATATGTAGATGTGATTGTCTTCTCACCAGCATAGATCAGGCCTCTCCACTCTCCAGGGAGATAATTTATTTCTTTACTTAGATCAGAAAGGATAAAAAGACGCCTACCCTGGGCTGGCAGCACCCTGGGATACTCATTATTCATGTGGTGCAGTGAAATGACTTGCTCAAGGACAGAGCTGGAGTCTGTCAGAGCCCAGGCTCCTGGCTGAGACGGCAGTGCCTGAAATACGAGTCAGTCCATCCTCCCCTAGATGCTCTGAGCTCCCCATGCTGCCGAGACTCACAGCAGTGAAAACCATGGTCAAAAAGGAGGGTAGGTGTAAATCTGGCTTTCAGCCACCTTTTTGAGGAATATAATTGGAGACAGGGTGTGGTTGTGAGAGCCAACAGAAACTAATATAGTGTCTGGATTGCTCGGAGCTTTGCTCCTGCTCTGTAGGGTTCCAGGAGTTCCCTGGTGGGGAACTCAGGCTGCCTTTCTTCTCCTGTCAGAGCCTTGGCTTTAGGAGGAGACATTGCAGATATTGGACATTTCTCTGTGGGTGGGCAACGAGCATCGACCCCCCCTTCTTCCAGCAGTTACCTGTTAGAAGGAACAGGTCCCGCTCCACAAAACAAACCTTTCCATGTGTCCTGACAGAAAGGTCAACAGGCTACAGAGTCACATCTTACCAGTGAGGATTGGAACCGATCGTACAATTCTTCCAAAGTGCTCGGGTTTGGGATATAGCTGCATTCCTGCAGCATACTGGGCTCCCACCAGTTTCACTGGTACACGGAACACGGGACGGACGCAGCAAAAGCCAGTCCCTGACCAACCAGTCTGTTTATGACCAGCGAGCTGTTGGTCTCGCTTGGTACTGGGTAGCTCTGGTGGTGTTTGCTGAGGGTCTGAGACACGAACATGGCCCAGAAGGTTTTTCAACCTGCATGTAAGAGGGGAGGGAACAAGCAGCTCCGGAGCCAGGGAGGGCAGGAGGTGGTGGGAGGCTGTTGGCCGGCACGACGAGCAGGGGGCTTGGCACAGCAGCGTTGCGAAAGCCGGCAGGGCTTGTGGGCTTTGCGGCAAAGAAGAGAGATCTGAAGGTGGCCGAGGAGTTAATAAGGGTAACGACTGACAGGTAGCGATGGGCAGCTCCCGAAGGGGCTGGAAGATGTCGTTTCCAAGTGATGCTGAGGGCTGCGGGAACCGCCTCCCCTCGTCCCCATGCCCAGTCCCCGCCGGACTGCTCCGCGCTCGGCTCGCTCCGCTTATCAAAGCTGATAATGTTTCCTTGTGTCAACTACAAGGAGGGTGTGTCTCGTTTGACAGAACTTTGCTTTCATAAGCATTGCTTCAGTGATGTTTGTGCAACCACACTGGAGTATGATTTTATCTTGTCACTTGTAATTACCACGAGTAATCTGCATAATGGCCATCAGGCATCACTTATTAAACGCTTCTTTGATGTGATACTGAGCTGGCTCCAGACCTCATGCTCCCACCTTCCAAATGCAGACCGTGACGTTTTTCTGGCGAGTGACTCATTGGTTTATACCACCATGTTTAGCAAAATTCCTGTAAGGCAAGTGAAATAATTATCACCGCGAGTTTGGAAACAGCGTGATCCTAGGTCTTAACTGCGCCTCAGAGCCCAAGGTGGTTGCTGCTTCAGTTTCTTTCTTGCTGACTGCTCACATCTTCAGCCTGCCTCTGAACATCTGCTGGTGATGAAGGAGGAGTTCAGCAGAACACGGAGATGGACAGAACCAGATTTCTTCCTCCTGAAGCTTACAATCTTCCCTGATTAATCTTGTGAAGGGCTTTAATTTCCTTCCAGCGCCTACCAGCCGATGACGGCACAGCCAGACTTCCCAGCATTTGCATCTCTGGGAGCTCTGCTGATTATCGTGGCAAAGAAGAGTTCCAGAGACTTTGTGTTAGCACAGACGGGAACACCGATGGGTGAAGGAAACCGCAGCCGTCTCGGTCCCGCACGGACAGCTCGGCGCAGGGCAGGGCGGGAGGCAGGGCAAACAAGGCTCTGGGGGCTGGCAGAGCCTCCCGGGCCAGCCCGGAACCCAACAAGCAGGACTGGAGGATTCAGGTGCCTCCCGTGCTCAGATGCTGCGCAGCAGTGCCCGAGAGACAGCAGCCAGAGCAGTGGGCAGCCAGGGTCCTCATTTCACCTTCATTTCACACTTGTGCTAACACGTCTCTTCGTTTCCATACACTTTCACCGGGGGGTAGGATGATAGCACTCGGCTCACGGAGCTGAGGGACCCCCAGGTTAACTGCAGCAGCACTTTCCTCATCCGCGTGAGGCTTTGTGAGTGCCACACGAGCCCGTCAGTAACCCCTCGGAGAGTCACTGTGAGCGTGAGCGAGACTGGCCCTCTCTACCTGCCCATAAAGCAGTCGCGTGCAGAGGAGCTGCATCCCGGCCGTGCCAGCGGAGCGTGGCCCGGCGTTACCCGCACGCGTTGCCCGGGCAGCGCGCTCCCGAGCTCGGGGCTGATTTCCAGCATCGCCCGTTTGCAAAACCAGTTGTTCCTTCCTGCCTCTGACGCCCTAAACCTCTGGTATGTTCGCTCCTCGGGGATGTCTCTGCTGGTGCTGTAGTGTGCCCGCTCTCTGGGGCTGGGCAGCGTGTCTGTGAGAGCTCTGCCCAGCGCTGCACGGCCACCAATGGCCAGCTGAGCCCCGAGAGCGAGGTGGGAAGTGCCCCTGGCATCCTGCTGATGCCTTTGGTAGGTGCTGCTGCTGTGGAGGGGCACAGGCTGCATCTCGGGTCTTTGCACGAGCAGCACGATGCTCTTACGTTCCTGAACATGATAATAACACACCAGCATCTATTTTATTGCTTTGTTTTTTTTTTTTCTCCTGGCTGTTTATTGTACCTTATTTTTAAAGTCATTCTCTCCCACATATGAATTCATCTCACCCTTTTATCCTCCCACATGTTGCCAGCTGGTTCTTCCTGTTTGCCTTTCTCTCTAATACATTTAGAGGTTCTTTATTCAACATTCTCTCTGGGAATGGTTTTCCTCCACCAGAAGAGTTTTTCAAATCCAGCAGAGCCTTGCTTTCAAAATTACCACTTCAGGATTATTTGGGAAAACTTGTTCTTCTTGATTGTATCCCTGCACATTCATAGTAACTCAAAGGTGATGTATATTATATTGTATTATATTAGCACACACCTACTTTAATGAAAGCTCAGTTTGCACTCAGAAGTCTTTTTCAATAGAAGAGCGCCAGTCAAACCGCCTTGAAACTCCTTCCCTGAGCTCTGGGCAGCCTCCCTGCCTGTTTCTTTCCTCATCACCTTCTGCTTCATGTCTTACTTTGGTAGCAAATGTCCCATTCCCCAGCATCGGCCGGTCCCTTTCCCCCTCCTCCCCGGCGCCGTCCTGCAGCCCCCGAGTTCTGCAGGAGCAGGGGAGCAGTTGGGAACGTCCCCTCGGTGTCTTTTCCCCTCCTAACGTTGGCTTTGCGGGTGCAGATCGGAGGTGGGTTTCTAACCAAAGGCGTTTGAGAAATAGAACCTCCTGGAACAACGTTCGAAATACTTGTAGTAGTTTATGCTTAGAAATGACTTCTCTGGCTCAAGGCTGTGTCAGTAGTTGCAGTGTTTTATTAAGAGACAAGCTTTGGTCGTGGTCAGACAGCCGGGCAGGGGCCAGATGGGCCCAAGCTGTGCCCAGCGGCTGGGGGCGAGCGGCGGCAGCGGGGGGCAGGGGGCGGCCGTTCCGCGGGGTCGCCGCCGACCGGCACTGTCGGAACCGGCAGCTTATTTTCACCTTGCTTTTTCCGAGCGCTGGTCTGAGAGCCCTCCTCATGGGCTGTGCAGGACCCGTGCAGCGGCCCCTGGGGAAGCTCTCTTGTCTGCAGGGACCTGCCAAGGGAGAGCGGGAGGCGTTCCTTTGGCAGGGGGTCTCTGACCTCCCCCTGCTCCTCTACTGACCTTTCTTTTCCCTTAATTGTCTCGCTTAATTTTAGATACCTGTTGAAAGACTTTGGTGAGAGATTGGAATGGGCTGCCCAGGGAGGGGGGTGAGAGATTGGAATGGGCTGCCCAGGGAGGGGGTTGAGTTGCCATCCCTGGATGTGTTTCAGCATCACTCAGATGTGGTGTTGGGGGAGATGGTCCAGGGGTGAACTTGTAGAGTAGGGCTAATGGTTGGACACGATGATCCCAGGGGTCTTTTCCAACCTGAGTGATTCTGGGATTCTGTGACTCACAACTGACCGATTCCCCCTGCCCATTTCTCACGTTTGTGTTGTGCTGCAAGTCTTACTTAAAGATACTTACTGCTCGCAACCCCCCAGCGTCAGGTGTATTTTCTCTGTCTGGGTCAATGCGTGTCCCATAGCTGCCTCCCTCCCCACTGCTCGCTCTCATAGCCCAGTTAATCCCCGTGCTCTACCCCAGGAGCCACAGCCGCACTCCCGCACGGCTGATCCCCAGAATACCTGCCCAGGGACAGAGCAGGACTAAAGAAGCAGCCCGCGGACAGAGGGTCCCAGAGCACCCCTCACCTTGCACATCCTCACGCGGGGCGCGCAAGCTCAGGGCAGGCACGGCTGGCACAGGCTGGCCTTCAGCCCCCCGCTTCTTCCGGACGATGTCGCAGGGACTCCTCTTCCCACTTGCCCTCTGTGGAAAGGACACAGCTCTGGTAGCCAAAGCCCCACCGTTCCCCCCGCAGAGATCTGCCCCCAAACCCCACAGCGCTGGCTTTAGCTGTGTCACTCGCTGTTGGCCAGCTCCCCTCTGAGCCAAGAGCCACAGTTAGCGTGTTTTCCATCCTGCCTGTCCTCAGACAGCTACTGCACTTCCACTGTGCCACGCTCGGGGTTACCTGAGCTCTCAGACAAGCTCTGGCAGTGTCATTCCACCCCTCGCAACTGGCATTGGGAACAAGAATGGATTGTTCATGTAGCTAACTCAGGACTGGAGAGCCCAGGAGAGCCCACCTCGGGGCACTACCATTAAAATGCCTCTTGTTCCAGACTGGGGCAGTGGGTGCTCAGGCTGGCTGGGCACACATGCAGCCAGCTAGGAGGTTAACAGCCTGCCTCGCTCTTTCAAAATCTCAGGCCATGGGAGGCAGGGAAGAGCCAACTGCTTTGCATACAAATTAAATTTCCCCGAACCGTAATTAAAATTGCTGTGTGAAACTGAAAATGTTTAGATAATTCACCCTTTCAGTTAATTTAATCCCTAATCCTGTCTGGCCGTGGTGAAGCCTATGAAACTCAGTCGAATGGCAGTGTTGGTGAAAGAGCTTGCCCAGCTCCGGGTGAAACCCGCCCTTGGCCGACGCTGCTCCTTCCCCGGGTGGCTGGGACAGCGCGGGGCGTGGGGCATCTCCTGCCCACCTTCCCTGGCCCAGGCTGGGGGATGTTTCTCAGAACCCAGCCCTCAGATGCCTCGTGGTTTGCTAACAGGTCAGTACTGGTTCCTCACCACAGCGCTGCTTTTACCACTGGTATCACAAATTCTCACATCCCCCTAAGTCAAAGCCCGGAGGTTTGCCTGTGCCAGGCCTGGCTGCGGCTGCCTACATGATGTCGTGCTGGCCGCCCTCCAGCAGGCAGTGGTAGGTCTGAATCTCCTGCTCCAGGCGGCATTTGACGTCCAGGAGGGTCTTGTATTCTTGGTTCTGACACTCCATTTCTGCTCGTATTTCAGCCAGCCGCTGCTCCACGCAGGAGATCTGGGTCTGGAGCTCAGCCAGGCACTTGTTGTAGCGACACTCCGTTTCCGCCAAAGAGGACTCCAGGTTTTCTTTCTGAGAATGGGAAGAACACAAAGGCACCTGGGTACGATGCGAGCTCGGCCCCTCAGGGTTACGAGTACCACCCTGGCCAGGCAGCTCTCTAAAGAGACCTGCAACGTGAATCGTGGTGGCATCACCTACCATGGTGAGCTGGGCTTGCACGTTGATTTCCAAGGCCTGCAGCTGACGTCTCAGCTCAGTGACCTGTTTGTTGCTCGACTCAATCTCCTGGCTGCTTGTGATCACCTCCAGATTCACCTCCTCCACCTGCAAAGGCAGAGAAGAGCAGCTCTTTCATCACCTCCCCACAGCATCCCGTGGTGGCAGGGGCTTCCCCGCGCTGCTCCTGCCTGCCCTGCCGTGCCCCCGAGCATTGCCCAATCTGAAGCCCCTCCGTTTACTCCACTGTGACCCTGGAGCACCGTGTGGTGACCCCTCTTCCAGGATCAGAGGAACACTGAATCTGGGCAGTAAAATGAGATGCTGAGCACGTCTGTGACACAGCTGCTGATATTAAGACATCTCCAGTATTCTTAATGTCTCATTTCTCCCTTTCCCCCCACCAGGCAGAGCAGGGTACAGCTCTGCGTGTCCGCAGTACCTTGCAGGCATACCACTGCTCAGTCTCTTTGCGGTTGCGCTCCATCAGCGTCTCATACTGGCACCGCAGATCCTCCAGGATCTTCCTCAGGTCTGGGCCAGGACAGGCATTGACCTCCACGCTCACATCTCCAGTTGCCTGTTTCCTCAGGCAGCTCATTTCCTGCAGAGAACACGTGCGCACGGTATCAGTACCCTTGGCACCGGGGGTGGACTTGCCACCTTCTTCCTTCTTATTTCTAAGGGTGAGGGCCAGCCTAACCTCCTCGTGATTCGTCTTGAGACAGCACATCTCTTCAGTCAGAGCCTCGCACTGCAGCTGCAGGTCGGTCTTGCAGCTGGCCAGCTGGTCCAGGACGGGCCGTAGGTTGCAGATGTCTGCATCCACGTTTTGCCGGAGACCGCATTCAGTCTCGTACCTTCGGCCACGGACAAAAAAGAAAAGTCAGCACGCCAGTAAGCCACAGCGAGCCCTTGCGTTCAGTTTGAGGGGAGAAAAAATAGGATTAAGTTCTTCTTTTGCTTGAGGCGTGCAACGCTCTGGACACTGGCAGTGGTACCCATGCCTCTCAGAGATCTGCGCTTCAATCCGGCAGCAAGAATCATAGAGTCACGGGTTGGAAGGGACCTCTGGAGATCATCGAGTCCAACCCCCCTGCCAGAGCAGGGTCACCCAGGGCAGCCCACACAGGAACAGAGCCAGGGGGGGCTGGAAAGTCTCCAGAGAAGGAGACTCCACAGCCTCCCTGGGCAGCCTGGCACGGGCTCCATCACTCTCACAGTGAAGAGGAGCAAAGGGTTGGGGCTCACCCGGCACCACCACTCCCCCACCCTTCCACGGGCTGTGGGAACCCCTCAGGACACCATGGGACTCTACTCACTTCACGCGGAAGTCGTCAGCAGTCATCCTGTTGTTATCAATATTCAGGAGGATTTTGTTCGTCTCCATGGCTGCGCACAGGATCTGGAGAAGAAAACGCAGGGCAGAGATTGCTCCGGCTACGGAAGGCCCTGGAGGAAACACCTCCCTGGGGTAACACAACCCACTCGGTTTGCAGTGACCCCCTGGTACAGGGGTTGTTAATCAGGTGGCATCACAGAGGGGGAACGCGGGTGCCAGCTCGGCAGGGCAGGCTCTGCTCAAACTCCAGCATCCCCTCCCTCGCACCCTCCGTCTCCTGCCGAGTGTTGCAGGAGATCTCTCAGCGCTACGGCCGCTGCCCTCTGACAGTGGCCATTGACATCTGCGTGTGACAGCAAAGCCCAAAGAAACGGGGGGATTTTCTTGGAAAAAAAAAATAAAAACCAGTGATTTACCTGGTTCTGAAGGTCTTCGATTTCCTTATGAAAGCAGCTGTAGTCCCGTGGCTCGCAGCTGGGCCCTACCTTGGCGTACCACTCCCTGATCTTGCACTCGAGGTCGGCGTTGTCTCCCTCCAGGAGCCGCACCTTGTCCAGGTAGGAGGCCAAGCGGTCGTTGAGGTTCTGCATCGTCGCCTTTTCGTTGTTAGCGAATAAAATCCCATCGCCGCAGCCGGCCCCGGCCCTGGCGAAACCACCGCCGACCCCTCGAGCGCAGATGCCTCCGCCGCCGAATCCGAGGGCAGGACAAGCCCTCTGAGTAGCTCCAAAGCTCCCGCCGGTAGCACTGCCGACGCTCAGCTGCTTCCCGAGGAATCCCTCGCTTAAACTGCCACCGGAAAAGTTGCCGACCACCCCAGCTAGGTCATAGGCAGCTTGCCTGGCCGAGGAGGAGGAGGAGGAGACCTTTCTTCCACTGCCAGCCGCAGAGCCTTGGGAGCAGGTAGTAAGGACCTGCCTGACGGCACAGCTCATGGTGAGAGCGCGAGATCCGCCTCGGAGCCCAAGGCAAGCTGCACGGGTCGCTGCGGGATCCGATTGTGATCCCTCTGTCCCCATGGCCCTCTATTTATACCGTTCCTCCTGGATGTTGCCACCGGAGGAGAGCTGTTTATCCTTCCTCCTTGTGACCTGGCTAGCGCTAATTTTTCCCTGCAGCCGGAAATATTTCCCCAAAGGCGTTTGTCTCCAGAAATCCCACAACAGAAAGATGCTTTGGTTAACAGAAGCGTGGTTCAAAACGACATCAAAAATGGTACTTCCTGAATCATCAGGTCTGACTTGTGATGACAACTAAACAAGAGTGACACAAAAAGAACGATGATACCCGAGAGCGCCCGGGGAAGGAAACATCATCATGGCAATTACCCGTCCCTGACGTGGGCGAGTCTGCCAGCAAGTGAAAGCTGTGGGAAAGGCGTCGTGTCTGCCGGAGCCTGCTCGACCCCTCGGGGACCAGAAACGGGGTGGCCCCTCCCTCAGCTGCCCTGCGGCCGGGGCCGGGAGACCACCCTGGTCCCTGCCGCCTCTCCGCAGCCAGGGTCCCTCCCATTCTGCTGTCACCAGTTAGTGACTCAGCAAATCAGAACCTCAAAAATGCTCTTCTCTTGGATGGATATTGCTCTTGAGTTCCCCGGTGATTGTTACTTCTTTATCCTGCCTGCACCAGAACATCCCCTTGCAGAGGGAAGATCCCCTGGTGTTTGCTTTGCTGTTTTCCAGGGTTGATAAAATATCCAAAAACGAAAAAGAAAAGGCAATTTGCTGAGCCCCAGAAGTTGCAGTTCGCTGTGAACGCTCACTGCCAGGACAGAACAGCACTTGACGTGTTTCTAAGGTCTGTAAATCAGCGACGCTGAGACTTTCAGAAGCAGCCTGACCCGGTTCCAACCAGAGCCGTGGAAACTCTCCAAATATAACTTATGGAAAATGTGTTAAATTTAGAAAAGATCACTTCACAAAAGATATTAAACCTATTTTTTAGTCTTGGAATGCTGAACCGAGGAAGAAGGGAAATAATTAAAATGTTTTGTCATCTGAATCTTTCATTTTACTAATAATATTCACCCAGCCATGCAAATCTTTCCTGCCTTTCACCCGTGTGTGGTTCAGCACTGGGCTTGGCATCCAGGTCACCGGGACACATCCCATAAAGGACGCGTCAGGTGCAGCCTCTTCCAGAAATATTGCTTGGGCCATTCGGGGAAGTTCATTAGTCCTGATTTTTATCTTGACACTGCAAATCCAGAGCACCTTAAATGTGGTGTGGATTCTGTGCGTGCCCATCCTTTGCTGAGCCGTAATTAGCCGGTGCCGCGGTGCCATCGCACGCCTTGGCCGTGCCCAGACCCCGCGGCGTGGTCAGGAGCGGGCACCTCGGCCCCGGCGCCCGGCGGCTGCTGGAGCAGGAGGGAATCGAGGGCAGGACTGCTCATGATCTTGTCTTTTTTCCATAGAAGAATTGTCAAATTAATGCTGAGCTAACACTGAATTTCACTGAGTGAAGAAATGCGTGGTCCTCCAGTTTTCAACAGGAAAAATCCAAACCTGCATGAGTAACATCTCTATGCAGAAATGTCCACGTTTCTTCCTTCCTTTCTGAACCTCAGGCCTTGCCATCAGTCTCTGCAGCCAAAGGTGATTCGAATTTCTGCAGCTTTCATAAAAGACAAGAATAATTTCACTCTTGATTTCACTGGGTTGCGTGTTCTCCATGCCACCTGTCTTCCTTTCCACAATCTGAAGTTTTTATTAAAAGCAGCTCTTGTTTTTCCACCCGAGCAAACCTCAGGACCCGCCAGCAGTCCCAGTCCTCATTTTACTAAAAGCCATTTCCATTTTCCATGAGGAGATCTGCTGCTGATGGTATCTACATGCCTAATGGCAGGCTCCTTCCAGAATTAGCTTTTACTGACTTCCCGGCTGGAGTCTACAAACAGGAATTTGCTCACCACAGCCTCGCAGCCTGCCACGGGCGATGCCTCTGACGAGCTGTCCTTGGTTGACTTGGGAGCCCCTTCCAAGCAACGTTGTACCCCACGGTAGTGAGAGGAGGAGAGAGATGGTGGCTTAGGAGGTTTTCCTGGCAGGCGTTTCAGAAAGAGCCATGCAGGGACACGGGTTAATTGTCTGCAGGGACAATTATTACTTCAAGTAACAAATGAGCAGAAAAGCCTCCCCTAGGCAAAGGTGCTGTTCCCTTTTAATGAGCTTTGTAAAAAACAGAGAGAAAGGAATGACAGAACTAGATGATCTCCAGAGGTCCCTTCCAACCCCTACCCTTCTGTGTGGTTTACATTTGTGCTCCACAGGGATGGGGGCGGAGGGTGGGTTCATCATTCCCCAGGGTCGTTCTGCACAGAATTATCAGGTTCAAAAGGGCAATGGAAATAAAAAAGATTAGAATTCCCCCGAGAGAAGTCCCTTGGTAGTCTCGGGATATTTCGAGGCTTACGTCTGTTTTTTAAGCTAATGTGTATGAAGTGCAGCAAGTTTAATGTGCCCCTAAGAGGGCGATCCAGCATTTCACGTTATTGCAGACATTCCCTGAGTCACTGGCTGTTTTCATGAACTTCCCTAGAGACTCAGTGACTCAGACACAAACCCCGAGTCCCTGCCGCGTCCCAGGCTGCTGCCTGTCACCCTGCCTGGCTGCCAGCCCCAGCTCGGGTCTGGGCTGGGAGCAGTTCTTTCACAGATACACACTGTGTATCATAATGATAAAGAAGTCAAAGACAGGTGATGCTCAAGTACAGTTTTGCTTGCGCTGGTTTTTCTTTTTGAGATGACTCCGTCTCACGTGGCTTGGCCAACCCCTCTGTCGGCAGGGAAGGTCCGTGCCATGGTTTGTCTGTCGTTCCAGCGCGGAGGAAGCGGGAGCCCGTCAGAGAACTCTGTGCCCTGGGTTGTGCTTCGTTTCCTGCCCTTTTCTGTAATTGCTGAACAACGCAGGACGATAACATCTCTCCACACCCCCTCTTCTGGAAAGCCCTGGCACGTTCCCCACTTCTTCGATCACCTTCCCTGTCCTTTGCTTTTCTTGTCATGCCCGGCGTGACATCAACAGCTCCTCTCCAGAGCCTCTCCAGGTCAGGAAGCGTGACTTTGGGAATGTTCAGTAAGGACCGTAACGCCTTTGTGGAGCTGAGGGGCTGAGGGAGGACGAATCACCAAAAACAATCCAAGAGACAACCGTGCTTAATTTCAGCCGCAGAAGCCCCTTGTGCATCCCTCGCATGAGCAAAGAGAAGCTGATTTGCTGCAGACTATTCCCTTTGCCTTTTGTCCAGGGCCCAAATCCAGATTCTCAAGGTGGGTAGCGAATGTGAGGCCATGGTCCAAGACCAGACAGAGCTCTCAGGTACCACTGGCTAGAAAGGATGAAGTTGGATCCAAGTGATGCCATCAGGCTTTTGGGTCCCAAACGCTCCCTCTAGCCCACAGGACACACTCGGTGGCTGTGCCACCAGCGCATCATCCTGCGGTTCCTCTGCCACTCTCTAGGGAGCCCGTGGGTGAGGGCAGACCTGGTGCCTGGCTGCCAGGACAGGAGCTGCCTCGGGGAGCCACGTCTGGCAGCCTGCCTGCAGACACTGCTGCCTTCCGTACTGTCTCCGGGGTTTTAAGGATTTTCATGTTATCCGCTAGATGCCATAGTGATAGAAGTTCCCGCCGCTTATCCCTCTGCGGATTAAGCAATTGCTACTTTCGAAGCGGGTAAGAGCAGCCCGCGGGCAGCATGAAAAGGCCTGTCTAAACTTCTCGTGCCACGTGCCTAATAGTGCGATTTAAAGGCAGTCAGGTAAGACAGAAGTCGCGTGCCTGTGAGATTTGCCAAGTGGCCTGATGTTCTGCTGGCGTCTCGGAATGGTCCCCGTGACAGTCGTGGTTTTGCTGGCGTCATTTAAGTTCTACTTACAGGGGAAAGTGATTCTTTAAGTTACCAAGAGCTAGAGAACTGAGCTTTATTTTGTTGGCACGCTGACCTCAAACATCACCCTTCCGTCATCACCTTCATTTTGTACCAAACTTACCCGGTTTGTGGCTCGGTCAGTCCAATGTGTTTATGAGCAATGAGTTCAGTGGATGAAGATTTCCGCCCCAGGGGGAAGCCCTATCCCCCCATTCCCCTTCCCTGGCTTCTCGTGTGGTTTCTTAGGACTTCCCTTGGCAGAACACACAGCCCTGAGGCGCTGAGGGATGGCCTATCAGTGACAGACGAGTCTGCAGTTGCATGAACGAGGAGAAAAGCTTTATTAAACGTGTGCAGAGTGCACGATGGCAGCCGCCCGAGATCAGGGGAAGGCAGGAAGGAGGAGCAGAGGAATGAAGCGAGCTGCTTTGTGTGACGCGGCCCCAGCGCGAGCGGCCTCGGGCGCTGCTTGGCTCGGCTCATCGCTCGTGTGCACCCGGGGTCGAGGGTCCGCGGAGCTGCTTGCCCTCCTAGCGCGTGGTGAGCGCAACCTGCTCCCGGGAGGAGACCACCTTCCCGTCCTGCACCTCCTCCACGATGGTGCGGACCTGGCGGGAGGATGTCATGACTGCAAAAGGAAAGTGAGGCACAGTTATTCTGGGGGCAAGAAGGAGAGAAAGTTCTGAACGCATTGTCGGGTATCGGGTGTTCTGCAGGAAGATGCCAGACATTCCACGGGGTGCTGGGAAAGGCTGTTTGAAACTGTCCCGCCTTGGGTAGGAAGAGGGAAGAGCCTGGCTGATGGGAAGGCTCGAGAGGGCAAAAGGCAGATCTGGAAACGTGTTTCCAGGCATCCGTGTAAAGGCAGGACACCAGCTGCTGAATCATGAGGCCTCTTTAGGGCGAATGATTCCCGTGGTAAAGGTGTGAAAGGCATTTCCCTCCCCGACAGCCCTTTCCCGGGGGTAGCAGCGTCAGATGCACCCACTCTGTTGGTGCCGTCACCCAGCTTGGCACCCCAAGGAGCAGTTGTCACTCCATCGGCCTGAGAGCTGCTCCAAAAGCAGGTCTGAAAGCTGCCTGCTGGAAATGTGTGCACCAAGGTAAGGTTCTTACCGTCTCTGCCGGAGTGCGAGGACATCGCGGAGGAGTACTGGGAAGAGATGCTACAAGACAAGGAGAAAAACAAAGAGAAGTTAGGGACAAACTCTTGTTGTTACACAGGCTCAATATTCAGGCAGGAGAACACCAGAACAGGCTCATAGCAGTTGTTGAAACTGCAGATCTTCTTGATGTCTCTGTGAGGGCAGAGGGACCAGGGCCCTTTCCAGCAGGGGAAGGTGCCCGTGACAGCATCTCACTGCAGACAGAAACCAGGGCCAGAGCCGCTGGGCATCTGTGGCTGGTAGGAGCATAAAGATGAACCCTGAAAGCTGCAATTGCACCAAGACCCCAGACAGAACACTTCGTGTCTGTCACCCACGCCACGTGCCCTCCCACCTGGAGCCTCTCTACGTACTGGGCATCCTCGCCCTCCAGGAGCCGGCGGTACGTGGCGATCTCCTGCTCCAGGCGGCACTTGACGTCCAGCAGGACCCTGTACTCGTGGTTCTGGCGCTCCATGTCGCAGCGCAGCTCGGCCAGCTGCTCCTCCACGCTGCTGATCAGCGCCTGGAGCTGGGCCAGCTGGCTGCCGTAGCGGGCTTCCGTGTCGGCCAGGGTGCCCTCCAAGGCCGCTTTCTGCGTGCCGGGGAGAGGGAGGCGTTCAGGGGGGACGGAGCGCGGCAGGGCTGGGAGCGACCCCGCGGGCATCCCCGGCCCCTCGTACCGTGCTGAGCTGGGACTGCAGGTCGATCTCCAGGCTCTGGATGGTGCGTCGTAGCTCCGTGATCTCCGTCTTGCCGCTCTGGAGCTGCTCGGTGTTGATGGCCACCTCCCGGTTCAGCTCTTCCGTCTACGGTGAGGCCAAACGGAGCCGTTATGGACGTGGCCGGCGGTCAAGGGGCCAGCCCCGGCCCGGCCTGCAGCACTGCCGGCGAGCCAGCTCACCTTGCTGAAGAACCACTGCTCGGCATCCCTGCGGTTCTTGTCCGCCAGGCTCTCGTACTGCTCCCGCATCTCAGCCAGGATCTTGGTCAGGTCAATCCCGGGAGCCGCATCCATCTCCACGCTGATCTCTCCGCCCACCTGCCCGCGCAGGGCATTCATTTCCTGGCACAAAGGAGACCCATGATACACGTCGGGGTGAAATTGGTGTATTCCCATCATTACAAACCTCTTCTTGCACCCAGCTCATGGACCCCACAGATCGCTCCCCGGAGGTCCTGTCTGAAGTGATTGGTCCCCTCCCCGTCACCCACTTGAGTGTCTCTTGCCAGGCCAATCGCAGGCATTCCTGTACATTCGACCTGACCACTTCCCGTTGTACACGAGGTCATTCAGCTTGAGCCTGGCTCAGTGCTCACCTCCTCATGGTTCTTCTTGAGGTAGGCCAGCTCCTCCTTCAGCGTCTCGATCTGCATCTCCAGGTCAGCCCTGGCCAGGGTCAGCTCATCCAGGACCCTGCGCAGGCCGTTGATGTCGGCCTCCACGCTCATGCGCAGAGCCTGCTCCGTCTCAAACCTGGGGACACACACGTACACACAGTGGCACGATGGAGCTCAGCCGATAGAACTTTTCTCTGTTTCCTTCCCCAACTCAACCTATTTCTGCCAAGTATCTTTTATGGAACGTCCGGGCCGTGCTCTGTCCAGGCAGAGGTTTACACTTCCCAAATGTCACGCTTTTAGTGAGCAGTGACCCGGGGGACCACCTTCAGTTGCAGAAAGCAAAGCCAAGCCCTAGACAGACCAGCTCTTCCCTCCCTTCCCAGAAGAGCTCTGACAGCCATTGGACTCACTTGGTCCTGAAGTCATCGGCCGCCAGCCTGGCGTTGTCAATCTGTAAGACGATGTTGGCGTTTTCCACAGTGGCAGCAAGAATCTGGTGGGGAGAAAAGAAAGTGAAAGAGTGAAAAGGTTGTTCCCAAACATGTCCTGAGCTCCCCCGTGCAGAGAGGGGCTGGAGCTGTGCTGAACCTCCTGCCCAGCGGGCTGGAATTCCCCACGGACTCTGCTCAGAGGGACGCGGACACTGGTGCTCGGTCTCTGGCACCAGTCGCTGTCAGACAGACACTGGCCTGTGTCCCTGCCCTGGCCAGTAGCCGATGGCATCTTTGGGCACCCACGGCACGCTCAGTCCTGGCAGCACTCTGGGCTTCCTCTGGCCCTGCTCAGCAGCCCGGCTGGGAAGGAGAAAGGGCTGAGGAGTCAGTTGCCTCCTGCCCAAACCGTTTTGGTTTCGTAATTACACCCGAGGCACAAATATTTGTTCTGGGATTTTGAAGATGATTGGCCATTTAGTGAGCAGTACTTTCTGTAGCCACAAGCGAATGAAAAGCTCTGGCTGAGTGCTGATGCTGCAGGGGATATCCAGCAGTGCTCCCGTAACATCATGTGGGGATTTCCTGGCTGGAGGGAGGGCAGGGCAGGGTCTGTGTCCCTCCGGAGCAGAGCAGAGCAGAGCAATGCTCCAGTCTGGAGACAGCTTCTGCCTCCACTTGTTTCTGTCCTTCAGAGCACACCTGACAAGCTGGAATGTGGAGAGAAGTTTTGTGCATCGAGGCCAGAGCCCCTCACCCCAAGGGGAAGCCCAAGAGAAGGGTTAAATATCTCCAAAACTCCAGGTATGTGGTTTTTCCCCAGGGCTTGATGCCTGAGCCTGTCAGGCTTCCCCTTTTCCCTGGCACTTGCTGTCACAGACCTGGTATTGTCATTCGCCAGCCACCCACAACTCCATCCTCCAGCCCCTCCATGCAACCTGAGCTTCCAGAGGATGCTGTCACCTGGAGCAGGCAGGGAGGAGGACCAGCTGATCAGCTCAGGAGTCATGGGCAGAGGGAGGACAGCAGTGGCAGGGTAGGAAGGGAAGGGAAGATTCTGGTGCTTTTGTTAAGGATTTTTTGCCTAAAATCCTCCAGGGAGATGCTAAGAATAAAAAATTGAGCTTCGCCATGATTTCATCTACTGCATTTCAGAGCAGGGTACACACTTGGACTTCAGCACCTCTGAAGCCACCTTCAGCAGCCCAGCATGCTCTGACTCTGGGATGTCCTTCGTGTCTGTGTTTGCACCTCCCAACAAACAACCATCCCATGGGGCAGTTTCTGTCTTTTTTTAACCTCCTTCCTTCAGCCCCTTCATCAGGCTGGAAAAGATCTGATTTGTAGGCTATTCATGAGAACCACTTATCATCTCCATTTGCATATCACTCAGGTGCCAAAGAGATAACCAAAGAGATAACGTGTCCCCGCCTGCAGAGAGATGAATCAGGAGCCCACAACGGGGCATAAGCAGCAGCAGCCAAGGAAGGCAGGAAATGACGGGTATCATCGGGTAACCTGGGCCAACCTCTGAGAGCCTGACTCCTGCTTCCCTGCCCCATCTTTCTCCCTGCACTGAAACAGCAGAAAACCCATCTCAGTGCCTAGTGGAATACGTGGCCAAGAACCTGCTGTTCCTAAGTGATGAGCATGATTCCCAAGGATGTGCTTTCTGGTTTTCCATCTCAGACCAATTACCTGTAAGTTGATAACTTCCCTTCAGCTGGTAGGAACAGGCTCATCTATGTAAAAGTGACTTTAATGAGGATGACTTGCAAATCACAGCATCCTACCTTGCTCCTGAGCTCCTCGATAGTCCTGTAGTAGGGGCTGTAGTCACGGTCTGGGCCAGGTCCCTGCTTCTTGTACCATTCCCTGATCTTGACCTCCAGGTCGGTGTTGGCCTCCTCCAGGGCACGCACTTTGTCCAGGTAGGCAGCCAGGCGGTCGTTGAGGTTCTGCATCGTCTCCTTTTCGCCAGCCGGGAGGATGCCATCGCCGCCTCCGAAGCCGCCCCCGAAGCCGCTCCCAAAGCCGGACCCGAAGCCAGCCCCGAAGCCACCCCCAAAGCCACCCCCAAAGCCGCCGCCGAGCCCCCCTCCTACACCGCTGCAGTAGCTGCCCCCGTAGCCACTGCCAAGCCCCGAGACGACGCGGGAAGAGACGGAGTAGCTGCCAGAGGCTCCGTGGACGCTGGGGGCTCGGTAGCCTCCTGCCCCAAGGCGCACGGAGGAGAGCCTGCTGGAGCCTGCCCCCGGGCCCCCGAAGCCCTTGAGGGAGGTGGAGGAGGAGAATTGCCGGACCGTGGTGCTCATGGCGGAGGCTGGCGGAGGCTGGAGGGCTGGCGGAGACGGCGGCTCGGCAGCGCAGGCAGCGAGTGCTCCTTCCCCCTGCCCTCCAGCCCTTTATAGCCCGGGCAGGAGGCGTTGCCCGCGCTTTTCGTCACCCCTGACAACCAGAGCCAAATTCCAGAATCATCATTTTTCTCTCCCTGATCTCATGTCTTTTGTCACATCCCACTGGAAGCAGGACAGCACACATGGGACCTTCTCCTTCCGCTTTAGTTCCCGGCACCCGGCCTGATTCAGACCGGAGGCTCCTGGCTCACGGCTACGTTTGTTGCACCAGAGTTGCACCGGAGAGCAGAGGTGCTCGCTGCAGCTCCACCCGCGGCTCCTTCGGCGGGGAGCAGAGGAGAATCCTCCTGCCAAGCCGCCCGCAAGTGTCTTATGTCATTAAACATCTACAGCTCTGTTTATTCGCCTCTTTAAAGAGTCTAAAGCCAATGAAAGCTGCTGACTTAAGAGCTCTGTGCATCCACAGTCTTTATCCAGGCAAAAAAAAGCCAGATGGAAGTTTTCCCATCAGAACCTCTGTCCCAGGACCGGCACAGACCTGGTGCTATTTGTGTGCTGATATTGGATTTGGCAGAAACCTGGTAGCTCAAAAGAGAAGAAACTCCAGTAATTTCTGCTTACGTACTGGTCTAGGGTGAATCTCCCCGCAGAGACTGGAAAGTCCCTACAACAGTGGGTTTCCAGTCAGTTTAAAAGGCAGATTCCTGGTGTGTCCCCGTGGCACCTGCTTTTCTGCACCACCTTTCACAGGCTCCAGCGAAGCAGCCTGTGGCTGATTCATACAAGCTCAAAACTTCTGTGCCACTATTCTTCTGTGGCACTGTTCTGTGCCACTATTTCTTCTCTCTGATCGCTGAGGTGAGTTTTAATGCGTAAAAGGTCTAAATTGGAGGAGAAGGCTTTGAAGCTGCAGTAGAAACCCACCAGCAGGACACGTTAGGTGCAGTTTCTGATGGGAAGAGTCTGATCAGTCTGACCCATGCTCGTGCCTCGTGCAAATCTGCTTCTCCTACAGATGTGCCACCGCAAGGCGCGAGGTAACGTGGCTCAGCAGGGTCAGCAGCGGCTGTATCGAAAGTTCTGGTGAGCAAAGTGTGGCACGGACCCCAGCGACCACCGTGAGCACCGGCCAAGCCGAGGTTCCAACCGGGCAGCGCAGAAGAGCTGGGCAGAGGTGGGCAGTGCGGCCCCCCCCCCCGATAGCCAGGCTCCCATTGTGCTATTAAGGGACTGAGCCCAGTGATGATAGCAACGCAACTGGACAGGTATTAGCGTGCGAACGGAGCAGAGAACCAGGAAAGGAGACACTGCTCTGGTTTATTCTTTGTTGGGGAGAAAAATTCCTTTACTGATGTGGTGCCAGCTCTTGCAGTGCACAGTGGAAAATCGCACGCCCAACCTGCTGGCCTGCCTGGCTCCCATGCCGTTCCCCGCCAAAAGAAGCTATTTTTCCTTTTAGTAGAGGTGCCTGTGAGGTAGTGAAAGAGGCTTAAAGGGATTAGGAGCCCTTTTGTGCTTTCGGTCCTGTTGTGATCTCCTTCCTTCCCGCAGCCCCTCTGGCTGTTTTCACATTCTAATGCACTTAACTGATTCTGGAGCTGCTAAGATGTTCCCAGAGCCTCACCCTTGGTGTGCCTCCTTTCTTTCATCTCTTCCCTGGAGGACACAATAACAACAACACTTTGTCGGTATGGCTCTTAGATCCCAAGCGCTTAGCAGGGACTCACGTTCTTTGTGATTTTTCAGGGTGGCCACCAAGGAAGCAGCTTAACCAGAAAGAGACTCAACATCCTCTTGGTGGAGGGCTCTCCTCTCTGGGCAGCACAGCCTCCGAGCTGACCGGCTTCAGATTTGGAGTTTTGACTCCCCAGGATGCAAAATCTGGGGATTTGGGAAGCCCGCGTGCCCCATCCCTAAGAGAGCGGGGCAAAGGAGGGGGCCTGGGGGCCACCCAGCCCGGGCAAGTGGCAGAGCATGGAGAGGAGGGTGCTGGGCTCACGGCGCAGCTCTGGGGCACCCGTCGGGCTGCAGAGCAGGGCTGCTGCTGGCCTGCTGCCCTCCTCAGCTGGCTACAGGACTAGCCAGCAGCCACCCGTGCGAGCCATGCTCAGGAGCCATCCCTTGGCCACCCTTGCCCGGAGCTCTCCAGATGTGCTCGCTCTCCAGATGTGCTCGCTCTGCTCACGCCTGCTCCAGCAAACACCTTCCTGCTCCCGGCAGTTCCCGCGTTGGCCGTGAGCTCCTCACCTAGGGCAGAAAACACGCTGTGAGTTCTCTCCCCCTGCTCGGGTCACTCTCACGTTGCAGACTGAGTTACGGGTCAGCTGAAGGTGACCGCTGCCGCAGAGCGAGGTGAAGCCCCAGCACAGCCCCGCGGGCAGCCAGTACCTGCACTTGGGCCGTTCTGTGTTAGCACCACCTCAGACCATGTTTGAGCTCTTCTGTTAGAGCTGGCACAGGAGACGAAGAGGAGATCTGGAGGTGGTCCTGCAATATCAGCTTTTTCTGCTCTTTTCTTGCCAGTCAGCCGGTGCCCTGACCTTGGAGCGAGCTCCTAAACAAGGCTCCCCAAACCAGCCTCACTCTTACGTGACAAACCATTCGCTCGGAGTTCCCCTTGCTCTGTTGGCAGGGTGTGATTTGAGAGGAGCAGGCAACACTTCAGCTATTTTATGTTACCAGAAGAATTCAGTCTCCCAGGCTCTCCTGAAAGACTCACCCACAATAAATTCCCTTGAGATAAAAATAAAAAAGCATGAAACCAACCCATCATAATGCTCAGGAGATGGTATCAGAGTCTGTTCCACAAGCCTCATGCCGTAGATGTTATCTCTGCCTCGAGTGTGCTGCAGGGGCAGAGAAAGAACCAAACCCCTCCAGCCTGCATGGGAAGGGAGGGGAAATTCCACGCTAGGAGTGGACCAGCAGTGCCCATGGTAACCCAGCCTGGTGAGGGTTGGCTTGAAAAGGACAAGGTCAGTGTGTGGCGTTTACCTCAAACAGCAGCAGTTAATTGTGCTTTTGATTCCGTGAATAAGAGCTAATTAGGAGTCATTTGGTTTCCCCTGTGGGCCACCTTCTCCTGAGTGCTTTTCACAGCTCAGCAGAAAGCGGCTGGAGGATGCAGCCCTGGGAGAGCCTTCTCCAGGGTGTGAGGAACGGCAGGCACAGGCTTTACCCCTGCTGACAGGTGTGCTCCGGGAGCTCGAACAGCACCAAAATAGGTAACAGATATATCAAGGTGTGGAGAGAAATATGCTGTCTTCTTTCTATCTCAGCTGCCGAGTCTTTATCGTCTGCCAGGACATGTCCTGACAGCCCCCCCACATTATCTGGAAAACAGCAATCCTAGATCAGTTGCTGGGAGAGGGAACTCGGTGTGCATGCGATGGAAACTCCCTCTGGGCAGGCAGAAGGTGTTCAGCTGTCACCCACCGAGCCGAGCCCCGACGGCCCCAAGCCGCAGCCATGGGGGATGCCCACCCCATGCCCGCTCTGCTGCCTGCGGGGTGGAGGGGAGGCAGTGGCAGGGCCTGGCCCCGTGAGCTGCAGCAGGGGAGGAGGCAGCAGGGCTAAGGACTGAAGGGAAGGCAAGGGGACTGACTCTCCATTGTCCTTCTCTGGGCTCCAAACTGGCTCCTGCAGTGCTGCAGCCAGACCTTGCTGTGCCCATCAGACCTTGCAGGCAGCTGCCACTGGCATCCTCTCGACAAGCCCTCTTCTCTCCTGGATGTGGAACAGGGTGATGCTCCTTCGTGGTGGCCCATGCCCCGAGCTGTTTGCAGAGCATCAGGCCCTGCGTCATTCGGTGCTTCGCAAGTTACCTGCTCCCCAGGCCGAGCCTCGCCCTGCCCGTGGGGATGCCCTGGTGGGACCAGTTCCCAGCGGGTGGACGCTGCCAGTTCACACGCTCTGCTGCTCAGCTGCAGGAGCAGCTCAGCCAAGGGGCCGGGCAGCGATGATGAGTTAGCTCTGCTTTGCTTCGGGGATCACAGACCTGCCTGGCACTAGATGGGCTTTCAGCAGCTGGTTCGAGCTCTGGTCCTGCTGCAGTTACTCATCCTCGTGGCCACCCAAGCGTGGTGACCGCCCATCGCGCTGGCAGCTCCTCCAGCCAAAGGCTGCCTGACTCCGCTCCTCTGCTGCGTGTTTTGGCAGTAATGACACTGGATGGCTGTGATCACAGCTGGTCTCTTCTCCGAGGACTGGCCCGGCCCTTCTACCCCTACCTGGGGACAAGGAACCCATTCCAGCAAGCTCAGCACTGTGGCCACTTTCCTGCTCAGGCTCAGGCCAGTGGCAATACACGGAGCCATGAACCAGAGATGGGGATTTCCCCCAGAGCAGAGCCCAAGGGCCAAGCTGCTCCACGGGGTGTGAGACCAGGGCTCTCACAGTGAATCTCTCTGGGCTGCGGTCAGAGGCGTGACCAGAGTCACTCCATGTCTGTCCATGACAGACGGACAACAAATGCCTGTTTTACCCTTGGCAAAAGAATAGTCCGTGTGCCTGAGCAGAGCCAAGCTCCCAAGCTACCATGACTTGCTCCAGCTCTATCTCCAAACTCCGACCTCTGGAGCTTCCCACGTTATTTTTCCAGTGTCTCTTCCAGATAAGAAGCAGCTCTTGCGTTTCCTCGTGTCTCATTCTGTTGTGTGGAAATGCGCTCACGCCCTGTCTGCTCATTCCTCTCCCCTGGCTGAGCAGGGCAGAGCTCAGCGAGTTGTTCTTTCCCAGGCTGACTGTAGGCAGCAGACAGCGGTTCCCGCGTTCATCCTAGGCCCACACCCGCTGTACCTACAGTGACTCCAGGCCACGGCTGGGAATCCCAGTTTGGGGACACCCATGATGCTGGGGGTGGGGTGAGGCAGGTACTGGCATCATCCTGGAGGCTCTGCAGGGCAGGAGACAGAAGGGCAGGCACCCCGTTTTTCTCCCTGGTCTGGGTTGTGCCCGGTCCCACCAAAGGACCCTGGGTGGAAGCACCAGACCCCTTGTTGGTAACAGGTCCCCCACCTTGTCCTGGCCTCCGTGCAGACCCACGCCACGCACACGTCCCGATGACACGGGAGGATGGGCAGGAGTGATGGAAACAGCCCCCGCGGACTGTGCTTTTCTTGTGTGCTCCCCAGGGGAAGCCCCTCACCCCAGGTGGGACCCTGGCTCCCAGCTTGGTCCCCTCTGGAGCAGGGCTCGGTCCCCCCCAGATCAGGGCTTTGACATGGTCCACTCCTGGCTGTTGGCTGTGAGGACGCAGCGAGGCTCCCGATGAGGCCCTGGTGCAGCAGGGTCTGGCCTCCTTGGGCACGTGGGGGGACAGTGGGGAAGCGTTCCCAGGAGGCCACCATGGCTGCAGGGAAGGGAAGGGAAGGGAAGGGAAGGGAAGGGAAGGGAAGGGAAG
>JANVCC010000065.1:1851228-1862575 GCA_025345505.1 Todiramphus chloris collaris | reverse complement strand
AAGGGAAGGGAAGGGAAGGGAAGGGAAGGGAAGGGAAGGGAAGGGAAAGTGGTTGCCCAGACAAGAGCCACTGTGCTGGGGAGATGCCCCACACTGCCCCAAAACAGTTCCTGTAACCAGGCTGTGCTGTCGTTTCCCACATGATTGCAATTACGTGGCGGCTCTTAATCTGTACTCGGCAGGAGGGGTTCTGAGATCATTAACAAGACTGAAACCATCCATACCTAACAGAAGCCCCCAGCCATCAACCTCCCTCCATCCACCCCCAGCTTCCCCCGGAGGAGTGGAACCCCCCGGCCTCTCCGCTCCCGTCCGGGGCTGATCCAGCCCACGCTGCAGCCACGCTCCCCGCTCCCGGCCGGTCCCTCGCACCGTGCCTCGCAGGTCTGCTGGCCGAGATCCACGGCTCCACCTCGAGCACTAATGGTTTTCTGTGGGTGAGTTCAGCGCCGCGGCCGCTGGCAGCGGTTACCTGCCCGGGCTTGGCACGGCCTCGGCTCCGCTCTCGCCCGGAGCGCGGCTGATCCTCCTGCCGCCGATCAACGCAACAGTAATTTATGAGCTTCGAATCAGCTCTTTTGCCTCTGTTATTTTTTTCTTAATCTTCCTAACGGCGCTCAGGCGGTCACTGCAGGGGAGAGCGAAGCGCGGTGGTTAAGCTCCCTGCCAGCTGCCTGGCACCGTGTGACGGTGTGGAGGGGCTGCAGGGCCCGTGCCAGGGTGGGGTGGTGGGTGCTGCTCGGCCGGGCCAGGACAAGCCCCTCCGGTACCCCCGGTGCTGCCCGCTGCAGAGCCAGGGCCCGGCTGAGCATCCTTCCGGCAAAGCGGCGGGAGGATCGGTGGTACCCAGGCACCCAGCCCCGCGGGGAGGGCCAGGGGGGAGGCGGGGGACACGGCGGGAGCAGGGGGGGAGCTGGGGGGGGACTGGCACCGGCTGGGGAGGGGGACCACGAACCGGGACGGGGGCGGGGGGCTGTGCCGGGATCTTCCCCGGGACCGTGCCCCGCGAAACGGGACCGGGGGGGATGTGCCAGGACCCGCCGGTGCCACCGCTGCGTACGAGCGCCCCCTGCTGACTACGGGACGCGCGGCGGGACGGGACGGACCGGGACAGAACGGGACGGAACGGGACGGAACGGCTCGGAACGGGTCGGACCGCGGTGGCGGGGCCCGGGCGGGCGGGACAGGATGATGCTGAGGGGTGCACAGGGTGCCAGGGGGTGCAGGGCTGTGCAGAGAGGTGCTGGGGTGCACTCGGGCGTGTTCGGGGGGGGTGCTGGTGTGCACAAGAGCGTGCGAGGAGCGTGCAATGGTGTGCTGAGGGTGCTGGGGTGGTCAGGGGGTGCTGGGGTGTGCAGGGGGTGCTGGGGACAGCCAGGCTGCACAGGGGATGCCCCATTCTCCCCAGTGCCCGCAGCAGGGCAGGCACTGGGCACCACACCGGGGAGGCTTCGTGCGCTGCGTCGGGGCCAAATGCACAGCTCGGTGCTGGTCCCGGGGTCCTGGTCCTGCCTTCGCCCTGCGCCCCAGCAGCCCCACAGCCAAACGGGTCCTGAGCGCAGTGCCAGCAGAGCCAGGCCCCCAGTTAGAGCCACCACACCTCTGGCCTGGCACTGAGCCCGGCGCATGCGTCCTGCCAGGCAGAGCTGGGCGGAGAGGGGAAGAGGTGAGTGTGAGCAAGTGTGTAAGGGTGTGCACAGGCGTGTGCGGGCACGGCTGCGCCTAGTTCTGACTCTGCTGCTCACCGCGCCGGGAAGCGTCCCTCTGGCACCCTAGACACGGGGGTTTGGTGCCCGCTGCCTCTGCCCTGCTGCAGCCCATGGTCCTCAGCCAGGAGCCTGTTACCGACCCCCGGCTGCAGAGCACACGCGTGCAGAGCCCCGGCTGCAGTGTGCAGGAGCAGGGCAGGAATCTGTCCCAAGGGATCCCAGAGGGATCCCCTTCAGCGTGCTCACCCTGAGCCCCTGGCACCAGGTCGCCGTGCCAGGGGCTTGGGGCAGCGTGGGCTCTGCGTGCTGCTCCAGCCCTGGCTGCACAGACCTCCCCTGAGGTGGCCCAGACTCTGCCCACCCCTTTTTAGCCCCAAGGCTAAAAAGCCCAAGGCTAAATAGCCCCAAGAGCTGTGGCCCTTTGGCATCTGCTGGCTCACAGCTGGTAGACACGTCCACTGCCGCGCTGGCCCAGTGGCAGTGTCCTGGGGATGGTCAGGGTGAGGAATGCCTGGGACAAGGGAAGGCCAGGCTGCAGCCCAGCCTGTGTCCTGCGTGGCCAGACCCAGCCAGGTGGGCACCTTTCTCCTGGGTCTGCTGAGCCCCCAGGGTCGGGAGGCTGCCTGCTCCAGCACAGAGAAGATTCTGTCCCCTGGGTGAGGGCAGCGAGGGCAGCGAGGGCAGCATGTGGGTGTTCGATCGCCCCATGGGACATCCAGGCTGGAGGACACGGGCCCCACACCCGCACAAACCCACTGGGGTGCACCCAGCACCCCAACCATGGGTGCTCCCCTCCATGCCGTCCCCGTGAGTCAGCGGGCACATTCCTGGGGCAGGAGGGGACATGTGCGCTGCAGGGACGGGCCGGCCACGGCCACGTCACCCCAGCTCGCTCCCACGCCTGGGGCTGGGGCGGCCCAGCTCCAAGCTGAAACTTGTCTGACGGTAATTACAGGGGAGCAGTACTTCAGAGGATTTACATTCCTCTGGGGCCACACCTGGGAAACAACTTTCACCATCAGCCAGTTCCTGAGAAAGAACTTTCCACCCGCACAGCGCCAGCCCTGCCCAGGGAGCCCGTCTCGGGGTTGTTCCGGGCGCTGCAGACCCCCCCCCCATCCCCTCTCGGGGTGCCCCTGCCCAGGGGCTCTGGTGCCTCCGCTCCCTGTGCGGGGTGCGGTGCAGCTCGGTGCCCAGCATGGCTGGGGCACGACCGCCCGTCCCCAGGGGACAGGGCCTGGGGGTTGTGGTGACTGGGAGCTGGGGAGTTTGCACCAGTGTCCCCAAGAGACTGGAGACTCATGGGTGACCAGCCAGGCCGCTTCGGGTGGGGATGGCTCCCCAGTGACCGACTGCCTGGGGCCTGGCACTGGGACCTGGGGCTCTTGTGAGGGGTGGGGGGACCCATGGAACTCTCTAGGGCAGGGAGGCCGGGTCTGCTCAGGGCACTTCTGCCTGCCCACAGTCAGCAGCCAGTGTCCCACAGGGCACAGACAGGGCTGGACCCGCCGAGCCTCTTCAGACGCATCCTGTCCCTCCCGGCTGCTGCACCAGTGGGGAAGGACCCAGACTGCTCCTGTCTCCTGTGCCCTTCCCTGTGCCCCCTGAACATGGAGAGACGTGGGCAGCCAGTTCCCCGAGCCAGCTTTGCTGCCAGAGCCGCCTGCTTTGTCCTCCTCCAGCCACCACTCTGTTTCCCACCTTGTGCCAGGGACCCAGCGTCGAAACCACCATGGCATGACCGGGGTGCTGGGACTGACTGGGGTGCACAGGACCTGCAGGAGCTGTGGCAGGAGCGTGGGCGTTACTGCTCCAAGGCTCTGTTCCCAGCACCACTCTGTGCTGTTTGGCCAGGCCAGGGCCATGGCTCACACCAGCTGGACCAGTGTGGCCCATGGCACAGGGTGGGCACTGCCAGCCGGGCAGCAAAGCCTCGGGGTCTGGGAGCTGGGGCTCCATGCACCGTGCGTGGACCCCAGGGCACGGGGCTGCCCTGAGCTCAGACTGCAGCCCCCTACCCGCATCCCCTCGCCGTGTCCCTCACGCTGCCCATGGGGCACTGGGACCCCAGCCACCAACCCTGCCGGGCTTCGCAGCGCTGGCTTCGCCAGGTCCCGGGGCCGTCGGCTGCAGCCCGGCCAGGGGGGCACGGTGGCCATTTGGGCCCTCGCCAGCTCCGGGGAGCTGCTGGGAACAGGCGGCGTCAGCAAAGCACCGAGGCCAAGGTGTTTTGCAAGCAGAGGGAGCGGGTGTTTCCTGATGAGGCAGCGCGGTGGCGGCGGCTCCCCGGGGCGAGCGGGCGGCGAGGCGGCAACACCCGGCTGGCAGCGCGGGCGAGGGCGGCGGCGCTGGGGCGGGAGATGGGAACGCGAGGGCTGGGCCCCCGCCTCGCTAATCACAGCCTGGCGCTGGGCGCGGGGACAAGCCCTGGCAGGGACGCGGCGGGGACGCGGCGGGGCGGCCGTGTCAGCCGAAACAACGCCGGGCTGACGCACCTGCCATCCACCCCGTCGCCCCTCTGGCCCCGGGGGTCCCCTTGCCCCGGCTGGGCAGCCCCTGTGCCCTGGGTTGTGTTTGCTTCCAGCCAGGTGGATGGGCTCGGGAAGAGCCCCCGAGCAGGGGAGGCGGTGGAGAGGGTTGAAGGTTTATGGGGGACCAGGGAGCAGGGCCGGGTCTCCACCTCCAGCCTCAGCCCCAGCCCCAGCCGGGCGAGAACCTGCGGCTGGGCTGGGGTGCGATGGCCCCGGGGCCAACACCAGCCCCAGCACCCAGACCCTGGGCTTCCCTGCACCCCCAAAACCTGCTCGATCTGCAGCCCACCCTGCCCTACGCCAGACCAGCTGCCGTGGCTCTACCTCCTGGTGAGGCTGAGCCCATGGCACCAGCGCAGCAAAATCCGCAGTGGAGCCACTTAGGGGAAAGCAGCGACTCCATCTCAACCTGGTTTCCCAGGCTGGGGAAGCCTCACGCCACAGGGCAGCTGAGCAGCTGCTGTGGCAATGCCAGTGCTCAGGGGGCTGCGGCAGAGAGCGGGGCACTGGGTCAGGTCAGGATGGGCCATCCAGGAGGATCCACTATAAGAGGGACACAGATCTCTTGGAATGAGTCCAGAGGAGGCCACAGAGATGATCCAGGGGCTGGAGCACCTCTGCTGTGAGGAGAGGCTGAGCGAGCTGGGATTGTTCAGCCTGGAGAAGAGAAGACTCCTGGGGGGACCTTCTAACCGCCTTCCAATACCTGGAGGGATCCTAAGGGAAGGCTGGAGAGGGACTCTTCACAAGGGCGTCCAGCGATAGGCTGGGGGGAAATGGTTTTAAACTGAGCGAAAATAGGTTTAGATCTTTAGTAGGAGGGTGGTGAGACTCTGGAATAGGTTGCCCAGAGAAGTTGTGGCTGCCCCCTCCCTGGAGGTGTTCAAGGACAGGTTGGATGAGGCCAACCCGGTCTAGTTGAGGCACCCATGCCCACTGCAGGGAGGTTGGATTAGATGGTCTCTGGGGGGCCAGGAGAGCCCTGGGCAGCGTGTGCGGGAGGGCCAGGAAACTGCAGAACGTGGCAACAAACACGAGCTGTGGCTCCAGGCTTTGCAGCCACGATGCCCCCCCAGGGCCTGGGGTCCCCTCTGCCACTGCACCCTGTGCTCCCTGCATCCCGGCTGTGCCCGCAAAGCTGCCCCTGCCCCAAGACTGTCCTGATCCCGTTGGGGTCTGGATGTTGGGAGCCAGGGCACCGAGACCCCGGAGCATGGCTGGCTGGGCTACCAGCTCCCATCCCAGCAAGGCAGGGTGGGTGCTGCTGCCAAGTGTTTTGTAAGAGGCAAATCTCTGGAGCTCTGGGAGTCCTGCTGGGACGGTGGCCAGGGCTGGTCTCTGCCAGCCGTGCAGAGGGGAGGGTTGGCTGGCAGCCAGTGTTTGGCCCTGGGGGAGCTGGTGTGTGTGGGCAGGGATGAGTGTGCCTGGCCCTGGGGCAGGGAAGGGGCAGGGCTGAGGCTGGAGGTGCGTGGGGACCTGCTCACACCCCTCACAGGTTTTGCCTCGTAAGTGAAATACGAACTGGAGCAAAGCAGATGCTGACCGAGGTGCTTGGCCTGACCTGCCCCTTCCCTCTGCTCGAGTCAGCAGAGCGGGGACAGCCGGGCTCTGCTCTGTGCTCACCATTTCTGCTGCTGGTACCCCCAGAATTTCCTGTCCCTTATCCCTGGGTCAGGAGAGGTAGATCCAGCCCAGTGTCCTCTCCCCTTCACGCCAGGGCAGGGGAGGAGGCCTGAGCTGTTTGCAAGCCGGGCTGGTTCCTGTCTCAGCAGGAGCAGGAGGGTGACCCCGGCCCGGGCAGGGGCAGTGCGGGGCAGGCAGCAAAGCTCGGGGAGGGACGGGGCTGCTCCTCGCAGGGGCCTTGGAGCCCCTGGCCACATTGGGTTGCTGCACTGCATGGCTCTGCCCCGCTGCCCTGGCCGTGCACCGGGACTCTGCTTTGACCCCTGGGTGCAAGGTGGCACCGGCAGCACGTGGCCGTGCGTGGGGGCACCTGGGAGGAAGGTCTTGCCACTTTAGCTGGTACCCCCATACCCGGTCACCCAGCACGGCAGGAAAGGGCGCACACAGGGCCACCCCCAGATGTCACCAGTGCTGGTGCTAGTGGTGAACCCCCACCAGCTCAGCAGGGCCCTGCTTGGCTCACGAGACTTCCAGCAAAGGCCCTTCCCGGGGTCTCTCCGTGGCCCAGAGCAGGGAGGCCCCTCCGGGCACAGTGCAGCTGCCTGGCTCAGCCGGGCTGGGGGGCAAACACCAGCAAAGGGGTTCAGGGCAGGAGCGGGGCCGTGCCCGGCAGCAGCAGCAGCAGAACATGAGTTACGTCCCCAGCTGGACCCCACATCCCAGGCTGTTCAGCAGGAGCTGAGCCTGGCACCTCTGCCTCTTCCCATGGCACCTGGAGCTGGTCCTTGTCCCAGCGGCGTGGCTGAGGTGTGACAAACTGCAGAAAGGCAGCGGGTCCCTGGCGAGGGCAGGCGTGCCAGTGTGTGAACAGGCCATGGCAGTGTGTGAACAGGCCGTGCCGGGGCTGACACGCGTTGGGCGATCCCTCCCTGCCCTGACACCGATGCTCTGAGTCAGCCCAGCGCCGTCTGCGCCTGGTGCCGGCAGCGCCGCGTTCCCGGCCTCCATCGGGAGAGAGGGAACCCGGGAACCTGTCACGGCTCAAGCTGCACCAGCTCCGCCAGCCGCCCTTGCCTTCTGCCCACTCCACTGCAGGATCATGGAATCCCAGACTGGTTTGGGTGGGCAGGGACCTTTCAAGGTCACCTCATCCAACCCCCCTGCAGGGAGCAGGGCCATCTGCAGCTGGAGCAGGGTGCTCAGGGCCCCGGGCAACCTCCCCTGCATTGGTGCCAGGGATGGGGCAGCCACCACCTCTCTGTGCCAGGCTCTCCCCACCCTCACCATCAAAACCACCTTCCTTCTCTCTGGTCTACACAGCCTCCCTGGGACAGGGCCCCCAGTGCTGGCACAAAGGGCTGGGCACAAGCCCATGGGCACGCTCCCAGCCTGGGGAAGCTGCATCACCCCTGTCGCTTGTGCGCACACAAGAGAAGCTGAGCCGGGTGTGAGCCAGGCTTGTGCCTGCTCGCCAGCCCCAGCAACGCGACTGGGCTGGGCTGGGCTGGGCTGAGTCCCGGTGCTTAGACCTCTCCTGGCACCTCGCGGAGAGGAGCGGTGTCACAGCCAGCCCTGGGAGAGGCCAAGGCTGAGTGGGGGTGGAGGTGAGGCCCCTGCCAGGGGAAGTGAAGAAACACCATTAGAAATCGGTAATTGTGATACACCAGGAGCCAAACTGGTGACTGGGGTCATTGGGGAGTCGGGATGTGCCCACAGATGGCCCTGGCACTGCATTGCACAGGGGGAGGCTGTGCTGGGACGTGCTGCAGCACCTGAAACCCTCCTTTGACCGTCCACGTTACAGCGTGTCCGGGAGCACCCAGGGTACCACAGAGAGCATCCCACCGGCCACGGCCCTGTCCACTTCACTTGCTCCTTAAGCAAACACTTCCAGGGTTTGCAAACTCTGGGGCGTGAACTGCCAGGAAGAGCTGTGGAAGGAAAAGGAACGTGGTGCCTGAGTCTGGCATTCCCTGCGCTGCCTCTGGCCCCTGGCAGCCAGGCTCACCTTGGCCATGCCAAGGCTCTTTCCAGGAGCAGGTTAATCACCAGGGCTGACGTCTGTCAGCTCTGCCCTGCCTTCATTGGTTAATAGGATCAAATACTGTCCATCAAAAATCCAGCTCATCCTGAATCCAAGCCTGTGCATCACACAGAGGCTGCAGGAAGGATGTTGGAGGAGAAAAGCTGGTTTCTAGGAATGTCCTAGCCTGGAGGGCATTTCTGAGCTGTGGCAGAAGCAGTAAAGCAAAATGCTGGGATGATTCCTTCCTTCTTTCCTTCCTTCCTTCCTTCCTTCCTTCCTTCCTTCCTTCCTTCCTTCCTTCCTTCCTTCCTTCCTTCCTTCCTTCCTTCCACTTCCCAGGTATTTCAGAGGGGCACCAAGACCCCCCCACCTCAGAGCACAGGGTGAAGTGGCCTTGCAGGACTCTAAAAGGAGAGACCTGCAGTTACCCCAGGCTGGCTGCCCACCCATGAGCACCTGAACCACCACTGCAGGACCCCCGGCAGGGTCTCCAGGCCCATCGTGCCGCGCACACCCAGGCACACAGGAGCATTTCCCCCTGAAATCCCTGGATCCAGCAGCAGCTCCGATGCTGGGCAGCCCCTGCCCTTGCCACCAGTGCCTTTCTTCGTTGCATCGTCCCTCCGCAGCCCGTGTCCCCCCATCACTGCTGAGGGACGGGGTGGTTTCCAGAAGCCCCCCCAGCCCAAAGCAGGACTGCAGAGCTGTGCCTTCAGCTGAGGAACCGCCACGCAGGTGTCACAGGGCAGAGCCAGCTCCGGGCCCTCGCTGCAACTCCTGCTGACCCCAGACCAACCCTGGCAGCTCCCCAGGCATCACCACGGCCCCAGCACCGGGATTTTCCTGGAGACAGAGGACGGAAGGAGATGGTCATTTGCCAGGCACTGTGCGTGAAAGAAACTGCATCCCCTCGGCGGCGGCTGCTGCGGGATGCGCAGAGGAGATGGGCATTGCCGATCAGCATTGCCACCTCGTGGGGAACCCGGGAGAAACGAGGCCCCGGGAGGAGGCACCTCCCCGGGCAGAGGAGGCGGGACCAGCTCGGGACCGAGCACCTAAAGAAGGGCAGAGGATGCTCAGCCCCGGTGCCCACCCGAGACTGCAGGTGCCTGCTCTGAACCCTGCCCTGCAGGACGAGGAATGGATGGTAACCTGTCCCTGCTCGGCGTCCAGCCCATCACCAGCGACGGGCTTTGCTCTGGTGTGCCCAGCAGCGGGTGGAATACGGGAGGTGCCAGTGACTCCCCTCGAGTGTTCGGATTCAGATACAATGAACAGCCCCTGTGCCGTGGGAAGGACTTTGAAACGCCTCCAGCAGAAAGATGGGCTGTAAATCTCTCACTGCTTCTCTGCTCTCGGGACAGCCCACCACATGGCAGCTGGAGACGGTGCCTTTTCCAGGCGAGAAGGAAAATTTGCTCAGGAAAAGAGGAGAGAGAGGAGCCATCTGCTTGTTCATGGTGGCCGTGGAGCAAATTCACGTTTCCATGAACGTTTCAGCCAGTCCTCCAGCTGATCTGTCACATGAGGACACACAAGAGTGACAGATGCTTCAGAAGCGCCAGAGAGACACTGAAATACAGCAACACAAATTAGTTCTTCTACCTAGTGCAAGATAATTTGCCTTTACCTTAAAAAAAAAACCCCGAGAACGATGCAACATCAAAATCTCGCACTGGCTGCCAGGACCCACAGATGGCAGCAGGCCCAGATGCCAATAATCTGTCAGAGCGACACCGGGTGCCAGAGATGGCTCCCAAAGCGGGGCAGGAACACCCACCCAGCCTGAGCCGAGGCCGCAGGAGATCCACAAGGAGCTGACGAGCTCCAGGACCAACGCTCCCCAGCCCAACAGATGGAGCACACGGAGCCATGTCTCCCCAGCAGCGACATTCCCGCTCCGTGCGCGGCTCTCACCAGCTCCCAGAGGAGACTTTATGCTCCGTCTGGATCTCTATGGCTTTTGACCCCATTAATTGTGTAGGGAGATTTACTGTTGTATGTCTCTGGAGTTTCAGGGTATATTTAGAGCATGGATGTGACGATGCTCATCTGCCAGCAGCCCCCGCTCCGTGCTGCGCCGAGCTGGTGCTGGGAGGCACTCGTCGGTTTGCGAGGGGTTTTAGCCCCGCAGCAGGCACCGGGTAAGCGATAAATGGTCTGTCTTTAGCAGCTCACGCTGAGACCCAGGCTCATGGTCTTCCTTTAGCAGCTCACACTGAGACCCAGGCTCATGGCCCCCAAATTAGGACTCTGAAGCAGGATTAAAGGCATCTTGTTCTGAAGTATATTCAGTCACAACCCCATCACTGGAGCCTCGAGGCAAGGACCAGACCCGAGATCACCAGTTCCCACTGACTCCTGAAAGCACCTTTGTCTCAGCACATTGCAGAGGGCCAGAGGCTGCCACTTTCCCAGCGCCAAGACTGGGGTTACTGGGATGTCCTGACTGAGCTCGGCCACCGCCACCCCCCAGCGTGCAGCCCGGCAGGGACCCGGGGAGGCAATGGGCCGATGCCAGCCATGCCACACCAGCCATTCAGGACAGACAGTGAGGAGGGACTGACCGAGGTCACCCTGCAAGGAGTAGTTAAGTTTGCCAAGGTCTGACTTTAATTGCAGTGCAGTAAGGGCGAGGGCACTCGTTCCAAGGGTTTAACGAGAAAAAAAAAATCTTCCTTTTCTGGCAGATTTGGGTGATAAGAGCGTTTCTCTTTGGCATTGCAGAGCCCGCAGGCCCTCTCTCAAGAACATGATGTTCTGCAGCACCCTGATGTCCTCAGAGCATCTTCCTGGCAAGCAGCCCTGGAAAAGGAGCTCAGAAGCCCCATTCCCATCTGCATATGGTTCCATGGTGGCTCCGTGCGGCTGCCATCGTGGTGACAGCCGAGCGACAAACGTGCGGCCACCGGCGCAGCCTGAGTCTGAGTCTGCTCAGGCTGGAGCTTGTAGAGGAGCCACCCACAAAGCCCCGGTAGCGGGGCAGCTGTGGGCACAGGGTGGATAAACTGGTCCGTGCTGGGCTCCGCGAGGCCAAACACAGACGGCGAGGGTCACAAGGAACCGGGACCGGGATGTGGCAGCATCACCCCCGAGCCAGCAGTGTCGGGGCTGGGGGGATATGGGGGCTGCTATTCCTCCCGGCTGGCAGCACAGACACCCAGCACCCGCGGGAGTCCCGTGGGGCTCGGCGACGCCTCCGCTCAGCCTCCAGCACGGCCTGGCCTCCGAGGGCCGCGGGGCGATCCGCCCGCATCTCCCTGCCCCTCCGGAGCGTCCTGAGCGGCTCCCCGCGGCCGGACGAGGCGGGGCTGTCCCGGGGGCACGGAGGGGGTCCCGTTCCACCGGGGGGGTCCCGCCCTGCACCCGGCTGCGTGCCACACGCCTCGGGGACCGGGCCCCGCGGCCCGGAGCTGGGCCCCAGCAGGGCAGGGACCGCGGGCGAAGCCACCAGGGCG
>JANVCC010000065.1:1786255-1846228 GCA_025345505.1 Todiramphus chloris collaris | reverse complement strand
TCGCCGCGCTGGAACGTCCCCCGCGCGAGGCCGGCCCCTTCCCCCCCCCGCGGCCGGGCCCCCGCCGCGCACGCGCCCGCCGCCTCTCGCCCCAGCCGGGGCGCGGCCGCCCTCTCCCGTACGTCGTGACGTTCCAGCGCGGCGACCAATCGCCGGCCTCGCTTCCCGTGCGCGATGACGTCCGGCGGAGGCGGTATATAAGCGGGCGGCGCCAGTCCCGCCCCCCTGACAGCGTCTCGAGCCGCCGCCGCGAGAGCATCCCTCTGCCCAGAGCCCCCCTCGCGTCTCCGCCGCCTCCTCCGCCGCCGCCGCCGCCGCCTCCGCCGAGGGAAGGGAAGCGTATCGTATGTCCGCTATCCAGAACCTCCAGCCCTTCGGTGAGGCCCTTTGTGCGGCGGTGGCGGGGCCGGGGCCGGGGCTGGGGCCGGGGCCGGGCCGGGGGAGCGGCCCCATCGGCCCCGCCCCGCCGCGGCCCCGCCCCGTGGCGCAGTTGCTATTCCCGGGGCCGGGTTGCGTCAGCCGCGGGGAGCGGGGGCGGGTCCTGCGCTTGACGGGCGGGCGGGCGGGCCAATGGGGGGGCGAGCGAGGGCGGGAACTGACGGGCTGTCTCCGCAGACCCCTTTGCTGATGCAAGTAAGGGTGATGACCTGCTCCCTGCCGGCACTGAGGACTACATCCATATAAGGATCCAGCAGCGGAACGGCAGGAAGACCCTCACCACAGTCCAGGGCATCGCGGATGATTACGATAAAAAGAAACTGGTGAAGGCCTTCAAAAAGGTGGGGGCTGGGAAGAGGGGGGGTGGGCTCCGGGCGGTGCGGCTCTTGGGGAGGGGGTGGTTCGTGAGGTGCTGAGGAGGCTTTCTGTCGTCCCTGTAGAAATTTGCCTGCAATGGTACCGTAATTGAACACCCGGAGTATGGAGAAGTGATTCAGTTGCAGGGTGACCAGCGCAAGAACATCTGCCAGTTCCTCGTGGAGGTAGGAAAGCTTCCGCCCTGCCACGCGCCAGTCGGAACACGCGTCCCAGTAACCAACCGGGTTCTCCTTCCCTTAGCGCTACCAGAGCGGGCCGGTGGAGGAAGCTGTTTCTGTTCTTCCTACCATGCTCTAACCTGCGTTCTGTTCTTCAGGGGGGAGCAGGAATCGGACAGCCCTGTGGCCTCTGCGGCGTGCAGGGGCTGCTCCGCTGCAAAGCGCCTTTTCTTTCTTGCAGATCGGACTGGCTAAAGACGACCAGCTGAAAGTCCATGGGTTTTAAGCGCCTGTGGGTCACTGAAGCTTTACGCAAGAAGATTTCCTTACCATGAAATTCCCACCTGTCCCTTGTCATAAGTTTAAAACCAGCCGGTTTGTGTAATGTAACAATCTTGGGTCCACTGTTCAGTCTGGACTAGTGTAATTCCGTGATGTAATAAACTGACACGAGCCCATGCTACCCCGTCTTGCTGTCCCTCATTTAACAGAGGTAAATCGGGCATCGGGCACCGTCCAGCCTGAAGCCAAAAGTAACCAGATGTACCAAGCTAAGCCACGGGACTCTGCCTGCCAGTCCAGGGACTGCCCGCATCGCTCCTGGCTCCAGCTGCTCTTCCAGTCCGGTGGACGGTAACTCCGGTGGTGCCTCCGCGGTCCCAGGTGGGGCGAGGCACCGGTGCGAGCTGGGACGCGGCACGGGGAGATGGCACCTTCCCGCCGGGCAGCACCGGCTCCCGACGGCAGCGGGATCCAGGCAAGTTTGGCTTCCAACAAGAGGAGTGACCGAAGAGTGACTTTGAAGCTGGATTGTGGCAGTTGAGGCCTGGCAACCACTGTCCCTCACAAGCCCTGGGGCAGCGGGACACGGGGCCGGTGTGCTGCACGGAGCTGTGGCCGGGGGTTAAACTTCTGACAAGGGATCAATCCGGGACTAACATCATGAGTGTCGCTGGCAGGAGAGCTGCAGAGCTGATGTGTTACCAGCAGCTGCTGCCCTGTCAAGTAACAGAGCTTTGGTTTAATTTTTAATGTTTCATGTCATGTATTTAAAGTCTTATTTAAATAAAAAGGGGTTTTCAAAAGCATTGTCTGGGTTGATGGGGTTGCTTTTTGTGAGCCAGAGCGGCCGTGTAATCAACAACACCCCCTTGGTGCTCCTGGTGCTGTCCCAGCAGGAAGTGGGGGTCCTGGGCCCTGTCTCCCCATGGTGCCCTCCAGGAAGCACCCAGTGGGTGCTGCTCCTGCTGCTCCCTGCCCGCAGTGGAGCTGACCGCCCTGCCAGCAGGGGCTGTTGAGTCATCCCCTTCCTGGTGAACCCTCGCCCTGGGTCTTGCGCTTGTGCAGGCCCCTCTGTCAGCACTTCTGCTTCCGCAGAGACCAACGGCTGGGGGGGCCCTGCCACCCTGGGCATGGGCCCAGGGGCTTTTCCCTCTCACAGACCCCAACGAGCAAGAGCAAAGTCACCTCCGGTCAAACGCACTTGTCAAGTGGCTCTGGTCACAGGGCTGGGGAGCGCGCGCTGCAGCGCAGCAGTGCAGAGAACGGACTAAAACCTGCCAGAAAGGGATCAAAGTGGAGGAGGGTCCCTGCTCCCTGCATCCCCTGGCGACTTCGGGTGGGTCTGACTCACACCCAGCACAGCCTGGGAAGCAAAGGGAGCTGCTGCAGCCACCGCTTCCAGCAGCTTTCCAAGAGCAGGGTGCCCTGCAACGGTCCCCGAGTTCCGACCCTTTCCTGGGGCTCTGGCACCGGCTTTCCTGGGAGACTTTGCTCTCGGGAAACCCAATGGCTGCAGTTGGGCAAAGCACCGAGTGCACCGGGGACACTGGTGACCCCCCGAGCCCGGCCTGGGGCATAGGGGACACTGGTGACCCCCCGAGCCCGGCCTGGGGCATAGGGGACACTGGTGATCCCCAAGCCCAGCCTGGGGCATAGGGGACACTGGTGACCCCCAAGCCTGGCCTGGGGCACAGGGGACACTGGTGACCTCGAGCCCAGCCTGGTGCATGGAAGACACCGGTGCTCTCAGGCGGGACTGGGAGAAGAGACCAGGCTGCCAACCTGCGTCAAGGGGCTGCCGGGTGCGTGGCGCTGGAGGAAGTGGCCTCTGCATCCCCATCACCCGGGCGGCTCATTTGGTCCCGATTGAGCCATTAAAAGGCAGAAATTGCAGAACGATTTGTTTGTTCCTCGTGCCGAGCGCCGGGCAGAGCGAGCGATCGATGGCCGCGGGGCCGGGGGCGGCCGGGGCGCTGCCGCCTCCTGCCCATTCAAAGCCCATTAGTTTCGGGGCTGTTTGAGGAGCATCGACACCGTCCCACGGGCACGGGGTGCGTGCCCGGCTGGCGGCACGTCACACACCCTGGCACCGGTGGGGACGAGTGTTCTCTGCAAACACAACGCGAGGAGGCTCAATAATGGGCAAGAGGAACTGGTGGTACTGGGAGGTACCCTGGGGACACCGTGACACTGGGGGGGGGGGGAATGGGACACATCCTGGCACCTGTGTGGTTGTTACAGGGGGCAAAAGCATCTCTCCATACATCTGCACATGCATTACATAGATCCATGTGTCACATCCATGCATTACATCCATGCATGCAGTATGTCCATGTGTTACATACATGCTTTACACCCATACATGCATTACATACATTACCTACAGTCATGCACTGCACCCATACGTGCATTACAGACATGTATACATTGCATGCATGCATTACATCCATGCATGCACAACCTCCATACACGTGTGACATCCACACATGCGTTCTATTCATCCTGCCAGGGACAATGACCCTATAGATTGTCAACGAGTATCAACATACGTACCCAGCCACAGACACACATATGCACCTTTATACCATATGCATGTGAACCTATATGTACATATAGATGGAGGTACGGTGAAAGAGAGGGGAGTGTGTACACACAGTTGTATATGTAGACACACATATCTATATGCATAATAGCTACTGTATAGCTTATGTATTTATCTCAGTACACATACATGCAGATGGATAGATAGATAGATAGATAGATAGATAGATAGACACACACACACACAGGTATATACGTATAGATACAGCCATGCGTGCAAATATGTATGTGTATGGACATGGTAATGTACAAAGTCACATAGCTATGCACCTATATATGCACACATGGGCCATATAGGCTCCACCTATAGCCATACACACATGCATGTATGTGCCCATCTGTATGTACAGCCATCAGTTATAGCTATAGCTTTGTAGCTACAGCTATACCTCCATTTATACCTAGCTGTAGCTATACGTATACTGTTTATGTGTAAGTTACATATATGTTTAATTATGTATGTACTCAGACAGCTATAAAATACACACACATATGTTATATAGGTATAAATGCACAGTGCTGTGGCCAATTGCTCCATACAGTCACCTTGCAAATAAACCTGCTTCCACATACATATGTGATATGTATACCTATAGATACGTATAGCCATCTGTCTGTGCAGGACAGGCCCCATGACAGACACACTGCCTGCAGGGACGCGGACACACACACAGAGCTCTATATAGACCCACACCTATGTATAGCCCTATAGATACAGCTGCAGTTATGGCTGTAGCTTTTAGTTTCCTATATGTGCGTGTGTATAGATACCTACATGCATAAATACCTACCTGTAGGCGTATATAGGAGTCTATATGTATATATTTCTATGTATGCATGTGGATGTATAGTTATGTATGTATAGGTCTATGCACATGTGCATGCGCATGTTCAGCTAGCTGAAGAGCTATACCTTTCTGTATCTATACATGCAGCCAAGGGCCCCAGTACATAGCCCTGCTTAGATTTATAGTTACATATAGTCATATATAGCTAAAGATGAACATATTTATGTGTACAAGTACCTATATCTGTACACGTGCATGTATGGCTCTGTGCATGGGCAGATCTTTGTGTGTGTCTGTGTATATATATCTATACATATATATATATAATCTGTGTATATATATATATAAAATCTGTCAAGCTCTGCATAGACATGTATGTATATATTTGTGCGGGTGTGCACACTATGCATACGTGTGTATCTGCATGTGTACCTTCATGCATACACATCTATACCTACCACGCTACCCGCATATGGGGGTGCGTATCTACACACGTACATCGCTGCCTGCGCACCTACGCTGACCGGTCCGTGTGTGTGTGTATGTATCAAACGCAACGGGGAGCAGTATGGAGAGCCAACACCGCTATATGTTTACATACATAGATGCACAGCCGTGGCCAAGGCTCTCCTACAGGCTCCAGCCCTATGTCCCCTATGCACAAGCACCCGGAGCCGCCCCGGGGAGGGGCACCCGCGGCAGCGCCTTTAAAAGCTGAGCCAGGACTGCCCTGGGCTCAGCCACGCATCGAGCCACCAGCCACCCACCAAGCCACCCACCGAGCCACCCATCACCCACCGACCCCCGCAGCCAGCAGGTGAGTGCCACAGGGACCAGCCAGAGGGGGCTTGGGGACCCACTGGGAGGGATGGTGGGGACTGGCCGTGCCCTAGGGATGAGCACCCTGCGCCCGTCTGTTCAAGGAGCATCTGGATGGGCCCTTTGGCCATGTGGTTTAGGTTTAGGTGGTCCTGGAGCTGGAGTCGGTGGTCCCTGTGGGTCCCTTCCAACTCGAGGCTGTGATTCTTGGGGACTTGGGGACCAGACAGGAGGGACAGAGGGGGTTTGGGGATCAGACAGGAGGGACAAGAGGGAGTTTGGGGACCAGACAGGAGGGACAGAGGGGGTTTGGGGATCAGACAAGAGGGACAGAGGGGGCTTGGGGACCCACTGGGAAGGGCAGAGGCGATGTGGTGACTGGCCATGCTCTGGGCTCGGCCCCCTGCTCCCCTCATGTGCTGCCCCTTGCCATGGGCTGAGCAGGTGCCCCCGGTCCAGTGCCCGCAGCTCCTCCGCTCCCCTCCCGCGCTCAGCATCTCGGCAGCCATGCAGGTGAAGATGTGCATCGGCCTCGTCCTCGCCATGGTGGTGACCACCTGCCTGTGCCGGCCCGCGGCGGAGGCGCCAGGAGCTGGGGGGACCCCCCACCAGCTCCGCCCCAGCCTGGTCCGGCGGGACTGGCCCGAGTCCCTGTCCCAGGAGCAGAAGCACTTCATCTCCCAGTTCCTGCCCCACATCTTCACAGGTACCAGGAGGCACAGGGTGGGCAGCCCTGGGTGGAGGGGTTCGTACCGCACAGCCCAGCCCCTGCCCCGCCAGCCCCCAGCCCGGGGCAGCTCTAACCTGCTGGCCTTGCCCCGGCAGAGCTGGGTGACCACAAGGGCTACGGGGACGAGGGGACCGAGGCCCTGCACGATCACTACTACCCCGACTGGATGGACTTCGGCCGCCGCAGCACCGAGCACTCTGCCGATGCCGCGTAGGTGCTGGGCTGCCCCCGCTGAGCACCGGCACAGCTCGACACACATCTCTCCCTGCAATAAAAGCTTTGGCACTACAGCCGCTGGCGCTCACGTCTTGGCTGGGTAGAGGCAGGGGGGGAACACCAGGCAGGGAGGGATTCACCCCCCAGCCTCCCCGGGAAGCGTCAGGCACAGACCCAGTTGTGCCAGACCCGGCCCGCGGCAGCAGACACAGCACACGGGAGCTGCTTTGTGACTCCACATTTATTTGACAGGGGACAGGGCACAGCCTGAGGTGAGGAACGTGGTGGTGGGAGCAACAGCTACACCCCGAGAAACACCCGCTCTGGGCAGCCCCTGAGACAGGGGTGCCACTGCTACTGCTATTTGGGCAGGGGGGGATAGGAAAGAGTTTAAAAACCAACATTGTCTTTAAAAAAGTTATCTCAGAGGTGGGAGGTCTCATCCTAGCACAAGCACGTCCCTCCTGGGACCACCCAAGCCCAGACTGAGCATTGCCCCTTGCTGCAGCCCAGACAGTCCCCAGGGGCCAAGCTGCTCCTTGGAGAGGCTCAGCAGAAACTGGAACAGTTTTTATTGCCAGCAACTGGCTGCCAGGAAGGGTCTGCACCCCCACGGTGGGGGAGCAGGATCAGCCCCTAGCCGCTGCCCCCCCTGGCAGCTCCCCAGGGTCACATCCTTGGATCAGGGGCAGCCACCCCAGGAATGGTGCTGGGTCTGCTGCCAGCTCCTGCAGCAGCACCAGGAGCTGAGGCTGAAGATCTGTCCGGTCTCCATTTCCTCCCAGAGAGGGGACAAAGAGGCTGGGTCTTGTCCCGAGTTCCAGGCTGTGCAGCGCGGTCACGTCGGCGCACCTCGAGCTCCCCTGCCCTGGCCCCGGGTGTAGGACATCTCCCCTCTGGCCACCACCTTGTCCAGCCCCAGGTGCTGCAGCTTCTCCACCAGATTCAAGCTGAAGATGCTTCTCCTGGCCAAGGGTCTCTCCTGTCCCCCAGGTGCAGGGAAGGGCCAAGTGTCACCGTGCTGGGGGTCCGGGGAGGGGAGCAGGGGGTCCCAGGAGGAGCCAGTCCCTGGCACTGAGGCAGAGATGCCCCGCACCAGCAAGAGCCTGACAAGTCCCGTAGGGGTGCTGGGGGGTCTGGGGCCAGGCACCAGCACAGGGGAAGATGGTTCCAGCAAGAGGCGGCCCAGGCTCAGCCCCTCAAGGGGCCCACAAGAAGGCACGACGGCGTTATGCAGACTGGAGGGGAAGAGAGAGCAGAGGAGGGGGTCAGAGCGGGACCTGGTCTGGGGGATGTCGCTGCAGGGGCCAGAGGGACCTCAGCCAGAGCAGGGCCCCCTTTCCACCTCCCTCCACAGTCCTTGGGCTGTGGGTCACCTCCATACTTCCAGCCTTGCCCAGGCATCCCAGAGCCCCTGGCTCAGTGCTGGAGCAGCTGCTCCAGGCAGCCAGGAGGGGATGGGACGTGGTCGCTGCTCCACCAGCATTTTCCAGCCATGCAGGGTTTTGTTCAACAGTGCCCAGTGAACTCCAGCTCACACCAACCCCCACCCGGCCTCAGAGGAGCTCATTAGGGCCAGGCAACAGTGTTCATTACTTAAGGAGCAGCCCAGGGAAAGGTCCTGGCTGAGGCACAGTTGCAGGGAGGAGGAAAGTCACATCCAGCCCCCATGCTGGGAGCAAATGCTGCTGTGTGCAGGGCAAGCCCAGCCTGGTCCACCCCAGGAAGTCTCCTCTTCCCATGGAGGTGCTGCAGTGCAGAAGCCAAGGGGGGGACTGGTTCCAGTCCCTCCTCAGGGTGAGGGGGAACATCCCTGGGCACATGATTTGGGGGTGTTTCAAGTGCCAGGCATTTCCTCGGAGCATCAGGGGCTGCCAGCACCTCCCAGACCCTGCTTCCTTGAGCCACTCAGAGACAGGTATGGGGTGAAAAGGAGAGGGTTGGGGGGGGGAGGCAGGAGGGCAGGTAGTACAGGCGGTGGGGGGGCCACACGCCTTACCTGGGCATCACCCCGGTGCTCTCAGTGGTGGGGTGAAGGATGTGACAGGTGGTGAAGGTAGACAGGGTCTGGGGGAGGTTGTTAACAGAGAGGAACACTGGAAGGGACAGGAGACAGCAGGTTAATGGGGAGGGGAGGGTACGACAGAGCAGGGCTGCAGGAGAGGCAAAGCTGGGCTGGGACCTGCCACTGCCAGCAGAAAGCTGCATGCGAGGGGCACATCTCCAGCAGCACTGGGATCCGGCGCTGGCTCAGAGGACGAGGCACAAGTGGGAGCAGGAGCTCATGTCTCTCCCACACCCGTCCCTTTCACAGGCCTGGGGAGGCTGGCGAGGGCTCACCCCGAGAGCGGCCCTCGTGCTGCAGACAGGGCCATCCCCACAGGTAGGGACGGGTGGCAGGGACAGGCTGCTGCAAGAGGGGTGTGCGAGGGGCAGGCTGGGCAGGAGGGCAGGGGTGTCCGGGCAGCCACGTCCCCTCCGCCCCCTCACCCCACGCTCACCCCCAGGGCGCTCCTTGGCTTTGGCAGGTGTTGAGGTAGGGAGCAGCTGGAAGGAGCTGGTGTCCACATCGTCCTCCTCCAGGTCATTGAGGCTATAGACCTCCTCCAGGTCAATGTCCAGCTGCCTGAAGTCTTTGGTGAGCACCCCAGGACGGGGCACGAGGATCCCGCCCAGGTTGGGCCGTGCCAGCTGCTGCCAGTGGTGCAGTGTCACAGAGCCTGGGGGGGACACAGCCAGGGGGGCTCAGCTGAGGTCATAGGACCCTCCCAGCACCGGGCACGGGGAAGCCCCCTTCACCCCTCACCTTCCAGGGGCTTCACAATCTGCAGCTTATCGGGCAGGTAGGTGAGGGAGCAGAGGGAGAAGCCGGAGCCGGTGGTGAGCTCCGAGCCTGCCGAGTGGTTGGTCCCGGTGGAGACGATGCTCTCGTCGGGGGTGAGGAAGCCGCTGGAGCTCTCCCCGTCCCTCAGCCTCCAGAGTTTGCGCTCCCGCTCGGCCTCGAAGAAGGAGCGTTCCCCGGAGACGTGGCTCTGCTGCCGCGCCGACAGCCGCTGCACCGCTGCCTCCAGGTCCTGCCGGCCCGGGGCTGCCCGGGGCTCCTCTCCGGGCCCCTCGGCCCTGCTGACGCCAGAGTCAGGGTGCCAGTCCCGCAGGGCACTCCCCCCCCCGTCAGACCCCAGCCGACACCAGACTCGGGCTGCACCAGGCTCACGGAATCGATCCGTGCTCCCAGGGGATCGATAACTCCCCCCCCCCACCCCCGCTCCTGCCCGGGGGCAGCGGCTCTGCCCCGTGTCCCCCCCCCAGCCCCTGCCCTGGCACTCACTGGGGGCCCCCGGGGCCGGGGGTGCTGGTGCCCTGGGAAGGAGCGGCTGAGAGCTGCTTGGAGGCCGGCGTGCCCTGCGGGGACTCGGAGCAAGACCGGGCTTTGGCCGCCTGGTTCACCGCCTTCACCGTCTCGAAGACGCGCAGGTAGCTCCTGGGGGCAGGGAGCGGTCAAGGGGGTGGCCCCTGGAGCCAGACACCCCCCCAGCACCCCCCGGCACCCCCGTCTCACCGGCCACTGACGCCAGCACTCACTTGTAGTCCGAGGAGGAGCTGTCCGTCCTCTTCCTCATCGTCCCCTTGATCTCAGCCGCCAGCGAGTCCTGAGGATACAGCACCCAGGGTCAGCAGCGGGGAGAGCAGAGCCCCCCAGCACCCAGAGTCAGCAGCGGGGAGAGCAGAGCCCCCCAGCACCCAGCGGGGAGAGCAGAGCCCCGCAGCACCCAGAGTCAGCAGCGGATACAGCACCCAGAGTCAGCAGCGGGGAAAGCAGAGCCCCGCAGCCCCCAGCGGGGAGGGCAGCGCCCCGCAGCCCCTCCCGCCCCCCCCGCGCTCACCGGGGGCAGGAGGCTGGCCCCGCCGTAGCGGCTGACCGTGCTGTTGGGGAGGCTGCGGCTGCGCAGGCTCTTGACCTCCTCCTGGGCCTCCTGGAGCATCCCGCCGCACTCCGCGTACTTCTCCTGCAGGTCCCGCAGCTGCGGGTGCGGGCACAGCTCAGGCACAGCTCAGGACCCCCCCCGAACCATCCCCCCCAAACCAGCGGGGCACCCGTGGCCTCACCTCCATCCGGAGCTGCTGCTGCACCTCCTTGGCCACAGCCAAGTGCTGCTGGAGCTCTTCCACCTCTGAGCCGTACTGCGGGCAGGAGCGGGTGGGTCAGGGGGCTGTGCCCTCCCGGCACCCCCGGGCACGGGCAGGGGACACTCACCGTGCGGCACTTCTGCTGAAGGTCCACGACCTGCGCCAGGAGCTGGCTGATCTCCTCCTGCTGCCGCGCCGCGTCCTCTGCCTTGCGGGCCAGCTCGTCGGAGAGGAAGGTTACCTGCTGGCTCGCTTCGGCTGGGGACGGCACGGGGGCCGTCACCGCCAGGCATGGCCCCCCACAACCCAAGCCCGGAGAGGAGCTGCCCCCTGGAGCCCAGCCCCACGTACAGAACTGCTCCACGCAGTCGATCATCAGCTGCTGCTCCTGGTCCTCGTACTGACAGGTCTTGGTTGCAATGTTGGTGGCCTGGGGGAGAGGGTCAGGGGGGCTGAGCGTGACGGGCAGGAGCTCCAGCCCCTCAGCAGTGAGTGGAGGTGGGCACAGAGAGGGGCATCCCACCAGCCTGCCCTGCTCACCTCCATGCGAAGCTTCTGGTTCTCCTCCTCCAGGCACTTGAGTTTCTGCTGCAGGGTGTCGTACTGGAAGTACTGCTGCAGGGACAGCGAGGACTCGTGCCGGGGCAGCCTGGGGATGGCAGGGAGGCCTCTGAGCACCCACAGTGCAGGCAGGATGGGGCTGCCCACCCAGCCCCCTGCCCACTCCCCCCAGCTCCCAGGCAGGCATCTGCAGCGTCCCAGCTCTGTGGGGCTGGACCCATGGCCACCATAGGAGGGAAGGGACCATCAGCCCCAGTGCTACACCACGGATGGTGACAACTCCTGCCCAACACCTCTGGCCAGAAACCCACAAGCAGTGGGACAGGGACCCCCACTCACGGCACAGAGGTGGTGGAGGTGGGCTCGCTCTCCTCCGTTGTGGTGGTGTAGAAGTGGAGCAGGTCATCCCGCATGGAGACCTCATGGCGCAGCTGCGCGATCTGGAAGGGGAAGGGGCATCAGGGCACAGCCAAGGTGGCCACAGCTGCGCATGGCACCCAGGCCAGGCATGCAGGGGGCCAAAGCCAGGACCCTGTACCCAGGAGCTGTTACCTCCTCTTTGGCCAACTCCAGCTGCTCCTCCAGGAGCTCGTTGCGCTCAGTCAGGCTCCGGTTCTGCTTCAGCAGGGACTGCCCGATGCGCGCTGCCAGCTCCAGGTCCCGTTCCTTCTGCAAGGGGCAGCTCTGGGTCAGCTGGGGTCTGTCCCCTGCTCTGCCTCCTCTTCCCCAGCCTTCACCCCCCCCATGTCCCTAGGGTCCCACTGGCCCCCAGCCCCTGCATGGGGTGGGCACCAACATACCTCATCCAACAGGCTGGTGACAGCATCGATGTCGTGGTAGGTCTTTGTGATCCTGACAACCCGCTCAGCACACAGGACTGGGGGAGAAGGGTGAAGGGTCAATGCCCTGGGGGTTCAGCACTGTCCCCTCACTGCCTTCCGTCCCAGGGGCTGCACAGAGGAGGGATTGGGAGGTGGCTGCTGCAGGGAGTACAGAGCTGGGCACCAGAAAGGACCTTTTACCTGCTTGGCAGCACCAGCCACAGTGCAGGGTGGAGGGGACATGGACACTCGCAGCTACAACAGCATCACAGGAAATGGGGTGTCCCCACTTCACCCCCCAATCCTGCCCCCAGCCTGGGATGGCAGGAAAGATGCCAAGCTCCCCTCACCGCACCCACCGCCCCATCCCGGCCATAGTGCCAGCCCCAGAGCAAGGCACAGATGGGAAGGAGGGATGGGGAAGGGCAGGCAGCAGAGACAGGATCAGAGGTGACATCTCCAGCAGAAAACAGGCTGGAGCTCCAATATAAATAGCGGTGGGTGGCACCACGCCGAGCCGGGCTCGCAGGCAGCGTCCCCTACAATCTGTCCCCAGCCCCCTCCCCCAGATCTCCCCCCCTGAGAAGCCAGCCCTGCCCTAGTTTCTCCCTGGAGATGTGGCAGAAGCAGAGCTGAGCACATCCTCCCGGGATGCTGCACCCCATGCCCACACCGATGCCCCCGCAGCTGCAGCAGCGACCCACGCTCCGAGCAGCAGGGGCAAGGGCAGCTGCAGGCAGGTTGCCTCAGTAACGGGCAACTGCCGGTCACGCCAACGCCACTGCACTGGGCCAGGCCTCCTCCCCTGCCGCTGCTGGGGTCTCTGGCAGGGGGAGAGGTGGCATGAGGACGGGGACGGCTGTCCCGCTGGCACCAATCCTGCCAACAGTGCCTGCAAAGCTGCCAGACAGCGCCAGGCATGCACCCAGATGGCAGCGCTGGAGCAGCACAGCGGGAGGGAGCCGATAGTGAGCATGAAGCCCGAGGCCCTGCTTGCACCCCAGATCCTGCCTGCACCCTACAGCTGCACCTCACGCTCCCTTAGGATGTCCGATTGCCCTAGGGGCGTGTGCCTCAGTTTCCCCTGGCAGAACAGTGGTGGCTGCGCTCAGGACCTCAACCCGCACCCCCAGACGTGGCCACACTCCCCCGCAGGGCAGACAAAGTGGGTTAACAGGAGAGGCTCAGCCACACAAATCCCATTACACTGCCCCAGCTGGGGTTGTGTAATGGTGTGCACGTTGCCATGGCAATGCCCCCTCCCACCACCCTGGCACCCATCCAGTTCCCACTGCCCTGGGTGCTGGACCCGCACCCCAATGGGCACATCCATGAGGAGAGGGGACAAACCCCAGCCCGTCTCAACCCCCACCTCCCCATACCCTAACAGGGCCTGCTCCCCGCAGGGGTCCCCAACTGCACCTCGTCAGGCCCCTGAGCCGTTAATTGGAAATAATTAGAGCATGAGCATCGTTACAGTTTGAGCCAGTGTCGGGCCCTGGGAGGCACTGGGGGCTGCAGTGCTGGCAAACACGTAAACACCCAGCCCGTGAGAGGGCCTGATCCAGCGCGATGCTGGGACCAGCGCGACGTGGGGACCTGCATCCCATGGGAGGTCAGCCCCCATCCCCATGGGCCCACACAGACCTGGTGGGGCCCCTCACCCCATCCCTCTGCCTGCTCCCCACCACCAGCAGAGAGGGGACAACCCTGCCTGGGGTCAGGGTAACCCGGGGGTCTCCCCAAGGGACCAGGCGGGGGCTCCCCCGGGATGGAGTCCTACAAACAGGGCTGGTCCCGAGGGGATGGAGCGGGTCCGGGGTCGAGAATCCCGGCTCCCCCAGCCCACTCCGGACCAGCCCCGGCCCGTTCACCCCAGTCCCCTTCCGCGGATGATGCCCGGACCCCCTGTGCCGCATTCCCGGGGCCAGGACCGGGCAGGATGGGGCCGCCCTCACCTTCCTCCAGCTCCCTGGCGATGGGGTCGGCGCCGCCGCCCCGTTCCGCGCTCCCGTTCAGCTCATCGTAGGCGGCGGGGCTGCTCCAGATCTCCATCGCGCCGAGCCCACCGGAGCCGTGCCCTGCCCAGCCCGGCCGAGTCGCTTCCCGCCCCTATTTATAGGGTCGCCCGTTCTGCGCGCACCTGCCCGAGCGCGTCCCACCGGGGCCGGGTCTGGGGGCGGTGCGGGGCGGGAGCGGGGCGGGAGCGGGGGCGAGGCCGGGGGGGGATGGGGGGGGGGCCGGGGGCTGCCCGGCGTGGATGGAATCGCTGCGACCGCATCGGTCCCCGGAGCGCCTGGGGGACACGGTCCCGGTCAGGGCATCCTGGAGGCACCCCCCAGGAGCAAGCTCGCCGCTGGGGCACCCTGGGGTGCTGGTGGCAGCTGGGCTGTTCCACCACCCGGCCCTCAGCCCGTGGACGCAGCGGGGTCTGGGCACACGGATGGGTCCCAGTGGATGGGGCTGGCTGCCGAGAGGGGACACTGCTGGGTGACTGGTCCCCGAGTAGCAGCTTCACAGGGCTGACCCAGCGAGGCACACACAGATGGCAGCTTCTACCCCTCAGGAGGGACAAAGGAGGTTTGGGGTCCTTCGCCCCAAACCCAGGCTTTGTGCAGGGCTGGGGTCCCCGTGATGGTCAGGTTATGACACAAGCCCCCTGCCCGCGGCCCGGCCAGCCTTGCATTTCCACCCCAGCCCTGGGTCCCCTGTGGTCACTGACACAGCTGACTGCAAATCCTACACACTCGGGTGCCCAGTGGGGTGCTGGGATGCGCCAGGTCCCTGAGCTGAGAAAGGGCTTTTCCATCCCCATCCAACCTGCCCCACCGAGCATCCTCTACTCTGAGTGTGGGTTGGCATTAGCCTGGCCCCCCTATGCCCTGTCCAGGCTGCCCCACTCTCAGCTGGCACCTCCACCTCCTCCATAACCAACCACAATTGTGCAGAGGCAGCACTGAAGCAGGGGAGCTGAATAAATCATGCTGCGCTGAATTATGAAGGAGCTGGCTGGCACGTAGCGCAGGCCTCGCAGGCAGGAGGGCAGCGGGGCTGCCACGGCACCACCACAGCAATGCCAACATACAGACTGCCTGCCCCCATCCCCGGCCCCAGTGTCCTCATTAGTGCTGAACTCATCGATGAGGGGCTGGAGCCGCCCCCTCATCATCACACAGTGCCTTTATTTGCCTGCTGGACTCCCACCTGCTTGGATCCCAACCCCAATTCACATCCTGCCATACCCGCTGGGTCCTCCTGGAATTGGGGCTGGAGCCAGGTGCCCTTGGCCCAGCCTCTCCCTCCTTGCACTGGGGTTTCTCCCAGTGACAGCAGAACACGAGGCCGGGAACCCAGCCAGCTCACCTGAGCACCCACCCCAGGGACCCCAAGGACACAAATGCGGGTCTCAGCTTGGACAGGCAGGAGCCACTTCTTCCTAATCCCCTGCCCAGGGATTTGCTCCTCGGGACAGGACCCTGCAAGGTCTCTGCGCAAGCAGATTACGGGGGGGGTTATTTCTGAAGGCAGCTTAAAGGTTTGGGTAAAGGGATGAGGCAGCGTGGGCCCCCTCCACGCCAGCACATGCCAGTGGTGCCGTAGGCACGAGACTTGACCCGTGGGGCTCCTGACACTGAGCACAGCCGACCCCACGGAGAGGGATGGGGTGCCAGGTGCCCTGCTGAGACGGGTGCTCCCTGCCCTGTGGCACACAAATGGGGCTTGGGGCTCAACCCCTTGCATTGTGGTTGCTGGGGAAGGGGGTGCTGGTGACTGGGGAGGCTCCATCCCACTGCCAGCTCACCAGGGAGAGGAGCAGCTGGATGGGGAAGCTTGCAGACGTGGGCAGGGCACGACGGCAGTTTGTCCCCAGCCCATCCTGTCGCAGGCAGGGGGTTGGGAACCAGGCTAGCAGCGGGGCCAGGCCCTCATCCCCATCTGTCTCCCACTGCCCCACATCCATCCCCCGGCCCCTCACTCTAATCCTGTCCCCACCACATGTGGGCCAGAAGCAGAAACAAAGCAGCAATAATCTGTCCGTGCCCGCCGCTGAACCCCGACCCCGCACCGGGAACGGGCCTCACTGCCCCACTGCAGGGCATCGCCCTGGCCCAGCCATGGGGGCTCTGGGTGCCCTGGCACCCACACCCCACAGCTCCGGAGGTTTTGCCAGCAGCAGTAGCTCAGCTCCAGACCGTCCCGTTCGGTGGGGCAACAGCAGCGGGGGCCACCAACCCACACTCTGCCCACCCCAGCCCGCCCCAGCGCAGCGCAGGGGGAGACGGGGGACGCGCAGGGTCCGGGAAATGATGGAAGCTGCCTCCGAACACCCGGCTCGGCTCAGCAGAAGCTGCTCCCAGAATTAGCCCAGGATGTTCTGGGCGAGGAAATCCAGCCCGTCAATCCCATTAGCGGTGATCAGCTCCGGTGCTGCCCCCGTGGCCCCGGCACAGCCCGGGGGGCGCCGCCCGCACCCCGCTGCCCTCGCCGGCTCCAGGGGACGAGGCACTCACGGAAATACCGCAGGGTCTCCTCGATCTGCCGGGGGGTGAGGGGGCCGGCGGGCTCCGGGGGGTCGGGGCGGGCTCGCAGCCAGTCGCCGTGGTCGTAGCCGAGGACGCTGTCGGCCCGCAGCGTGTAGCGGGGCAGCGGCTCTCCCAGCAGGCTGATGATTTCCACCTCGGGGACATCGCCGGCGCACAGGTCTGGGGACAGCGGGGCACGGCGTCAGCCGAAGGCGGGGGGCACCCGGGAGAAGCGGGGTGCAGGGGGGAGGGCGCCTCAGGAGAGCGCTTCTGGCACCGGTCCGTCCCCTCGGGGTTTGGGGCTGGTGTCACCAGGCAGGTCTGCCCCCAGAGCCACTCGTGCGGGGACTGCGGGTCCCCCGGCAAAGTGCCACGCAGGGACCCCCGCCCTGCTCCCCCCCTCAGCCCCTGCTCTCTGCGGGCAGGGTCCTGCTGCCATCTCCTGGCCACGCTCTGCCCGGCCGGGCAGCTCTGGGACAGCAGGACAAGGATGCTGGTGTGGGGCCAGGGATGCTGGTGTGGGGCCAGGGATGTTGGGGACGGTGGCTCAGCTCTGGCCACTTGATGAGAACAGGATGAAGGACCAGCCTGGAGTTGCCCCCACTCACCCCAGTCCCCAGGGCCACCCACTGGCACCGTCCAGCTCTACCCACCAGTGATGGTTGCGGCATCGTGGCATCTGCCTGTGGCCGACCCGTGGGCTGTGGGGCTGGCATGGGGCAGGGCAGGAACAGATGAGGCTGGGCTGGGCTGGAGGTGGCAGGCAGGCAGGAGCTGTCCAGGGGGGGACTCTTGCGGGACGGCGGTGTCCAGTTTGGCTGGTGTTACGTGGGGGGACCGACTGCCATGGGGAGAAACACCTTCCTCCCTGGCTCCCTGGAGCAGCGCTGGCAGGCAGCAGAGACCCTTCTCCAGCCCCTGCCTGGGGAGAAGGAGCTGTTAGGGTGATGTTCTAGGGACCAGGGACGCATCCTGAATCCCACGCTTAGGCATCCACATGTCCCCCTCATCCCACTTGCTGGTCAAATACCCTCCCAAGGACCAACCAGGCCAGGGGCTTGTGAAGACCTGGAAAACATGGCCAGGGCTCAGGTGTCCCTGTTCCCCAACCAGCCTGTGGCCTGCTGTGGGGACAGAGGGACTGTGGCAACAGCCAGCACCAGAGCAGGCCCCAGCTCAGCCCCCACCTGCTTCTGAACGTGGGGCAATTTCAGGGACGGCACCGGGTCAGCATACCTGCTCAGGACCACCTCTGCAGCGTGACGTGAGGGGCTCAGCACCAAAGCAAACACTCGGTGGTGTCCGGATCTCACCGAGGGAGAGGATGCTCAGAAGGGACAGGGCAGGATCCTGCTCCCTCGGGCTCACCGCTGGGTCCTTGCCTGTGCTACTGGACAGGGAAAGAGCCGTAGAACTGCTCAGCAAGGAGTGGACACTCTTGTCATGCCAGCAGAAGCCCTCGGGAGCCCCACCTTGGAGGACAAAGTTCATCTGCAAGTTGCCACCCAAACAGCACCAGGATGCAGAGCAGGGACCTGCCATGTTGCCCTGGGCAGGGCTGGGCAGCACCTGCGGCCGCCCTACCCCAGCCATAAACACATCATGAGACAGACCATAAAACCAGCATGTTCGTGCTCTCCTGCCACCTCCGGTGGCCCTGGCTCGGGCTGCAGCCACTGCTGGCACTGCTGCCTTGGGGGGCAGGACCCTCCTGCACAAGCCCCATGCCCCATCTCCACTCCTGCTCCCATCTCCGCTGTGGTGGGGATGCAGCACCAGCAGGTCCCCGTCCCTGGCAGCAGGTTCGTGCCAGGACATCGCTGCCCTTCCTCCTGGCACGTGCTCACGGCTGTTGTCACGTCTGCAGCACCCAGGGCAGGCCACCCTGCACCTCCCTCCAAGTGAGGCTGGATCCTCGTTGGCACACGGGACGGGCACGGGGTAACGCAGACACCCCGAGCGCACCCACAACCCCACAGCCCTCTGTCCTGAGGCGCTGGGACCACCAGACCGAGGCAGCCCAATCCTGCACCATGCTGCTCACACAACAGCTCCTCAGCCCCTCTACAGACCCTCTCCCTTCCCACTCTTCCCCAGAGAAGGAAGGGGACCTACCGTGCCGAGGTGCCGGGCGGCCGCTGCCGCTCTCCCCACGCTGCCGCTTGACTCCAGGGAGGGAGCCCGGCCGGTGAATCAGAGCTCGGCTGGGGCTGCCAGGGCCCTGCGTCTCCTCTTGGCCCAGCTCCTGCACGTACATTAACTCTCCCCAGCAGGGCCCTTGTTCAGACACGTGTGAGCAGCTCCCATCACCCCCCAGTCCGATTGTCCGCCGGGCACCAGTGTGTGCCTGCTGGATGAGCTGGGGACCGGCCCCCCAGGGACTGGTGGGGAGCTGGGCGAGAGCAGGATGGTGGACCCAAGGTACCGGCTGGTGATGGGGGACCAGGAGAAGCGGGGCCCTGGCTCAGCCTGTGCCCAGGTGCACGTACAGACCCGCTCTCTGCCCTGCCCGATGCCGTCATGCAGCTCCTGCCCGGGCACCTCCTGCCCGTGCTGCCTCATGGCGGGGCTGGGCTGGGCTCGACCCGAAGCCCCTTCCCCACCCTGCACCCGGGTGCTGACGCTCGATGCTCCGCAGCAGCTGAGTGTTGCTGGGGTGGCCAGACTGGCTCTGAGCTATTTTTTCCCCTCAGCTGCTGCAGCTACAGCCTGGGACTGGGGAGGGGAAGCTGTGAGGAGCTTCTGCAAGTGCCCGGGTCAGGGGGCTGCAGAGCAGCACGGCCAACATGATGGGTGAGGTCAAGGCAGCGACTCAGTCCCACTTCTGGTGTGAGGGCAGTTGCAGTCCTGCCCTGCCCCAGCCCAGGGGATGTGCCCACAGTGGTCCCTGCCGAGCCACCCCGAGGCAGCCAAGGGATGGGCACGGGCCCCAGCAGTTCGTCGGGCTGCTGCTGGGCTCCCCAGCCCACAGCTCAGTGCTGTCGCCTTCGCTTTGCCGTGAACCCCAACACCTGATGCTCTGCCGCTGCCGCAGACCTCGCCGTGGCTTGGCCACACCATGTGCCACGGCCACACCATGTGCCACCCCGCTGCCCAAGGGGCCGAGCCCCTCACTCCCTCTGCCTTCCCCCTGCAGAAATATCCCTGACAGCGCCGGACTCTTCCTGCGGAGCAGGAAAACGCTCCCCGCTCCCGCACAGACTTCCTGGCTCAGGCATCGGGGACCACGAAGCGCAGACAGACACCGGCCACCGCCACCGAGCCCCGGCCCCAGGCAGCCACTGCTGCGGCCAAGCTGACCCCTCGGGACCCCCAGGCCCTGCCCCTGAGGGAGCAGGAAATCCTGCCCGAGCGAGGGGCAAAGGCTTCTGCAGCAAAGCCCGGAAACGCGTTCCGGCCGTTGGAGCCCTCGCGTGGGAGTGGGGCCGTGGGGGGAGCCGAGTGTCAGGAGAAGGGGCCCGATGGGGAAAGTTCTCCAGGGGAGCTCCATCATCTGCTGCCTCTGACACCCCCAGGGGACAGGCAGAGACTGGCTGGGCATGGCCTGGGATGCCCGGGGGAAAGCAGGACACTGGGGGTAGCTGGAGGGTGCACCCTGGGACAGCAGGGACCTGGTGAGCCTTGGAGATGGGGGTGGGTGCCTGGAGAGGTGGGTGCTCGGTGCACCCAGGTGTGCAGGGGATGCCAGGTCTTGCTGCACCCAGGTCTTACCTCCCAGGGGGATTGCCTTGTTCCCTCCCACACAAGGGGCTTATTCCCATTGCCTGGCACCATCTCTTGTTCCGGCGTTGGCTGCAGCAGGTACAGGCAGCCTGGTCCCCCAGCCTTGTCCCCAGCCTCGCCCCCGTCCCGCCGCCCTGCGGAAGCGTGTTCAGCTCTGCCCAGAAAGCAGCTGTTGTTTTGCTCGTCCCAGGTCCTGGCACAGGCTGCAGCAGGAAGCGCAGCCACATCCCTGCACCGGGGCTTGGCCACGGCGCTGAGCTCAGAGCAGGATGTCCCCTGGAGCTGGTGGGACAGGGCTGGAGCCTGCTCCTGCTGCCTTTGTCCCTGTCTCGCTCCTTTCCAGGCTGCTACCAGGACCGACCGTGGCACGGCAAAGGACCCGTAAACCTTCACGTCCTGCTGGGCCCTGCAGCACCCAGGCCCTGGGCATGCGGGACACCCAACCTCCCTTTGGCCGAGTGCAGCAGCAGAGCCAAGTGAACACACGAGGACAGAGGGCTTGGTGCTGACACCCAGCAGGATCAGCTACGACTTTGCTCCCGGCTCCTTTTGATCACATCCCCCCCATCTCTCCACGGTGGCAGCAGCCATGTGGTGTTGACCCACGTCTTTGACCCACGTCTTGCCAGCGGCTGCAGGGACCGAGCTGTGGTACAGAAGGCAGAGCTTGGAGCTGGGGGTCAGGGAGGATGTGCTGGCTTTCCAGCTGCCTCTGCCTGTCTCGGTGACGGGCAGCGGTGCAAGGATGGCAGCAGCCCGAGTGGCAGAGTGCAGACATCTGTGTGACCCGACACCCCTCTCCAGGTCCTCCACCTCTGCCCAAGGAGCCTCTCAGGATGGAGACATGAGGCAGAGGTACAAACCCTCAAGGGACAGGGACAGACATGTGTTTAACCCTTCCCTCCCCCAGCAGGTAAACGCCACAGCTCTGCCCCCAGCCTAACAGGGAGCTGCTGTGTGCAACCTCCTGCCTCCAGGCTCTGCCAGTGCCACCCTGCCCAAAAAGGTGCCATGGGAAAGTGCGGGACGGGCGGCAGTGTCTGTCCCTGGCCCTGTCCCCATGCCAAGGAGGCCACGAGGCAGATGGGCAGCCCTGAAGTTGGTGGGTAGCGTTGTGAAGAGACAGCTTCCACCTCCCAGCACAATCCCTGCCTGGCGCCGCTTCCCCATCGCCCTCCTGGGCGCAGCTGCCAGAGTGAACATTTCATCTGAGAATATTTCCTCCTGCCATCTGTTCCCACCAGGAAGCCAGGCTGCGGAAGGAGGCAACCAGGTTGGACCGAGTAAATCACTTCTTTAACACGGCCTCTCGCGGCTCCATCCCGAGCTTTGCTCCATCAATCAGCAGCGCTCGCTCCCGACCGGCGCCTTTATCCCCGGGAGCTCGTTAAAGCCAGTTCTGCACAGCGGCAGAGGGAAGATGCCGGTGATGCTGCCTAATGAATAAATATCTTAATTACCGGGAGTTTTCACCTCCTGTCAGAGCAGACAGCCCTGGATGGAGCCAGCACGCAAACAACCCGAGAGCGCAGGGCTGGCGGCGAGTCCGGGTGCAGGGCTGGAGGCTGGAGCTGCTGCCAGGGGGTCCGTGCCTTGCTGAGCATCGTCCCCTCATCCTCCTCACCCCCCCGGCCACCACCTCAGGACCTTCCCCAGCCGACAGAACAGGCTCACGGCAACACGGGGCTGGGGGGGTTATTTTATTCTTTGCTTTGGTCTATACAAAAACAACTTACAGAAATAATAAAATCTTCCATTCCTGACCCACACTCCGGTAGCTGTCCACCCCTTTCCCGGTGGAAGCGTTAAACCACCGTCGGATCGAGAGCCTCTTGCAAACATGTGTTAGATAAGGGAGGAGGGGACGGAAACACACCACTCACCAAAAAGAAGGGAAACGGGTTAAAATGTGCAACAGAGATCGGTACAAGGACACGGTTCCTAATGCTGGAGTCACTCCTCTATGGGCACTGGTAGGATAGGCAGGTACACAAAGTCAGCTCCCCAACGGCTGATCGGGAAGAATTAAACCGCAGACATCCCGATGACTAAAACCAAGGTCCTGGGACATGGCACCCTTTGTTCCCAGCAAACCCCGGCTTGGCCTGACTGGGAGTTTGCAGAAAGCAAAGGGTTTTCCTGTGTTAGATTCTTTTCCTAAAGCACTAACACGCAAAACAAGTAGTAGGGAAGTTAGAGAGCACGAACTTAAAAGGCGGCAAGAGCCGTTGGCACCATATTAAAAATAAAAAAGAAATATATATTTATAGAAAAGACTGTTCTGCCAATGGAAGGTCGCTAACGGTGCAGGGTTTGTGTGTTTTAAAGCTTCAGAAACGGTAACTTGGATGCTGGATGCGGCAGTAGGTGCTCAAAGTAGTCCCAGGAGGAAGGACCTTCTCCACAGACCCACAGTGAAGAAAAAAAAACAAAACCAAAAAACCAAAAACAAAACCAAAAACCACAAATCGAAAAATAAAACCTCTCGTGGGAATGGAAAAGTTTGTCTTCTCAGGCACTTCTGTCTCCCAAGTCCTTCTTGCGAACGCTCAGCTCTGGGGCCACCCTCTTCTGTACGGAGAAAACACCTGCACGGGGCAGGAGAGCGCCCGTTACCCAACCGAGGAGGGGTTTGGAGGAGAGCAGAGCCCAGCGCCCCCCAAGCCCCCGGGGAGAGGGGGATGCTGAACCACGGCAGCCGCGGGGACCCCCTGGCAGCAGCGGGCACCCCCTGGCAGCAGCGGGCAGGCAGCAGCCCTACCTGGTGCGGGGGCTGCGGGTGGGTTAGGCGAGCATGTGCTCGGCGAAGGGCGCTCGGACGCCGTCGCTGTAGGCGTCCATGGGGTAGTCCCCGTCCATGTCCATGGGGTCCAGGGGGATGTCACCCGAGTACAGGGGGCGGTAGCCGGGGTCCAGCTCTGCAGGGAAGGGACACGGCAACCTCAGCTCCCGCCGGGGAAGGGACTTCTTCAGGCCTCAGCCACCCTCCTCCTGGCCCCCCGGCCTGTGGCAGCGTGTGGCACACGGTGCTGCGAAGGACACGAGGGCCACCCATCCACCCCAGCACAGGGGAGCGGCTGCACGTGCTCCCCGGGGAGCTGAGCATCCCGCTGAGCATCCCCTGCCTGGCCAGGCTGACTTTTTGCTGGCAGCCACCCAAGAAAGGTTTTCAAACCAGCCTGGTTTGGTGAGATGAGGCACCTGCCCCACGAGCACAGCCCACGGGAGGACCCCGCAGGAAGCACTGGTGCCGTACTCACCGTCTGAGTAGGGCTCGTTGATGGGGATCATGCTCTGAGCCTACAAAAGAAGGTGACACAAGTGAAGGGGGGATTCGTGTTCAGGGACTACGTGGTGCTCAGGTCCACCCAGAGCTGCTGCAGAGCTGAGGGCACAGCCCATCCACCCTCCACCTCATCCCATTTGCCCATGGCTCCAGTCTGAGCTCTGGCTGGAGGCGGTGGTGGCAGCTCTCACGAGGCAGGACAGGGCCATCCCAAGAGGCCCCGATATCCCCAGGGAAAAGGGCTGGTCTCAGTGCCCAGCGGGATGCTCACCGCCTCCCAGGCCGCCGGGTCGTGCTTGAAGAGGGAGTTGGTGAGCTCCACAGAGACGCGCTTCCTGTAGTCGGGGTTCTTGTCCTCCGAGATTCGGAAGAGCACGGCGGCCGCGTAGGTGGCTGCAGGGGAAGGGCACCATCCTCAGCTCCCAGAGCCACGTGGCACCGAAGCACCAGGAGCCCTGGACGGGCTGCAGCCGGGGCGATGGCAGCTGTCAGAGAGCGCCTGGCACAGTGGCACTCACCTGTCCCCTCATTCCTGGAGTGCAGCAGCTCCATCAGAGGAGCCGATGCCCCCTCCGCATCGATGGCATCTGCCGCCTCCTTGTCCTGGGCCAGCTCACACAGCACGCCGGCTGCCACGCGCTGGATGTTCTCCACCGGCGAGTAGAGGAGCTGCGGGGAGAGGTCAGCAGCAACGTGAAGCAGCCAGGGAGGAGCTGCCGTGCTCCTGAGGTGGCCTGACAGGCGCGGGCGCTGCCAGCCGAGCGCAGCGGCTCCCTGTCCCCGGCCCCATGGGGCTGTGCCAGCCGGGTGGGAGGGGGCCCAGTGCAGCCATCGAGTCCCCCCAGCCCCTGACCTGCACGAAGAGAGGGATGGTGTTGAGGCGGAAGATCTCCGTGCGGTTCATGTGGTCCCGGGCCAGGATGTGCAGTGCCCCCGTGCACCCCTCCACGATCTCCTCCATCTTCACTCCATCCTGCCAGGGGACAAGAGCTCAGCCGGGGACCTGGAGCAGCCAGCATGCCCCATGCCAGGGCATGACTGCCCTGAGTGTGGGCACAGGACACCCCCAGGGACAGGCCAGCATTTGGGGTGCCAGGCTCTGTGCCAGGAGTGGGGCACAGGGGGCACCCCGGCAGACCCTTCCACGGGGCCTCACCGTGTAGGGCTGCTGCGTGCCAGCTGCTACGTGCCGCTGGGCATCCTGGTGAGCCTTGACCAGCAGCTGGACCAGGCGGGGGATGACGGCAGCCTCCTGGAGCGGGGTATGGTTGGCCGGGCACAGCGCCAGGTTGCGGATCAGGCCTATGGTAGCCTGGAGGAGAGGGGAAGGAGAGATTTGTCTTGATCCTGGATCAGAGCAGCAAGTGCTCCTTGAGGACCCGCCAGCTGGGCCTCCCTCCCCCTGCCTGCCCCATCCCATCCCATTTCATCCCCCTCCATGGCCATGACTTCAGCTTCCTCCCACACCGGATCCAGCCCCTTCCCCGGGGGAGGGGATCGATTCCAGCCGAGCAGCCGCAGGAGCCGTTTCCTTCATTAGCTGCCACCAAGGCCACGTCCCACGGGGACCAAAGCTCACCACCACTCCATGCACAGCACCAGCTGCAGACCCTCAGCGGCACGTCCCACCACAGGCCAGCAGCCAGGGGCTCGCTCAAGCCCAGCCACCGGCTTCCTCTGGCCCCCAACATCCTCCCAGCCCCTCACCTTGACCAGCGGCCACTGGTTGGGCTGGTTGAGGAGCTTGACAATAGCGGGGATGCCATAGTTGAGCCGCACCGAGTTCTGCGCCATCTCGGCCTCGGGGTGCCGGCTGGTGAGGTGCCGGAGAGCGCAGACGGCCGGCTCGGTGATGTCCTCCTTGTCACCTGCTCGCAGGATGGTGTGGATCAGGGCCTCCACCCCGTTCGACTGCGTCACCAGGGTCTTGTTCTTGCTGTTGTTGCAGGTCAGGTTGGAGAGGGTGCCGGTGGCACAGGTCAGCACATTCACATCGTCGGAGCTCAGCTGGTTCACCAGGATCTTGAGGACGCCATCCAGGCCCTCCTGCGGGAGCGGGGACGGGAGGTTGGACCGGCCCCTCCCCGGTTGGATCTGGGCTCGGCCAGCGTCTGGGCTGCAGCCCCACACCCATCCCGTGTCTCACCCTGGCGTAGGGAGCCAGAGCTGCTCCCTGGGACAGGATGGAGGAGCCCCCACCCAGAAGGACAGTTCCTGTCATCGCAGGGAGTATCCAGCCCCCAGACCTGGCACCTTCTTCCTTGTGACCTATGCTTGCCGGGCTGCCTGCACTGGAGCTCACTGGGAAGTGCAAACCACACACTGGCCAGCGCTCCCTGAGCGGTCCCGGGGTGACCCCAGTCCCAGCCACACCAGCAGCAGGGCAGGAAGGAGTTAAAAGTCACCACGGCCGCATCCCCTCCCTCACTCCGCAGAGCCAGGGATGGTTCCACGCCAGCCCAAATAGTTTCCAGGCTGCATCAGACCCTGATCTGCAGGGACGGAGAGGCGAGGCAGACGGGGAACGCATCAGGAGGCAGCAAAGGGCTGGGGAGAGCAGCCCCGGAGCAGAGCTCGGGTCACCTCGCACCAGCTGCCACTCAGCACCATGGGCACAACGCCTCGATGGCAGCTCCGAGGGCAGCACCCTCACTGGGAAAGGAGCCGAGCGGGTGGCCAGTGCCCGGGCAGGCTGCCAGGGGCTCCCTGGGTCAGAGCAAGGCGCCACTGAGCGTGCCAGCAACCGCTGGGGACGCAGCGCAAGTCTCGGCACGGGCAGGGCCACGGGCAGTACGTGACCTCCCGAGATGCCAGGCAAACCCTGGCTGCGGAGGGGCTCGGGCACAGCCTGGCATCCCCTCGCTCTGCCAGGCGCACACGCTGCCACAGCCCACGGGGACTGGAAATGGCACAAGGACGATGCTCAAGGGGCAGCCCGGCAGCTGGCGAAGTGCCACGCTGAAGCACAACTCAGGGTCCTGCGGACTCACCTGCTTGGTAGCCACATCAGAGAGGTTTCGCAGGGTCCAGAGACAGTTCTGGACCAGCCTGGGGCTGGAGCTGGTCAGGTGCTTGCCCAATGCCTGCATGCCACCTGCCAGGGAGGGAGAGACAAAGCCGTCCGTGAATGCCCAAAGTTGCCCCAGCAGAGAGAAGGGAGGGACAGAAGGGACAGTGGCTCTCGTGGCAAGCGTGGGGCGATGCCTCCAACACGCGATGCAGCCCCGTGGCTTAGCAGAGGCTAAATGTGGTGGGGGGGGCAGCTCCTGAGCCAGATCCTGCCCAGGCACGATGCTGGGAAAGCACCTCAGCAGCCTTTCAGAGCAAGGACCCAGGTCACAGGCAAGTGGCTTCGCCTGGCCCCTCAGCCATGAGACAGCAGCCTCAGCTGCATCACCCCACCACCACCACCCTCCCGTTTGGCACCAGCTCCACCACGGCCCTCCCAGCCCCACGCACCAGCCTCAACGATGGCGGGCTTGTTGCTGGGACAGACCGACAGCACCTTGAGCACCCGGCTCGTGGTCCAGAGCAGCTTCTCGTAGTTGTAGCTGCGCATGATCTGCACCAGGGCCTGGGGTCCTCCGTTGGCCAGAATAATCAGCTGCAAGACAGGAGGGCCGGGGTCAGGGTGGGTGGCACCTCTGGGCTGCAGGGACCACCACTCTGGTTCCCACAGCTTGCACCAGGACACAAGTCAGGAGGTCCGAGCCCTTGGCACTTAGGGATGCTTCAGGTCACCCCTGCCCGGAGCTGGGTACTGCCACAGCTTCCCCAGCCCCCAGAACCGGGGTCCCACACCGCTGGGGGACAGGCAGCAGCCCCCTGCCCAGCCAGTGTCAGAGCAGGTTCAGGGAGTGAACATCCGTGCGAGGCCAGGACTCGTGCACAGGAGGAGAGGAGCAACCCAAGAACAAAGACAGAGGCATTACCCTGAGCAGTGGGAGGGGAAATGCAGCCAAGCCAACCTACTGGCCAGACTGGGACAGTCTGTGCTGCTGGGGACGCTCCACTTGCGAGAGGTGCAGAGGGCACTGCTGCCAAGGGGGCACACGGGTGGTGGGAGCTCCCCACGCCCACCTTGCTCTCCTGGTTCCCGTAGGCGAGGAGCTGAAGGCAGTCGGTGGTGATGGCCAGGAACTTGGGGTTGTTCTTGTTCAGCAGGGGCACCATCTTCTGCAGGCCGTCGGCCAGGCGCACAGCCATCTTGGCCCCTTCCTGGTAGAGCAGCAGGTTGTGCAGGGTGGTGATGGCGTAGAAGAGGACGGACTCGACTGGCGAGCTGCAGGCGGGCGGCACAGAGCCACGTCAGCATGGGCAGCTGCCTCCAGGCTCTCCAGGCTGCCAGCAGAGCCCCAAGGGGCTGCCCCGAGCCCCAACTCCCACCCAGCGCCCTTCAGCGGAACCTCGGGGTCATTGTGCTCCAAAGGTGGCCCTCGGGAAAGGGACCCCCTCTCCTCAGGGCAGCGACTGAGCCTCATCTCCATGGCCGAGGCAGTTTGGGGGACCACTCCCCTCCTCCTGCCCCCACGCAGGCTCCAAATGCAGCAAACCCCCAGGGCTTTCGTGGGCTAAACAGCTCCAGGTCTCCCAGTCCCTTGTTTTAGGGTGAGCACAAGGAGGACCCACGTCTAGGGACGGCACTTGCTGCCCAAGAGGGACTGCTCAGCTCTGCCATCCTCTCAGGATCCCCCCCACCGGCACCCTCGTACCTCAGCATCCTGACCAGGGCCGGGATGCCGCCGGACTTGAAGATGGAGAGCAGGCCCTCGCGGTGATGCGAGAGGTTGTGCAGGATGCTGGTGGTGCAGCGCGCGGTGTCCAGGTCGCTGGTGCTCTGCATGGTGCGCACCACGGCCGCCACGATCTGCGGGGACTGCATCAGGGCACGGCGCGAGGCCTCCTTCTTGGAGAGCTGGTTGACGATCATGGCAGCCTTGCTGACAACCACCTGCCGAGGGAAGAGGAGGTTTTAATGGTCCTTGCTGGTTTTTAACAGTCCTCACCCACGATGCTCCAGGAGCTGCACCGCAGTTCGCAGTGCACGGTGGGGTCACGGGGTGCAGGGGTGGGCAGGGGGAGGGCAGAGGGGTCTGGAGAACTGGGTGCCACCAGCGATGGCATCAGATCCTTACCGGGTCCTCGTCGTTGAGCAGCTTGGTGAGCTCCGGGATGGCGCGGGTGGCCAGCTCGGCGTCGTCCTGGTAGTTGATGAGGTGCACGATGGCCGACTTCAGCATCTGCGAGGGCTCTGCCAGGCGCTGCACGTTGGTCTGCTGCCCCTCGAGCTGGGTGGTGATGAGCAGCGAGCGGTCCTCCACCGTCTCGGGGTACATGGCAGCCCGGACACGCTGTGCCCGGGTCATGGCCAGTTGAGCCTCCATGTCTGCTGCTGTGGGAGATGGGGGAGCGGTATCAGGCTCAGCTCTCTCCGAGGAGCCCTCCCAGCCCTGCCTTCCAGTTTCAAATAGCTGAGCAAGAGCTTAGCGCAACGACACCGGCAACGTCAGCAGTCCCAGCGCGCTCTGCAAGGAGCTGGGGCTTCAAAGCGTAAACGGATACGGCAGCGCGGAGATAAGCCAGCGCTCAATTAGGCGGCGTGATTAGGCGGTTGTCACACAAGGCCCATTAATTAAAAAAATTACGGATATCTGCAACTTGGGACCAGCTGGCACTGGGGATTAGGAGGAGGACATGGAAGTCGCCCCCAGCGAGGATGCTGGGACAAGCGTGACCTGAGGGACGGAGATGCTCGGTCCTCGCGGTCCCCAGACCCCACCCCTGCGGGTGGGCTCGTCCCTCTCCACGGGGCAATTCCTCCCTGGGGGATTAAACCCTCACTGATGGGGAGCTGCAGAGGCGAGAGGAGCAAATGAGCCCTCATTTCAGGGCCGACACCGGGAGGAGCATCTCCTTCGGCTTCCGGGGCCGCAGCTCCGCCTGCTCTGCCCTGGCTTGATGGCAGCTTTCCCGGCTTCTCCGTGGGCCGGGATCAGCTGTTCCTACCTCAAGCCAACCCGCCGGTGTGCCGGGTACGTGTGCGCCGCTCGGCATCAGCGCGGGCTGGCTGCGTGCCGCCCCGACGCGGGAGCCTCTCGGCACAGGACGGGAGGGAGCGTATTTTAGGCAGCAACAACTCCCAGGGTGCGGAAGGCGGCACAGAGGAGTGCCCAGAAGGAGCGCGGCGCGTGGAGGAGGCGGAGGAAGGCGAGAGCCGAGCAGCCAAGCTCGCAGATGTGCCCAGCCCCCTTCCGTGTGTCACCTCAGCCCTTACCTTGCGCTTGGCTCTGGCTCTGGCCTCCTCCCTGGCAGTAACTGGTAGTGGTCGTCTTCTTGATGGTGTACTGCTTCCCATAGACCTCGTCATCGTCGCCATGGCACTTGCTGCTGACGGAGGGCACCTGGGTGTTGACGCCCGAGTGGATGCCCGAGTCGTAGGTGTAGGTTTGCTGCCACTCCGTCACCTTGATCGGCTGTTCCATCATGTTCATCACCTCCATGGTTGCTCTGCGGGGCAGGGAGGGGAGAAGTTACGCCTCCAGCAGAGCCCACCTCACCACAGCACCTTCCTGCCCCAACACACACGGCGGACCCTGGCATGGCAGCCGGCCCCAGCACAGCCCACGAGCAGCTGGGGCCGATCGCTATCTGCCCTCCTCCCCCACGCGAGATGAAAGGCGGCACCGGGCTGACGAACCCACAGCTCAGCACTTTGCTGCTCGTGTTCAGACATGAGCCGCGCGCGGCCGCAACCGGCACAGCCGAGCCCTCAGCCAGCGCCTGCCGCACAGAGCCGCGTCTCAGCACCAAAACGGGGTGAGCAGACCCTGCCCGGCAAGGAGGGACCCCGCAGCCAGACGCTGCCCCCCCGCTCCAGGTTCCCCCGGCTGCCCGCAGGCTTTGGAAGGACCAGTTTGCAGAGACAGGACCTGGCAGAGAGCTGAAGCTCCGAGAATAAACCAAACCTTTTTAGAAGCCCTCTGGGACACTCCTAAAGCACCTAAAAATAACCAGGCAAAGACCCCGGCTCAGCTCTCCCATGGGTGCTCAGCACCACAAGCACCCATGGTGTGATCCAGGGCTGGGCTCTCTACACCGTGGCTGCGTGGTGCCGGGGTAGGGCAGCCCAGCACACCCCCAAACTCAGGACAAACCAGCCAAGGTTGCTTCCAGCAAGGCTGGGTTTCCCTCATCTTTAATTTGGAGATGCAGGGGGAGGGAGGATGGCTCATGGATTAACCCCGGAGCTCATCAGCTGCAGGGCTGTGAGTCACCAGCCCCAGATTCAGCCCATCCAGCCCCAGATTCAGCCCATCCAGCCCCCAGCACAGCCAGGAGGGGAGGGATGGAGGTGATGAAGGGGCTGGGTGGGATGGAAGGAGCACCCAACCAGCCCCACCATCGATGACCCACCACCCAGGCACCCACGGGGATTCCTGCCCCTTCCTCGGGCCGTGCGGGAGCGGGGATGAGTCAGAGTTTCAGAGGCGATAAGCAGCGAAGGCAGCGGCTGCCGCCCGGCATCGCTGGGTGCAGCAGCAACCGCGCTTCCACACAGAGCCGTAATTACCACCTCCAGCGGCCCTGATTCATGCAGCAAGCTGGAGCCGGACCCGGGCGTCCATGTGCCCCTGGCCCCACTCCAGCTGCCGGCACGGCTTGGGGCTGGCAGGGACCAGCCGGGCTGGTGCGGCAGCCTCAGGCCCCAGCACTCTCCTCAGGGGAGCAAGAGGGATGGGGAAGGAGCCCCCCACCAGCCCCAGCCCCCCCATCGCACCGGAGGCTGAGTCAGGGCGTCGGGGTGGTGGCCGAGGAGGTGGCTTGTGTGGCAGGGCACGGCTCGCACGGGCTTGGCACGACTCGCCCTGGCGCTGCCGGCTGTTCCCAAGGAGCGGCACAGCCCCGGCACAAACACCCACTCCCGAGGAGCCATGGTTGGGTGGGAGGCAGGAGCCCCACCACGCTCCCATCCTTCTGTCTGGGTGCATCCTGCATCCCACCGTGCTCGTCCCCCTCCCCAGCCACCTTCCCGAAGCCCCGGCTCCTGTCAGTTGGGTATCTCGGGAGCTGTCAAGCATCGATCCGCAGAGTAAGCGCTGCTCCGGCTTTAATGGCTTGTGCATAATGCATGTTTGTGAGGCAGGCATCGAGGGGCCCGCTAATGGAGGGCAGCAGGGGCAGATTGGTCCTGCGTCAGGGCACGGACAGGAGCCAGGGCAGGGCAGTGCGTGACACACGGCATCGGCGTGATGGGAAAGCCCAGCCCCACTCCCCACCCCGCGCCGGAGCAGGGTTGGGCCGGGAGTGCCACCAGGACACACACCCGCTGCGTGTCTATGAGCTGCTCCATCCCAGTTTGGGACAGCTCGTCCTCCCAGCTGGGTCACCCTGGCCGTGCTGGCACAGCCTCCAAGTTGTGCTGGGAATGCTGAGAAAAGTGATGCCAGCCCCTGCCTGAGGAAGCGCGGTGGGCAGGAGGATGCTCTGCTGGCACCAGCTGGTGCCCAGCAGCAGGGCTGCAGCCATCAGGACACCCAGCATCAGGATGGGGATGGACAAGGGGAGGGCAGACCCTCAGGAAAGCTCCTGGCACCAGAGAGCGGGTGTAAGGACCCTGAGCACCCACCCAGTGGGGCAGGGACCCGCACACAGCAGGGAGCTGAAGCTGGCAGGGGGGACTGGCACTGCCTGAACCCTCAGCTGACCGGCAACGTCTGCTCTACAATTTACAGGCATTTGACAGGCACTCTCTTTTTCAGCCTCCGTGAGCTCCGCTCAGACACCAGCTTCTTAGAGCCGTGCATTATGCATGAGCCACCCCCCCTGTCTGCACTGCCAGCACCCCAGGGACATCAAATGCCAGCGAAGCTCCTCGGAGCCCAGACACCAGCTCAGGTGAGCGGCCCCAGACAAGCTCCAAGCAGGAGAGTGGGGCCAAGCTAATGAGCACCACGCCAGACGCGTCTGAGCAGGGTGCCAGGGGATGGGTGTTCCACGGCGCAGGGGACTCGCCCTCCCCAGCAGCCCCCCCAGAGGGGGCCAAGGGCACCTCACGAAGCAGCACCCACCCTTCCCCTGGAGCATCTCCCCAGCAGCAGCCCCCGTGAGGGTCTGCTCATTGCTGCGGGCAGACAGCGAGGCCGGGGGCACCCGAAGTGACGGGGCCAGGGGAGCAAATGTCAGATGCTCCAGCAGCAAGCAGTGACATTTTCTGAACCCTGGGTCGAGTGTTTTCTGCTCATCACTCAGCGAGGGCCAGACGCCTGACGTGAGCTTCTCCCCCAGCCTTTGCAGCTGGCTCTGTCCTCAGATGTCCTCCCTCCTCCTCAGCAGGAGGAGGGCAGGACAGGAGGTCCCCCAGGCAGGGGATGCTGGTTATGCCCCCGGGGTTCACCAGGGATGCTTTTTTGGTGGCAGATGGCTGCAGCGGGGCAGGGCTTCCAGTGGTGAAGGCAAGGGCAGAGGTTCATGCAGGAGGGATTTTGGGCACATGTGAAAACACCTGCCCTGGAGGGGTCAGCCATGAACATGGGGGATACCTGGGTGGGCTCCAGCCCCCTCCACGACCAGGTCTGTTGACAGGACAGCTCCATCTGAGCTCAGCCCTCACCTCTCTCCCACCAGGTCATCATTAACCAGAGCAGGAAGCAGAACACCGGCTTCAACCATGGGATGGGAGGCATGCAAAGGCTTCAGCCACCCCCACACAGAGGAGAGCCAGGAGGAGAAGGTTAATTCCCTCTCCCACCACTTCCCACAGCCAGGAATGCCGGGGAAGGCAGAGGAAGCTCCCGCAGCTGTAAGGCACCAGCCAGCAGCTCATCCGCCCCCAGAGCCATTTGATCAGCGTCCAGGCAGCATCACCACCCCCCCCCCCAGACACTGTCTGCAGAGGAAGTCTCCAGCAAACACGCAGCCCCAAGCCTGCCCAGCCCTTCCTCTGGCTACCGGAGAAGCCTTCGGCCTCACGCAGCCAGGACACAGCCACAGACCTGCAGCTGAGCTGCCCCAGAGAGCAGCAGGGGAGCCACCAGTGCTGCTTCGGGCAGAACCAGCTATCGCCCCGGGACTTCTTGGGGTGGGGGCACGGAGCACCCCTACCCCCAAAGCCCAAGCCAAGGGGCTGCCCCACTGCCCGGCACGGATCCTTCCCGAGAGCAGCAGCGCTGGAGATGCCTCCGCCCGGGTCTGCAGCACGCGAGGGGCTGAGCTCAGCTGCCGGAGCTGCGAGCGGCTGCAATTACAGTCACTTAAAGCTTTTAGGAAGAGGAAAGAGGCAGTTCAGGCAATTCCGCAAACGCAACACGAGAAAAGGCTCTATTTTAGAAGCACTTACGCGACGTGCGAGCGATCTCCGGAGCTGCCGGGGGTGGGGGGGGAAGGAGAGCAGCCTGGCAGCCGCAGCGCCGGGGTCAAGGGCACCCGGGAGAGATGCACCCCGAGGTCCCCACCGCCTGCAGCCTCCCCGGCCGTGGTCCCCCAGAAGCGACCCCGTCGCTACCAGAGCCAGGGCAGCCGCTTCACGGAGCTCCCGCGGATCCAGCGCCGCACAAAAGCTCCGATGGGTCTGAAGAGGATCCCTCGCAGGGATGCGCAGCGGGAGGAGCAGAGAAAGGAGCTTTTTGAGAGCTCACCGGCGTCAAGGGGAAGCGTGGCAGTCAGACCCCGGCCACCAGGAGCCCTTTCAGCGGGGCTTTACGGCGGAGATAAGTGGATGGATTCAAAAGGGGAACGAGAGCAGCTTGAAGTTTAATGAGGAGGAGACGGGCGATGGGGGATCGGTCTCGTTAGAAAACGGCACGAGGCCGCCCTGGCCCCCGCTCCGTGCACAAAGGAGCCGGTGGCCTTTGTTCGCCAACGCTGCCACGTCCAGAGCCACTCCCGGCCACCCCACCAGCTCCCACAACTCTGGGTCACTGGTGGAGGGCACCGAGAGGTGCGAGAGCCACTCTTCACACGTGGGCTCCCCTGCTGGAGGATGCTCCAAAACCCTACTTATTTTTCAGCTGCTCTTAGTTAAGCTGGAGCTGCAGCAAGCCCCGTGCAAAGCCTGGCTCAAGCTGTTCAGGGGATGTTGCATCCCCCCGGGTGTGGTGAGACCAGGTGCCCAGCAGCAGAGCTGGCCCCAGCAGCGTGGCATCTCCCACTCTGCTCAGCTGATGCTCTCCAAAGGGGAACACGCTTCCCCAAGCCCCTGGAACTGCCTCACTGGCACCTGAATGAACAGCTACTGGCAGCTCCAGCACATGCCAAGGCCAGGCTGTAATATTTTGGCACCTCAGATCACAACATGACAAGGTTTTGCCCGTCAAGCACTCTCCCCATTGTGAGAACACGCCCAGTGCTGGGCATGGCACCCACCTTCCCACAGCACACGGCGGGGCAGCCAAGCCCTGGCAAGGGCACCGTGGCCCCAGGAACTGCTGGGCAGCCGGGACTTGTGCCAGAGCTGTGCCAAAGCACCATCTGCTGCACCACGGCTCCGGCTTTCCCAGGCAGCCCTCTGCCCACACGGTGCCCCAGCTCACCCAGTGACACCTCCAGCGCTGCTGGGCACTGGAACGGATCCAGCAGCCTTGATTTGAGGTTAGGGTCCTTTTTACAGCCCTTGCGCTTGGCTGGCTCTGCCCACGTGAGGCAAGCCCCACAGCAGGACCCCGACCCACGGGCATTCGTGGGCTGCAGACCCATTGCAGGGGCTCTGGCAGCACATCTCCCCCACGCTGCATCCCTGGCACAGACGCTGCCATCCAAAGAGGCACTGAGGCCAGGAGACCCCACACGGGCTCATCGCCTCCTCAGTTCAAGTTTGCTGATCTCATTGGAAACACTGCTGAGAAAGATGGGAACATGTCACTTGTCGACAGAGAGCTGGCGTGATGCAATTAATCACAATAACTCCATCTGGATAAAAAAACATAATAATCATTGTTTTAAAAAGCACGAAGAACAAGCTGTCCTTTAAGAACGTATAATTGCAGGCTTTAGATTTAGGCTTTGAGGCTCACGGGCTGTTCCCAGCTCCAGCCAGGGTGTTCAGAAACCACGGGGTTTTGCCACCTAGCCCCAGTGCTGCCAGGGGAGCCGAGGCAGCGGGCAGGGAGGCAGAGCTGCTGAGCCCCAGCTTAATTTCTCCATCCAATCGCATCACATCCGTAAAGTTCAGACGCTTCACAAGAAATTATCACCAACACCCGTCAGCACCCGGCCTGTCGGAGCAAGTTAATGATTTGTCACCAGGGCTCTGCCCGCACATCACAGCGATTACAGCGGGGCTCTTTACAGCAGCCAAAGGTCTCTCCCCGACCGGCCAAGCACACAGCCACACACCCAGCCCCCCAGAGCCGCACAGGACCGCGGCACAGCCCACACCATGGGGTCCCAGGTGCCCTCCAGCACCAGTGCCCGGGGAGGGCATCGCTGCTCAGTCGCCTTCGCTGGGTCTGATCGCCCCGGCGTGGGACGCTCAGCAAACACCGAGCAGCCGGCAGGAGCCCGAGGACTTGCTCGGTTCAAGCGAGGCAGCCGTGGCAGGGCTGCCCAACAAGCCCCAGCGTCTGCGGGCACGGCGTGAGGCTGCCGCCCTGCTTGCGAAGCGGCCGAGGCGTGTTGAAATACCTCCCGGGCCGCCAGCAGCCGCAGCTAAAGCCATCGGGGCCGGCATATTTAGAAGGATGTTTCAAACCTCTGCCTAATTCGAAACATCTCCATCTCCCACCATGGCCGTCAAGGAGCCGGGTGGCATTCCCGTGCTGGAGGTGGGACACGGAGGGGAGAGGAGCTCTGCCTGTCAAGGTACCTGCAGCTCCAAAGCCACCTCAGTTTAAACACAGACAGTGTTGAGCTGCTTCGGTCGAGTTTTAAGACTTCTCTGGAGGGCAAGTACCTGTACCTTCACCCCTGCTGCTGTCCTCCATCCACTCCACTCACCAAACAGTGTTCATGGGGAACGGGGTTAAACTCGACCCTCCCAGAGCAGAGAACAAACACCACAGCAGTTCCAGGAACCAATGGAGCCCCGGTGTCCTCCCATCCCAGATGTTTCCATCCACACAGGTGGGACACCCCACGGTCCCATGGGACCGAGAACCACCACCCACGCGCTGGCTCGGGGTGATGCTGGGTGCTCCACACACCCTGTCTAGGTGGGAAAGCACCAGCTGAAATCAAGGTAAAAGACAAAGTCCAAGGGAGTCTTCTGCTGTTTTCATAGAAATTAAATTTCTTTTTAACTTCTGTTAATTAGAAGCCAGTTTAATTTCAACCTTCAAGACTAGCACAAGCCATGGTACAGATGCTGCAATTAAAGCCTTGCAAGTTCTCCGCGAAGAGCCTCCACTTCCCCAGCTTGCAAAGCGGGGGCCAAGGGCAGCTCCGCTCCCAGAGTCTCTGCCATCTGCACCCGACAGAAGCACCGTCTCAAACCCCGGAGACATGGAAGTGTGACAAGAAGCCGAATCCCAAGCGCTCCCACACCAAACCGCAGCCTTGAAGGGAAGCCATCATCACAGGAGCAGCCTCCCCTGAGAAAGCCAAAGCAGGGCAGCTGCAGCGCGGCCGCCTGCCCCGGCTGCTAGAGCCGATTAAGGACTTCAGGTGGGGGAAACAAAGGGGAGAGTTAATGGGATTAGGGCAGCGCTGAACATTACACCGAAACACAGCACTGGGATCAGAGGAGAAATTCTCCGGAGTCCGCAGCTGCAGCCAGGCCAAGAGAAGACCCCACTGCTGAGGTGGGCGATGCTCGGTGCACAAACGGCTCGCGTGCCCAGCCCCGGCAGAACCCCCCAGCAGCCTGGCTCAGCCCCATGGGGATGCACGTGCTTCCTGGAGCCGGTGAGGACGCACATCGCCCAGACAATAGAATGTAAACGCCATTGTCTAGAAGCGAGGGCCCCGCCGAGGCTGCCCCACCTTCCCTCAGCACCCCCGGAGGGTTGGGGAACCACATCTCCCCCAGCACCTACACAGGAGTCAGCCCTGGTGGGGAAAACACACCTTGGCCATCAGTGCTAGGAGCTCTATGTGTTCCCACCCCGATGGCCAACTTGTTTAAGCCAAATTAGCAGTAAAATGGGTTTTTCATGACACTTTATGGAAATTCTCCACAGGAATGAACAATTACAGGCTTCAGAGATGCAGTTTCATGGGGTATCTCACACCCTTCCAGCTGACTCCAATAAGACACCGACAAGGACACAGAAAGGGACCTTAAAGCCTTCCCAGCCCCGGCAGACCCCGCAGGCACCGCACCCGCCCTGGATGTAGATGACAGCCCGGGGCGACAGCCCCCGGCACCGCTCCAGCCCCATCCCCGCGGCAGCTGGCAGGGAGACGCTTTGCCCCCGGCTCCTCACCAGCCCGACGGCAGATGGACCCGAGACCGCCGGGTGCCGGGGCTGGCAAACGGCACCGGTGCCAAAACCAGCAGAGCGTGGGCTGGAGCAGCAAGCACAGTGACGGCGGGGGCCAGACCCAGCTGGGTCATGGGGTGTCTCCAACCCCCCGCCACTATTCCAGCACAGGGAGCATCACCCCACAGACGGGGCTCGCGAGGGCACCCCAACAGCGCCGTGGGAAAGCCTGTGCGGTCCAGGGACAGTGGGAAGGGTAGGTGCTGGGTGCTGCCTTCACACCCACGCGGGCACAAGGGCGGCGGGGGTCACCCGGGACCATCCCGGTCAGACGGCCGCGGCCTCCCTACCAGCATCCCTACTCCTCTCACGGCACAAAGGTCTCTCCAAGTCGCTGGTACGACAGCCTACGTTCTTCCCCGGGCAACTCCCAGTGACGATTCAGCATTATCCTTTCATCTGTGCTGTTAACCTGATTAATTAAGCTAATCACTCGGCTAACACAATTAGAGTGCTCTCTCCTCTCCAAACACCAGAGAAAAAGGCCGAGTTTCGCTCCCCCCGTGTTTCTCCGTGCGGATATCCGCTGCCAGGGGGCTCAGCTGGGAACACCCCCGGCCGAGCAGAGCAGGGCCCAGCGCTCCCAGCACCCCAGGGCAGGGCTGCCCAGGCGGTACCCGGGCACCCCGGCGGCACCAGCCACCCTCGGACCCCCCCAGCCCGGGGAAGCGCTCCCCAAAGCCGGGGGGGGGGGGGGGGGGGGGGTAGCTCACGGGCAGCGCGGGTGGGACGAGGGCACCGAGGGGCTTCGGGCGGAGCCTCGGACGGGCGCGGCCGCAGCGTGTGACCACCAGGTGTGACTCAGGGCACGCCGGCCCTGGCACCCGCACCCACAGCCACGCTTTACGTAAGAGCCCCACGGCCACCTGGGCCAGCAGCGTGCCAAGGGCCTCGCCCGCGGAGCCGCGGCTCCGAGCGCGCCCGGGCGGTGCCGGGGGGACGAAGCCACCGCGTCGCACCGGGGAGCGGGGCCGCGACTGGGGAACTCCCTCCCTGCAGCCGGGCGGGGAGCGGGACCGGGACTGAGAAAGCGCGGTAGCCCGCGGGGGCTCTCCCCGGGGACCCGCCCGACCGGCTCCACGCAGCCTGGGCTCAGCCGCCGACAGCCGCCGTGCTCAGCCCGGCCCCAAGCGGGACGAACCCCATCGCCACGGCGGGAAGCCCTGCCCCGGGCGGCGGCGGCGGCACCGAGACGGGGCGCCCGGTAAGGACAGGCGGTTCCTGCCAGCCCCGAGCGCAGCCGCTCCCCAACCCCGGCGCTGCCCAACCCGGCTGGCCCGACCCCGCCCTGCCTTTCCCCGGCGCCCTTCGCCCCAGCCGCCCCCGGCCCGTCCCGGCCCCGCTCACCTGCGCGGCGCGTCCCCGTCGCGGTCTCTGCCGCCCGCCCCGCTCCTGCCCGAACAAAAGGCGAGCAGCGCCCCGCGCGCCGCCCCGCCCACGCCCCTCCCCGCCCCGCCTTCGGGACACGCCCCGCCCACCCCTCGCTGCCGGGTCGCTATTGGTTCGCCCTCACGCCCGTCAACTCCGCGACGTGCCGGGCACCGCCCCCGCCGGACGTGTTTATCCGCTCCTCATTGGCGGGAGCGCGGCCGCCCAGCCCTCCGCCGGCAGGCGATTGGACGGCGGGGCGGAGTGGGCGGGGCGAGACGGCGGGCGGGGAAGGGCGCGGCAGCGAGGGGGCCCACCTGGGTGACGTCACTGGGCGGGGCGAAGGGGCGAAGGGGCGGGGCCGGGGCCCCTCTCCCGGGCAGGGCCGGGGCCGGGACCGGGACGTACCTGAGCAGGGCGGGGACAGCCCCGGGGAGCGGAGACCCCCCCCGAGGGCCTTGGGGTCGGTGGGACCCCGTGAGTGCGTGGGGTGCAGGGTCCCCTCCCACGCCCGGGTGCGCACATGAGTCCTCGTGGGGTGCTGGGTCCCCCACGGCCTCGCCCGTGTGTGTCACCCCTTCCCCCGCACCCCCGGCCCCTCCCCGCGCACCTCCGGCATCCCCCGTAGGCTGCAGACAACGCGGGGGCGGCGGCGTTGCCCTGCGGCCAGCACCCAGCCGGAGAGGGCTGGTGGGGAGTTGGGGTCGTGGGCAGAGAGCTTGGGGGCTGCCCCCTGACCTCGCTCCCCCGAGGTTGACCTCCACGGTTCCATCTGTCCTGGTCCGGACAGGACACCAGTAGTGCCCTCGAGTCTCGTGGGCCACCCCTGACATCAGCTATGCGTTGCTGCTGCCTCAGCGTGGACTGGACAGAGTGGGAGCGGTGGGCAGGATCCAGCCCCACAGCATCACCCAGCCGTGGGAAGGGGCTGCACACCACCTTGGGTGGGGAAACTGAGGCAGGAACCTGTCAGCAAGAGGTGCTGGGGAAGGGCTCAGGCGGCTGATGGCAGCCTGTGTCACCTTGTTCCTGGCCAGACTGGTCCAGCCGGGTGCTGCCGCCGCGTCCTGGCTCATCTGTTCCCTGGCAGCCCCGGGCAAAGCCGCTGTCACCCAGTGCCCAAGCCACCAATAAGCGGCCAGCACAGTAGGGATTCCCAGACCTCCAGCTCCCCAGATTCGGGGGTGGGAGAGAAGGGACACATCCTGCAGCCCCTGCCGTCAGCCACTCACTGTCCTCCTCCACATCTGGCTGCAGCGCTGACTCAGTCGGGAAATCCCAGCTCTGGAGGCAGGCGAGAGACAGAGCTCCAGCCGCCCCTGCAAGAAAACAGGATTTCATTTCTGTGGCAGAAAAGAGGATCCAAAGCACAGCACGAGGAGGAGAGGGGCAGGCAGCACAGCATGGTGCAGCACAGCACAGCACAGCATGGCTGGGCAGGGCACAGTGCAGCTGAAATGATGGCCAAAAAACTCGCTTTTGTTTATTCTTGGTCAAGGTCAGGACAGTGCAGTGTCTCTGCTCCTGCCCCTGCATTCCACCTCTGCACCCCTGGCACCTCCCCGCAGCCTGGCACTGCCAGCCCTGCCCACCCCAAGGGACAGTGGCCACTGCTGGGGTCACACCACTGCTCACAGAGCTGCTGCTCCCACCCCGTGCTACCAGGAGTGTGGGACCCAGCTGGCACCTCTGTGCCCAGTGGCTGTGGTGGGAGCAGCGAGGGGAGCCCAGGGACCCTGGCCCAGGGACCTCGGCACTGGCAGAGGAGTGGGAGCAAGGAACCATGTACCCCAACGTGACTTCGGGGCTGGCGAGGGGATGCCGTGCCCAGGCACGTGTCAGAGCAGGGCGGAGGCCCCGTGGGCCCCGTGCCACCCTCGCCCGGCTTGTTGGGAAGATAAACAAGCCTTCGCCCCCCGGGCCACGACGCCAGCATGCTGGGCTGACCGCTTCCCGCTGATCTGGGCACCAGGGCCGCTGGCCGCACCCCACCAGCCTGGCACGCTCCCCTCCCAGGGGTGCCCGTGACCCATCGGTGACAAACCCGCTCCTCTCGGGGGGCAGGACGGCCCTGCCCTGCCAGGGGTGCCACGGGCTGCTCCTCCGGCCAGAACCACTGCCCCGAGCCCCGAGCCCTGCCCCTGGGTCTGGGGGCTCAGCCCAGTGCCCGGCCCGGCGCAGGGAGGGCAGAGCTGGCAGAGAGAGCCCCGGTGAAGGGGATGCTCCGGGGCAGGGCAGGGTGGGGTGCTGGCAGCCTCCCCGCCACCCCCTTCCTTCCCTCCGTTCCCTTCCCTCCCCCGGGGCCAACGCCGTGATTCAGCCTCTCGGTTTCAGTCCTCGTAGCCAACTTCCGCGGGAGCGGCGGCGGCAACGGCACCGGGATCGGGATCGGGATCGGGATCGCGGCGGGAGGAGCGGAGCGGCCGGCGCTGCCCGACGCCCCCTGCCCGGGGCAGGCGTGGGCTTGTCAGCAGCGATGGCACGGGCTCCGAATCGGGGTCCGAAACGGGCTCTGAAACGCCCCGATGCAGGCGGGAGGGTTTGTCCCACCCCGGGCCAGCACCGGGGGACGCAGGGTGCACCCTCTGGTCCCAAGGACCAGGGTCAGGGTGATGAACCCCCCGAGAAACAACCAGCGGGTGATGCCCTGAACACCTGTATTGGAGAGAGGGACGCTGTCCCCCAGTCCTGCAGCCCCTCCTTGCCACCCGGCAGCCTCCCTGGCATCCCCGTAAGGGTCTCCCTGTGGCCATGTCCCCATCAGCCTCTCAAGAGCCTCTTTGCTCTCACGGCTCCCAAGGTTACTCAGCCCCACAAGCTCCCTCCAGCCCACCTGTGGGGTCTCCCCAACTTTATGGGGGCAACCAGCCCTCTAAACTACCCCTCCTCCTCCTCCAGCAGTGCCTGTCCCACCCTGAGCACCCATCTCCCAGGGCAGCAGCACCCCACAGCCCCCTGGGGACCCCGAGGTGGAGGCAGCCATGAAAAGACCGTCTGGACTTTATTAAAAGTTCAGCACCAGTAAATATAATAATAATAATAATAAAAAAAAAGCAACTGTGCAAGTTGTGAAGTATTAAATTAACGGAACCGAAGGCTACTGAAGAGGCTGGTGTGGCGGAAATTCAAGGCACACGCAGGGCACGGGGGGCGCAGCCCTGCCAGGCTGCAGCCACGCAGCACTGGGACACCAGCACAGTGGGAGGGAACCCCAGGGAGGAGCCGTGGGCTCCAAAGGGATCCCAGGCTCTGGGGGCTGGCAGTGGGCTGGGAGGCTGGAGGCACCAGGGTAGGAACCTTGGGGAGCCCCAAGAAGGGGCAGGGCTGACATGAAAGCCCAGCTCCAGCAGCACCGTGCATTGCTCCCGGAGCAGGGGCAGCCCCTGAACCCCTCGAGACAACCCGGGGTCAGTCCTGCACCATCCAAAGGTCCCGAGGACACAATAAACCCCAGGGCACCACTGCTGGCCGGGGCTCCTGGGGGCACTGGGGACAGGCAATGCCTAGGGGGAGCTCCAGGGCAGGTGGGGAGGTTTGGCAGTGCTGATGCTCCGATGGGATTTGGGCTGCAAATGTCCAGGCGGCAAAGGCAGCCCTGCCACAGGGCACCGGGCAGGATCAGCCCTTCCCCAGGAGCCCAACTTGCTGTGCAGTGTCTGTCAGGAGCACGAAGCCTGGTGTCCCCAGGATGGTGCCACAGGGCCACCGCTGTCCAGCTCTGCCAGGGCCGGGTGCCCCTTTGCCTGCCTCATCACAGGGTCTCTGCAAAATGGGAAGGAAGGCTCAGTGGCACCAGGGCAGGGGCAGCAGCCGTCCCTACCCCACCCACACAACCCCCAGCCCCTGCGTCGGGAACCTTGGTCGGCTTTGTCCCCCTTGGTCTTGAGCTCCTGCCACCACTCTGCGAAGAAGCCCTCCTCATAGTCACCTTCACCCTCGAACTCGCCATCCGAGGGCAGGTCCTGCACGCCCAGCCCCTCGCCGTCCTCCACCTCCATCTGCAGCACGGGATGGGCAGGAGGAGGCAGTGGGGGCTAAGCAGCCCCATCCACGGCCTCTTCTCCAGGGCTGGTTTGGGGGTCTGACCCCCCCTGCCCAAAGAAGGGCTCTACCCTGAGGTACCCACACCAGCTGGTACCCCCAGAAGCACCCGGCTGCACTGACAGGGCCACTGTTTACCTCATCGTCAGCCTGCAGGTACTGCCTGGCAAAGTCCAGCATCTTCTTCTGGGTGGCCGTCCGGTTGTGGTAGCGCACGGCTTCCTGGCACGGGGACAGAGCGGGGGCGGTGTCAGCCCCTCTGTCACCATCAGAGCCACGGGAGAGGGGGGCTGGGTGGTCCTCACCGGCCGGGGCTCGAAGTCCTCATCCTGCAGGCGCCAGCGCTCGCGGTGGAAGCGGTAGTAGACCAGGTTCTGCTGCATCACCGCGTCGTCCGGGTCGAAGAGCATGTAGCTGGAGACGCTGCGCACCGCGTCCCGCACGTCGTTCACTGCGGGGAGCGGCACCGGGTGACGTGGGGGGTGATGCCCCACTCAGGGGTGCCCGCGGGCACAGACCCCCCCCCCACTCCCGCCAGCACTCACGCTTGTAGTAGGCGAACTGCAAGTAGTGGTACATGGTGGCCACGAACTTCTCCACGAAGTAGCCGCCCACGTTGGGGGTGAGCTCGGTCTCGCAGTCCACCTTGCACTGCAGCACGCTCACAAAGTGGTCTGGGGGGAGGCGTCGGGTGCTGAGCCCCATCGGCCCCTGCCCCAACCCCACCGCACGCCTGCTGTCCCGCAGCCCCCCGCCTGGTCACCTGCGATGGCAGGGTAGAAGTCCTTGAACTCCTGCAGCTCGTAGGCCCCCTCGCAGCCAGCCAGGCAGTCCTCGTACGCCTTGTAGTACTCGGCCAGCGCCTGCTCCATGTCGGCCGCGCTGCTCCGGAAGTCCCCGTTGTTGTACAGCTTCACCGACCGCACGAATATCGGCTGCCAGGGACCACACGGGCACCGCTGACCTCCCCGCCGGGCACCGCAGCCCAGCTCTGCCCACCAGACCTGCCCCACTCTCCCTGAGGCGGCTCCGTCCGATGGGAGATGCTTTTTGGGGGGGGCAGGAGGTGAGAGACAAGGGCTCAGCAAGGAAGAGACACTTCCCTCGGGGTTTGTCAGGACCAGGGATGTACTGAGCCCCAGGGAGACCCTCTCCTGCCTCAGCCCTGCCCCCTCCTCACCTCATAGGGCTGAGCCTCCAGGTCAACCAGGTATTCATCCACATCCAGCAGCGTCCTGTAGTAGTTCAGGTACTTCAAGGTCATTTCGTGCTTGGGGTTCTTCTGCAGGAAGGTGTGTGCAGCAGACACGGCTTTCTCGAGCTTATTCGACTAGGGAGGGAGGAAGAGCTGGTGCAGCAGCCTGCTGCAGAGGCAGCAGGGCCAACCCTGCGCCTATGGGGACCTCAGCACCCAGACAGACCCCGGTGCTGCGGGGCAGGAGGATGGCCCTCAGAGGGCAAGATCCTGGCACCCATGGTGCCAGTCCTGAGCCCAATCATCCACTGGCAGCAATGGAGAGACAGAGTCCGGGACCACAGACAACGGAGATAAATCCAGCCACACCAACCTCCCCCTGCGAGCCCGTGACGGGTGCAGGGACAGCTCGGCCCCTCACGTGCTCCCACGTCCAGCCAGGAGCGATCCACGTGCTGAGGGTTTGATCCACGGGCTCTCCTTGGGCACTGCCGCCAGCCCGGGCGAGCCATCCCAGCTCCCTCACTGCTTTAGGAGCTCTCGGGTTGCAGCTTCAGGGGAGCGAAATTGGGGAGGTTGGAGGAACTGTCCGTGAGATGGGTTTTGTCCAGAGTGAGCAGGAGGAAAAGGCATTAAGGATGGAGGCCATGCTGGTCCTGGCCACTGCCAGCTGAGCTGGGCAGCAGCGCTCAGCACTAACACAGCATCTGCACGGATCCAGCACAGCTCCAGATCCTGACCAGCACTGGTGCCTGGTCCCCAGTGTTCCCTGCCAGAGCAGCTTTGGCCAAAGGAGGGTCACCCCAGGATGAGGCCTTATGAAACCTCCTTCCAAACCTCCCTCCATGTCTGCACCGTGAGCTGAATGAGCCATGACCAAGCATCCAGACACGTGTCCCGCAGCAGTCACGGTGGCGCTGGACCTGTCAGCAGGGGCCCCTCCAGCATCCCTCTCCCCAGGCAACACTCTGCCCAGTCAGGGGCACCTTGGGGTGGGGGGACATCACCATATGGGCCCCCATCCCAGATGCAGCCTCATGTCCTGCTTGATGCATCCCAGATGACGGTGACGTGCCACAGCGCAGGGGCAGGATGGAGGAGCTGGGGTGGGGGGGCAGATGGGGAGTGCAGGATGGGACATGCAGGATGGGGAAGCACATGACAGCACGACAGAGGGGAAGAGGGTTCAGGGGGTGCAAACTGGGGGGAGCAGGCTTTTGGTGTAGGATGGAGGCACAGGATGGGCATGCAGGATGGGGAGGACGCAGGATGGGGGTGTCAAGGAGGAGGGACAAGGGTCACAGGATAAGGAGCACGGGATGGGGGTGCAGGGATGGGGGTGTGCCCGATGGGGGTGAGGCAGAGTGGAGGGGCTTAGGATGGAAGGTAGAAGAGGAAGCACGGGATGGAGCGGGGCAGGACGGAGGCACAGGACGACCCCATTCCCCTACCCCCGCCCCTCGCCACGTTGCGCGGCCGCCTCACCTTGAAGAGCGCGTAGTGCAGGTACTGGTAGGGCAGCCGGCGCTGGAAATCGCGCAGGGTCTGCGCAGGGGGGTAGCGCAGCTGGAAGACGGGCAGGTCGCGCTTGCAGGAGCGCAGGCAGCCGGCCCGGCGCAGCAGCCGCCCGAAGAGCTGCATCTCCCGCTCCCATTCCCAAGCCGCGGGGACCCCTTCCGCGGGGTCCCCTTCCGCCGGGTCCTCCTCCGCGGGCGCGGAGCAGCGGCGGTGGCAATGGGCTTCGCTGTCGCGGAGCAGGCGGTGAAGCCGCAGGCTGGCTTCCAGAGCCCGGGCGCTCTCTGCCCACTGCGCGCCCGCGTACTGCGCCAGCGCCCGCGCGTAGGCTCGCTGCAGCGGCTCCAGCGCGGCCGCGGGGAATCCGCGCACGCTGTACTCCTCGTACTGCGCCGCGCAAAGCCCCGCCGACAGCGACAGCAGCAGCGACAAAGCCGCGCCGCCCATGCCCATGCCCATCCCCGCCGCCGCCGCCGCCACCGCCGCCGCGCAGCGCTCCGCGCAGCGCCGCACACCGCTCCGCGCAGGGGGCGGGGAAGGGGAAGGGGGCGGTGCGCGGCCCGGCGCGCAGGGTCTTAGTGCGGCTCTGCGCGGCTGGCGCAGCGCCCGCGGGGTGCGCGCTGTGCTGCGCGCTCCCCGGCGCGCTCCCGGGAAGGCTGCGCGGTGCTGCTGCACTTCGTGGGTGTGGGGGTGCGCGGTGCTGCGCGCTCCCTGGTGCACTCCTGGGGGTCAGGTACGCGGCTCAGTGCCCTCTCCACGGTGGGCTCGGTGCCCCACTCTGCGCTCTCTGGGGGATGCGCTTGGAGCTGCACGGCGCCGGGGCTGTGCTGGGTGCTGCCCGCTGCAGAGTGGGGTGTACTGGGGTGCGCCCTGTGCTGCAGCCCCAAGTGCTCCGGGGTGCACTCGGTGCCACCCTGCGCTTCCCCGGGCAGCCGGCCAAACCCCCCAGTCCGGCTGTGCCCAGAGCTGGTCTTGCTGCTGGCTGGTGCCAAGCCGGAGGCTGCACACCCCGTGTCGGGCCAGATCCCAGGGCTGTGCCGTGCCAGGCCTCGGCATGGCCACACTGGCACCAGCCCAAGCCCAGGGCTTTGTTGCCGTCTGGATAGTGGTGCTGAGGGATGTCACAGCGCAGGGCAGGAGCCAGGACACAGCTGATGTTCCTTCCTCAACACGAGGAAGGAACAAGCCACTCAGTAGCACGCAGGTTGCGATGCCATCACCCCTCGGTAAGCACTTGCTTGCCCCGGGTCAAGCCCTGACCCCACTGTGCCATGGTAAGAGCCCCAAGTCTCCCCCAAGCTACTCACAATGCGCTGGGGAGCTGCAGTGCACCCCAAGTCCCGGGAGCCAACAGCACTTGGCTTGGGCTGTTGCTCTCACCAGCAGTGCTGTGCCCTGGAGAAGCCAGGTTTCAGTTTGGGTTCCTGGCTCCTAGCAGGGTGCCCGACCCTTGCCCAGGGGTCTGGGGGAGCGGGGATGTGTGGGCAACACGGACGTGTGCATTTGATGCTGCTCCTCTCGGGGACAGATGTTGGAGAGGTGGTTACACATTTCCAATCACCGCCATCCAGTAGAAGACCTGCCAGCAGCAGCCTGGAGAGCAGTAGGTGATATCAAACCGCTTCATTCGTCGGATTTCCCCTGCCGGGGATTGAGCAGCAGCCTCTGGAGCCGCGGGAGGAAGGAGCCGGCTGCGCAGGGCAGAGGCTGCTGGGAGGAGCGCAGGCAGCGCTAGGACCCGGGTGAGGCTCGATGGGACCTCCAGCCGCACAAACTTGCTTCCCAGCAGCTCCCTGCAGCTTTTTCCTCGCTGGAGGAACTGCCCAGAAAGGGAAAAAAAAAAAAAAAAAAAACCACAAACCCAAAGAGAGAGAGAGAGGAAGGAGCTAAAAAAGAAAAGAAACTCTCCTGGCATGGAGTTTTGCTGCTGGTGACTCTTCCTACTGTCCTTGCTGCTGCTGGACGGGGGGAATCGCCCCGGCAACTGGGAATTGCCCGGGGGGAAGCGGCGGTGGGAGCGCGGCCGAGGCCCCAGGCCGGGTACACGTGTACAGAAATCCCAGCTAGGCTGGGGCTGGGGCTGGGCTGCGGCCCCGGGCTGGCCCCACCTCCGCCTTCCCCCGCAGAGCCTTCCACGGCTGCAGCTTCCCAACGCCATGGCCCCCGGCAGCCTCCTCGTCCTCTTCCTCAGCATCCTGGGGGTCCCTGGGCTGGGAGACCCCGGCCCCCTGGAAGACGTGGTGATAGACAGATACTATATCCCCAAAATCTGCCTGCGCGAAGTCCAGATGGGGGATTTCGTTCGCTACCACTACAATGGGACCTTTAAAGATGGCAAAAAGTTTGACTCCAGGTATAGCCCTCGGCTCTTCCCCGAATGCATGCGGCCCCGGCCAGCCCAGCGCTGCTGGGGGGAGGTCCCTGCATGTCCCCCTCCCCAGCCCGCCTGCCTCTCGCCCCACGGCATCCCCGGGACCGGCAGGCAGCGTGTCCAGCACCGGGCAGCGTGTCCAGCACCGGGCAGATGCCCGCTCGGACCAGCCCCCGGCCCCGCAGCTTGGGCCGTGCCCAGGGCTTCTGGCGGGTGCTGCGGGTGAGGACGGGGAGCCCTGTACACTGTGACCCTGGGGACACCAGCGTGGCCCTGAGCAAGCTGCTGAATGCAGCCCCCCCGCCCCGGGCTGCAGCCCCTGCCCGGGTGCCCACGGTGCCCTCACGCATTGTGCTCCGGGGTGCCACGGGGCACAGGGAAGGATGGGCAGGATTTCGCCCCGAGTGCGGCATTTTTCACACGAGAACACGTATTTGCATGTGCTGCCCAGGCAGGGCAAACACTTCCAGCACTTTGAAACGTGGCAGCGGCGAAACCCGTTCATTACCTAAGAGGCTTCGCTCTGCGTGGTCGGATCTGTCCTTGGCCCGTGCTCCGCTCACACTGGCTACAAATCAGTGTTTGTGTTGGTGCCATCCCTGATCGCACCTCCGTGAGCCGGGGGAGACCTGGGGACACAGCAAAAGGACAGAAACAAACTGGGTTGTGCTGGGGCTCAGCCCCAGCCCCGTGGAGGAACAAAGACTTTCCAGATGGGTGTTTTTCAGAGCCCCCTGGAAAGCAAAGGGGTTCTGCTGCTCTTAAATGTGTCTTGTCTTTCTTACGAGCCCAAGCGGGGGACAAAGTAACTGAGCCGTGTGCTGCCACCGCATCCTGGACCCGGGGGGAGCCTGGGGAACACATTCTCTGCTCAATTAATTCCTTGTCCTGATGACGGCAGCGTGCTGCTGGGAGAGAGCATCAGCCGCACGTTACCGGGTGAAGGACTGCAAGTTCTCTGAAATGGCCCCGGTTCTTTCTTGGAGTATTTTAAAATTTAAAAATAAAAAACGTGTTTGCAGTTTAAAAACGAGGCCTGGGATGTTCTTTCCTCCTCACTGCTCCAAAGGTGCCATATGCAAAATGATTTGGAAGCAGCAGAAAGACCGGGAGCTGCCGGTCACCAGCCCAGCCCAGGGGGTGAGGTCTGGGCAGGGTGTTGCCGGCTCCGGTCTCAACTGAAAGCATCAGTTGGTGCTGAGCACGCTCAGCTTCGGGGGTTTCCCCTCTTGCCGCACCACTGACGGGTCTGTCCCTTCGCCCCAGCTACGACCGAGGGGCCACGGTGGCCGGCGTGGTGGGCGTCGGGCGGCTGATCACGGGCATGGACCGGGGCCTGCAGGGCATGTGTGTGAACGAGCGACGGCACCTCATCGTGCCCCCGCACCTGGGCTACGGCAGCATCGGTGTGGGTAAGGGGCTGGGGCACGGCGGGGGCACGGGGAGAGCGAAGCCCCCAGGGCTGGTGCTGGTCCCGGTCCCAGCTAAGGTGCTCTGTCCTTGCTGCCGCCCCTTTAGCGGGGCTGATCCCCCCAGACGCCACACTGTACTTCGATGTCATCATGCTGGACATCTGGAACAAGGAGGACAAGCTGCAGATCACCACCCTGTCCAAACCGGAGCGCTGCAACCGCACGGTGCAGAACTCGGACTTCGTGCGGTACCACTACAATGGCACCTTGCTGGATGGCACCCCCTTCGACTCCAGGTAGGGGGCACCGGCGCTGGGATGCACCTTCCACTCTGGGTCTGGGGGCACTGGGAATGGTGGGGACCAGGGGACACTGGCCAGAGGCAGGCCGTGGGGGGCCACGCTGCACACTGGTCAGAGCAGCCTCCCCTGTGCTCTCCCTCCCTGTGTCCTGGCCGGGCTGGTGCAGCTCCGTGAACCCCAAACCAGCCTCCTGCCTGGCACTGGTGTGGCCCTGGAGCTGTGGCCCCCTCATTCCTCCCCACCAGCTACAGCAAGGACAGCACTTACGACACCTACGTGGGCACTGGCTGGCTGATCAAGGGCATGGACCAGGGGCTGCTGGGCATGTGCGCCGGGGAGAAGAGGAGCATCATCATCCCCCCGTTCCTGGCCTATGGAGAGAAGGGCTATGGTGAGTTGGGCATCACCCTGTTGTGCCCGGTCCCTTCCCTCCCGGCTCTGCACAGAGTCCCCCACGGTGCATCAGGACCCTCACCCAGCTTCACCCATGTCTCCTGCCCAGGGACTGTGATCCCACCACAGGCATCGCTGGTGTTCAGCGTTCTGCTGGTTGACTTCCACAACCCCAAGGACGGTGTCTTCCTGGAGCACCTGGAGGTGCCCGAGTCCTGCAAGCGCAGGGCTGTGACCGGGGACTTTGTCCGCTACCACTACAATGGCACGCTCATGGACGGGACGCTCTTCGACTCCAGGTACGGGGAGGGAAGTGGCCGAGTGGGGAGGTCCCCTGATGTCCTTTCCTGCCCCATGCTCTGCAGCTGGCTGCCCAGAGAGGGGGTGGCTGCCCCATCCCTGGCACCATTGCAGGGGAGGTTGGCTGGGGCTCTGAGCACCCTGCTCCAGTTGCAGATGTCCCTGCAGGGGGGTGGGACCAGATGACCTTGCAAGGTCCCTTCCATCCCAAAACATTCTATGAAATAGGCTAAAAAAGAACTACACCTCTCTGCTGCATCCTGAGGAACAAGGTTTGGTTCCCAGGGGAGCAGAGCAGGGGGTGGGAGAAGTGTGGGTCGGGGTGTAGGGGTTGGGGGGGTGATGGGCCGGGCTGTCACGGGGGGAACTGGGGACTTCTCTTGCTGCAGCTACTCCCGCAATCACACCTACAACACCTACATCGGGAAGGGCTACATCATCCCCGGCATGGACCAGGGCCTGCAAGGGGTCTGCGTGGGAGAGAGGCGGCGGGTGGTCGTGCCCCCACACCTGGCCTACGGGGAGAACGGAGCAGGTAAAGGGCGGCCCTCGGCACAGCACGCTGTCAGGAAAGCACTGGCCACGTGTGGCCAGCTCCTCACCCTGAGGGCCACCAGCACCCCCAGGGCTCTGGGCATTGCGGGGAGTGTTGTGGGTGAGGACACAGCTGACATCAAGATGTGCAGAGCCAGGGCTCCGCGGGCTGGGCACGTCCCAAGGCATGGGAGGAAGAAGGGAAAGGCTTTACTGGACCTGTAGATCTCCCAGCAGTTCTCCTCATCCTCCTCTTCCAGGTGACAAAATTCCTGGCTCAGCCGTGCTCATCTTTGACGTCCACATCATCGACTTCCACAACCCCGCGGACCCGGTGGAGATGGAGACCATGTACCGGCCCGAGGGCTGCAACCTCACCACCCGCCCCAGGGACTTCGTCCGCTACCACTACAACTGCTCCCTGCTGGACGGCACCGAGCTCTTCTCCTCGTGCGTGCTCGCTCCCGGGCTGCCCCGCGCACACCTTTCCTCCCGAGGGCCAAATCCTGGCAGGCTGAGCTGGGGAGGGGGGTGGGCAGGCACCAGAGCGGCACTGGGACCAGCAGCTCTTTGCAATGGGACCATCGGCCGCGGGGCCATGGGGATTGCTCAGCAAGGTGGAGGGTGTGGGACTGGGGGCACGGTGGGACAGATGGTGCAGGGTTTGGGGTCTTCCACATCCCCATGGAGGGTGTGGGACTTCAGAGCATGGCATGGTGGAGGGCATGGGGTTTTGGGGCACAGCCGGATGGAAGACACAGGATTTAGGGGCATGGTGGGGCTGCCTGTGCTCCGAGGGGCTGTCTCAGCCTCCTGCTCTTCTCTGTGCCTCCTGCAGCCACGACTACGAGAAGCCCCAGGAGGTGACTCTGGGGACCAACAGAGTGATCGAGGGCCTGAACCAGGGCCTCCTCAACATGTGCGTGGGGGAGAGGAGGGTTCTCATCATCCCCCCCCACCTGGGCCACGGCGAGAGTGGAGGTAGGGGAGCGTCACGCAGCGCAAAGCGGGGGGTTCTGCCTTGCTGAACCCCAACCCACTGTGCCGAGCTGCCCCGCTCTGCAGCAGCCTCCCCTTGTTCTGTCAGCCCGGGGGGTGCCCGGCAGCGCTGTGCTGCGCTTCGAGGTGGAGCTGCTCTCCATGGAGGAGGGGGTTCCTGAGGGCTACCTCTTCATCTGGCACGAGGACCCCCCGGTGAACCTCTATGAGCAGATGGACCTCAACAAGGATGGGGAGATCCCCGCGGAGGAGGTGAGCGGGGCCACCAGGCTGTGGGCTTAGGGGGTGCTGGAGGAAACGTGGGCACAGCCCTGCAGGACAAACACCCCAGCCCAGAGCATCGCTGCTGGGGGCAGACAGGGCTGTGACGGGGCAGGGGCACCGAGGGCAGCCTGTGCTCTGGTCCCTGCCCTGTCCTCAACCTCACTGCTGCCCTTGGCATGGGCCATGTGCTCCTTGCCATGCCCGGTGCTGGCTGAGCAGAACCTGTCATCTCCCCCTCTACCTGCTGCAGTTCTCCACCTTCATCAAGACCCAGGTGGCAGAAGGAAAAGGCCGCCTCATGCCCAGCTCCGACCCGGAGAAAGTCATCGCTGACATGTTCAAGAACCAGGACCGCAACCAGGACGGGAAGATCACCTCCGAGGAGCTGAAGCTGAAGTCGGATGAGGACCGGGAGAAGGTCCATGAAGAGCTCTGAGGAATGCACCCCGCTCTGCCCTGGAGACAGGACTTGTCCTGGCCGTGCCATGGCCAGTCTCCCCCACCACCAGCCCTGGGAATCTGCCCCTGCCCTTCCCCAGTCCTGGGGAGAGGGGGGGGCATATTTTCTTTTTTTTTCCTCCCCCTGCTGTTATTTAACTGAGGGGTTTTTGATGTGTTCCTTCTGGGCAGGAAAACTCACCAACCCCCAGCTGATAAACCCAGGCAAGAAGGTGGGAAACACCCACTTTCTTGGGAGCCCCGACACCCCGTGGGGATGGCAGCTCCCCTGCTTCCACCCACTGCCCAGCCCCTCCTGCTCCCTGCCTCCCCCGATGATACCTCTGCTGCGGAGTGGGACCGAGGATGCCAGGGCCAGACCCCGGAGCCCTGCCTTGTTCTGCTGCCAGACCCTGCTTTGTGTCCCCTTTCGAGCCCCTCTGTCCTCAGCCAGTGACTGCACCTCCCACCCTGGCCTCCTCACCTTCCCCTGCTGCCTCTGGGGGCAGGGGGGGCTTCCCCCCCACTTCTACCACAGCATTTTGTAGCTTAGGGTTGGGGTTTAGGGTTTTTTTTTTATATACATACATAAAATTCTTTAGAGAGGAGAAATAAAGAGAAGCCTTTGTGCCAGTCCCTGCTGCTGGCCCAGCCTCTGCTCCCCGCTGCCATCCTCCCCAGGATGAGAGGCTGGAGGGGCTCAGGTTCCCAGGGAAAAAGCCCAGTACCCCACAGGCACCCACCCTTCTGGGCCCCCCGAGGCAGCGGGGCTGGGACCTGGCAACCCCCTTGTGTCAGCCGGGAGGAGGGAAACAGAAAAGCTCTCCCACGCAGACCCTCAGGGAGCAGCACCGTCCCCATCCGCATCCCCCCGGCCCTGCCCCGGCAGCACCTGGAGGAGAACCAGCCCAGTTTTATCGGATACCCCAGTGCTCTCAGGTTTCCCAGTTGTGACCAGTGCGGCTCCAGCAGCTCCCGTGGGCACGAACAGAGCAGTGCAGAGGGTCCCAGTGAACGCCCCACCAAACCACGACTCCTACTTTGCACCAAATAAACCATTTCTACTGGTTGCCAAGGAGTTTACCTTTGTGCCAGGTTGCTTTGCCAAGGAACATTCCGGCGTGTCCGGGCAGCGGCACAGCCGAGCCCAGCCTGTCCTGGGGAGCGGTGCCCAGGGGGATTTCAGGCTCAGGAGAGAGAGAGAGAAACCAAAACTCCACTCCTGGGATCCTCCAGCCTCGACAGGGCTGTGCTCCAGCTCCGGTGAGAGGGCCTGGTGTGCCCGGCAGGTCTGGCAGGGATGGGGGCGATCCAGAGGTGCCAGTGCCAGTCCCAGGGAGGAGAACGGCTCCAGCCATGGCTCCTCGGTGCTGGGTACGAACCACTCGTGGTCCAGCTTTAGCAAACGTTTTTATTTCAACAAGAAGGGAGCCTGAGCTTTCTGAAGTCACACTCGACCCGCAGCAGGGGGGAGAAGGAAGCGAGGGCTGAACCCAGAGCAGCCTGGAGCTCACCAGCACCATCCAAGGTGGCCGGGCAGGGGCTGCTGAGCTGTGCCAGGCCACACACTGTACCAGTAATGGTCCCTGAAGGGCCATACTGGAGCTCACCAGCACCAGCTCCTGCTGCCACCAGAGCAGGCAGCAGGAGGGGACATGAAAGCCGTGGCTCACGGAAGGGTCTGAACTTGCCCTGTGCTGGACCAGAGCTGCCAGAGCTTTCCACAGAAATAAGAGGCTCCTTCCTGTTGCTGCTCCGAGAGCCCAGGATCAGCCCAGAAACACGGTCAGCTAAAACATTCCTTAAAAACCAAAGCACATCTGCCGGCCTCTCCTCCCCCACCCCGACCCACAGGCTGCCAAAGCACCGCTCCAGGCACCCATCCTGCTGCTGCTGCTGCCACCCGAACCCCCCAGCCCTGGGCACAAAACATTCCCACTGGCCTTGCACGGCCTGGCAGAAGAGCTCCACGGGCACACGGGGATGACTGGAAAAGCCAAATTTACAGCAAGAGCTGTAACAGAGCCAGAGGAGCAGCGGGGCTGGGACGTGGGGGGCAGGGAGCTGCAGGGGTTCTGCAAGGGACGCGGGGTCGGGCGATGCCGCACCCGGCAGGGCCATGCCAGCCCAGCTGTGGGTGGCACCACTGGAGCTCAGCCCAGGCGCTCTGAAGCCCACGGAAAAAGGGACAAGGGAGAGACTTGTTTTCTTAGACAGGAACACAGTAAAACAGGGCCTGTGCTCAAGCCACAGCAAACGATCTCCCTTTCGGCACTCGGCTGCTGAAGGGAGCACAGAACATCTCTGTGCAGAACATCTCTGCTGGAAACGTGGAGTGGTTTGCTGTGGCCTCAGGAGCTGGCTGGGATGATGTCCCAGTGGGATGATGTCCCAGTGGTAAGCAGCAGAGCCGGGCAGAGGTGGGGTAAAGGGAGCGGAGAAGCTTCCTCCACCTCACCAGATCCTGCTCCAGAGCCGACTGAAGGGGGTTAGTGAGGCTGGGATGTGCACAACATGAGAGCCAGGGCAAGGAGCCTGCCCAGCATCAGGATGGAGTCCAGCAGGTACCGGAAGATCGACTCCAGCTCTGACAAGGGAAGGACATTCGCTGCCCAGGAGCCTTGCTGAGGGGCTGGAGCTGGGAGGCTGCTTTCTCAGCTCACGTCTCAGTGAGGATGTACCGCAGAATGCCGTTGACCACCTCCAGCGTCTCGTCGCTCTCCAGCACGATGTCGTAGGCATCCAGGTACTTCCCCCTCCGCTCTTCCACCTGCAGCGTGGCCGTCGGGACGGGGTGAAGAGATGGGGCCGCAGAGAGGGGAGAGGATTGTGAGCACCAGCAGCTGAGAATGCAGGTGCTGCACTCACAGCCCTTGCATCTCTTGATGCTACCGAAAGTCGGGGTCGGTGGCCACTTTGGCAATGCCCCAGGAGCTCAGCAGACACCCCCAGCTCTCTACACACCCCGTGGGAGCTCGCATGAATATCTTGCCATCCCCGAGTCACTTGGGCAGCTGCCTGCCCCTCTCTGCTGCCACCCAGGGCAGGCTGGCAGGCAAGCAAGACAACTGCTTCTCACACCCACCTTGTCATTGAGAAAGCCAATCTTGAGGATGTTCTCCACACTGGGAACGCCATCGGCCATCGTCAGGTCACCCATGGAGTCACCCAGCAAGATGATGCTCGTCCTAGTGCTCAGCTGCTGGAAATACTCTGAACCCTGCAGGACGCTGTTGTTCTTGTTGTAGGTGTGGATGAGAGGTCCCTTGAAATGCGTGAGGACACCCTGTGCAAACAGGACAGACCGACCCTGCAGCAATGCCCCCGCTGTGCCGCAGCCCCAGAGCCCTTTCTGGACTGGGCACACAGGGGAGATGCTCACAGGGTACCAGCTCACGTCCCAGAGACACCCCCATGGAGTCTGAAACAGTCCCTGGAGGGGACAGTCCCCAGGAGGCCCCTTCTCCCTGATGGTGAGAACACACCCAAAGGCTGGAGATCCTGGAGACTCTGGCCGAGTCTCTGTGCTGCCCTAGAGCTGGTCAGGGGCCATGGAAAGCTGCAGTCAGGGGAGCCCCAGGGCAGAGCAGGGCCCTTGCAGAAGGCAGGGCTGTCAGGCTGTCCCATGCTCCCCCGAGCACTGCCTGTCCCAACACACCACCCGTGGGAACAGAGCCCTTCATTGTAAGAGACGTGAGGCTTTCTAATGTGCATTGGGACCTTTCAGGCTTCAGTACATGAACAAAAGCCTCCCAAGCTGCTTTAAAGGACATCTGGCCTTCAGATCAGGAGAGAGAGACCTCTGTGGTCAGTTAACTCCATCCTCACCCTGTGCTAGGAGGGAGCACACGGTGCTGGACAGAGACTGCAGTGCCCTTTCTGCCACCAGAAAGCAAGTTTGATAGGTGAGATGTCCCTGAGAAAAAAGGGGCAGGAAGCCCTGACCAACTTCTGGAGTGACCCAGCAGAGGGTCAGCTCCATCTGCAGGGATCAAATACTTAAGAGATGTTAACAGGCAGCTTCTAACCCAGCAGCATCCATCAAACACACCACAGCCCTCACTTCCAGCTGAGCCCCTCTCCTCCCTGCGAGCTCAGCACGCGGGCGGGACGCAGAAACTCACGTTATCATCGAAGTCCATGTAGTTGGACACCACGTTGACATTTGAGTAGAAGACGTTGGCCTGACGGATAATCTCTTCGAGGATGTCACCGATGCCAGCAGAGAAGATGAACAGGGGGACGTTGTACTTGTGCAGCTGGTCAAACAATTCATTGAATCCATCCCTAGAGCAGAGGTGTCCGTTACACTGGGTTGAGTTGCCAGCTCCCGGCGGGCAGCAAGGTGCCCGGTGTCCCTGGGCTGGGCTCTCTCTCAGCCCAACTGTGAGGCTCCAACTTCTGCCCGGGACTTCTCAAGCAGAAACACACATGCGAGCTCTGCAAAAAGCATGAGCTTGTTGGGGCACTGGTATTTCTGTGGCATTCCCTGTGCATGTGGCAGAAGCCCAGACCCTCTGGGGAGCTGCACAGGGACAGACAGCACCCCCTGAACGTGTCCAGCCTCCCACTGGGGTGCGAGGCCCAGCAGGGTGCCCGCACGTGCCCGGAGCGGGTGCTGCCAGCCCACTCAGCAACCGTTCCTCAGAGATGCGCAACAGGTCGGACCGGTTGGGAAGGACCATCAGAACAGTCTCCATCTGCCAGGACATGATTTCTGAGCAGAAGGGGAGCTTGGGGTCACGAAAACCTGGATGGATGGCACCATCTCCACTCGGAGACCGGCGGCTCATTCAAACCAAGGCTCGCCTGAGCTGCTTTTAGGACCACCACTGTCAGGATCCACATCAACAGTGAGAATTAGCAGGATGTTTTCGCGCCCTGGGTGGAACTTGACGCTGAGCCAAGGGCCTAGATAAGGCTCTGCGAGCTACAGCATATGGAGAGAAAATCTCCCCTAGAAAAGGGGAGCTGCCTGCTGCCCCCCACCCCTACGCTGCACACAGGGAGCTCCGCTCCCTGCCAAGACTCAAGGGTGGAGGAAGGCGTTTGTTTCCGAGGAGGAAGGATTCGGCTGTGAACAGAGCAGCCAGGGCTTGTGGTGCTGACTTTGGGCTCTGTCATGGTTAGAGCTCAGCCCCAGGAAGGAAGGGAGGGTGATTTGCATCTGCCACGCTCTGGAGGCTGCGCGCGGATCGGGGTGACAGCGAGACCTGCCTGCACGGCGGCAGGAGAGAAAGGGCCGTGGGCAGACGAGCCCTGAGCCCGTACCTCAGCATCACGTCCGATTCCCTGACAATCTGGGCTATGTCACTCTTCTGGATCCTCTGCTGTGACAGCAGCTCGTGGGCCCTGGTCCACCTAGGGAGAGGCAGCAGACTGAGCTTCCTGGGCAGCAACCTCAGGGCAGTCAGAGAAACAACAACTAAAACTTCCCAGTATCGCCACCGAGCCTGGAGACAGCTCAAGCCTTGTGTCCTGCAGCCCCTGGGCAGGAGGAGTTGCCAGGACAGGGTCGAGCTCCTCACAAGCACTCACCACTCCACCATGAGGGGCCGTTTCTCTTCCAGAGTCCGGTTGGGATCGATTTCAATGGGGTAGTAATAGTGCAGCAGATCCTTCAGCTGGAGCGATGGACAGATGGAAAAAGAACAGAGTGAACGTCACGCCTGACGAGACTGTAAACAACCACAAAAGCATCCCTAAATTCATCCAAAGCATCGCACTTCCTAATGAAAAGCACAGCCGAGACCTTTCACCAAGCAGCTTCTCCCTGAGCCAACGTGGGGATGTCAGCAGGAAGCAGCAAGCCCTGGCAGCCTGCCCGACTCTCACCTTGCTCTGACCCCCGCACGTGCAGCTGCACATCCCCCCTTCCTGCTCTTATCAGACCCAAGGTGACCACAGCAGAGCATGCAAATTAAAATTTCCCTTCTTCTCCTTCCATTGCCACTGGCTGGAACACACCCCAGACCCTTGCCCTGCACTCTGTCCTGGCAGCAAGGCACAGCCTGGAGAGAGGTCACATGAGCCAGGACAACCTCCGGGTGATGGGTGACGGGGAGAAAGCCGCAGAGCAGATCAACAGCGCCGAGCAAAACAGCACCTACCTTCTTCTTGCCGTCCTCGCTGATAACGCGGCTGTTGTCAAGGATATCTGTTAACGACAGGAAAAGGCCAGTGCTGTAGCCTGGAAACATAAAGAGCCTTTCTAAAAGGCAGCTGTCCTGCCCCTCCAGTGCCAGCCCTGCCCAAAACTGAGCCGTGTGTGGCACATGGCCCCGAGCGCGGGCTCGCCGCGGGGTCTCAGCGCAGCGGCTCCTGCTGTGGACACAGCACCACTGGTCATGGGGCACTGCCGGCCTGGGGGAGAGCAGCAGGATGCAAGGGCTGGAAGGAGAAGCAGCAGGATGCAAGGGCTGGAAGGAGAAGCAGCAGGACCAGGAGATGGTTTCTGCAGAGGGCTGGGGGCTGCTGCAAGCAGCTGGAGCCTGGAGCTCCAGGGAGAGAACAAGCCGGAGCGGTCAGGCTGGGCAGAGGAGCAGGGCAGAGGAGAACGGGAGCCACGGAGGCCGAGAACACAAACAGAAGACAGACTTAGCAACAGTAAAAACAACAGCTTCAACTCACTGTGCGAAGTGGGGCAGCGTCTGCCGTTGCACCCAAACCTGCTCAGCGTCATGTCGAAGTCAGAGATGACCTAGAAGGCAAGGGAAAAGCAAACCCGTGCCTGACCCGGTGCCCTCTGCCTATGCCAGAGGCAGCAAACCCAGCACGGGCACATCTCCCGTGAGGGGGATGCCTGGCAGGGGGGCACAGCAGCAGCCAAGGGTGAGGCTCCCGCCAGCCGTGCAGCAGATGTCCCCATCTGGGACAGCCAGCACCCCTCCCAGCCCGGGACTCTTATCAGCACCAAATGGCTTAATCCTGCTGACTTATTGCCATGGGTGGAGGGGGGGGGGGGGGGGGGGGGGG
>JANVCC010000065.1:1745494-1786155 GCA_025345505.1 Todiramphus chloris collaris | reverse complement strand
GGGGGGGGGGGGGGGGGGGGGGGGGGGGGGGCGTGTTTGGGGATTGGCTCATATTTATAGCTTGCATAATAGGGAAGAAAAAGGCCAGTCCAAGGAGAGCCACCAGCGTGGGCCTCGACAGGCAAAACACCCGAGTCTTCCCTCTGCAAAGCCTGCAGAAGCCGCTTCCCTGCGGGTGGGCTGGGAGCAGCCAGAACGCGCCGGGGCAGGCCAAGGAAGGTGGAGGGCAGCCGAAGACAAGGACCGAGGGTGATGGCGATGCATCGCCTGCTCGCAGCCGGGCCCCCCGGAGACCAAACCGGGCCAGTACCTGCAGCTTGTTCATGCCCTGCTCCTTGATGGACCGGATGATCCCCGTCACACGCTCCGGCTGCTGGATGCGGACCGTGGCTTTCGCCAGCTCGGGCACCTGCGGGCAGAGAACCCCCCCCCCCCGTTCAGTGGCACTCCCGGGACCCCTCCCCAGCTCCTCTCCGGTGTCTCCGAGCCCCTCCAGCACAGCAGGTCCAGCCGCGCTCCCCAGGACCCGCTCCCCAAGGCCCCCGCTACCCCAGCACCCGCTCCCCCGGGGCCCCCCCGGCACTCGCTGCCCCCCGCCCGCTGCTTCTTCCCCAGCCCGCCCCACGCTCCTTGTAAGCCCCGGTCCCGGGTGCAGAGCCCCGCACTCCCCATCTCGCTCCGCTCCGCTCCGGGCAGGGCCGAGCCGCGCCGGGGCCGCGCAGCCGCGGGGAGGAGCCGGGGACGGGGCCGGGGCGGAGCCGGGACCGGGGCCGGGGGGTGCCCGGGGGGGAGCCCGGGGGATGCCCGGGCAGCGGAGAGGGGATGCTGAGGGGTGCCGGGGGTGTCCAGGGGATGCTCGGGGTCGGAGCGGGGGTGCCGAGGGTGTCCGAAGCGGTCCCGGACGGAACCGGCTCTTGAGGTCTCGTTTCCTCTGCAGCGCGCTCCGAGCCAGGAAGGCGAAAGGGAAAGGAGAAAGATTAAAAAAAAACAACAAACAAACCAATACGTGGCAAGGGCTGGCTCGCCCGGCGCTACCACGAAACTCGTTTAATTTTAAAAGCTCCACACCGACCGTAACATTGAATCACTGGGTCGGAAGGGACATTAAAGATCATCTCATGCCAGGAGAGATGGGGCTGGGAGGACCAGGACCCCATTGTCAGCAGATTACCCACTGCCCATCCCGGGTTCCCCATGCGTCTGTCATGTCATAATGGCACTGTGTCATAGAATGAGACAGGATTCAGGAGATGATGTTGGGGAGCAAGGTCAGAGCCATGTGAGTGCCTCATGGAGCATCAGTGATAGACTGGCACCCGCTCATAGTCATCCTCACACATGGAAAGGAACACGAGTCCTCTGTCTTGTACCACCTTCAATGAGCTTCGTCTGGAAGGGGAGCACTGTGACGTGACCATCAGCGTGGATGGTGTTGAGTTTGGTGTCCACAAAATCATTCTCTGTAGATGCAGCAACTATTTTAGGTCAGTGCTGGAAACAAGAGGGGATGGAGACAAACAGCGTTTCCTGGTCTGGGTCACACTGCCTTAGTGTATCTCCAGCACTTCCATCAGCACTAACACTCTCACCCAGCAGCTACCCGTAGTCCTGGTACCTCCCTGGACACAAGAATTAAGCCACAACCTGGTAAACAATTGCAGAATCATAGAATGGTAAGGGTTGGAAGGGACCTCTGGAGATCATCTCATCCAACCCCCCTGCCAGAGCAGGGTCACCCAGGGCAACCTACACAGGAACAGAGCCAGGGGGGTCTGGAAAGTCTCCAGAGAAGGAGACTCCACAGCCTCTCTGGGCAGCCTGGGCCAGGCTCTGGCACCCTCACAGTGAAGAAGTTTTTCCTCATGTTGAGGTGGAACTTCCCATGTTTCCACGTGTGACCATTGCCTCTTGTCCTTATCCAGGGTACCACTGACAAGAGACTGGCCCCTTCCACTTGACACCCATAAACATTGATAAGATCCCCAGTAAGTATCCAACAGCAGCTCTGGAAGCGGCATCTGATGGACCCTCAGATGCAATGCAGGGCTGTGAGCGTGGCCAGCCTGGCTCACCCACCGCTGGGTGAGAGGTCCCTTCCCCACACCCCATCATTCCCTGCCACCCTTGCTGAGGCAAAGTGGCAACTCGCCCTGTTGCTCCCTGACCACAGCCAGAGGCTGTGACTCCTGTTCAAAAGAACCAGCCAGTAAAACATGAATTACCAAACTACACATCCTCCCAGCGTGGCTGCTGCTCGTGCCCAAACTGGTGCCCAGGGAAGAAGGCACAGGGGATAATGGGCTCTGGGTTTAATGCAGCAAAGCTGGTTTTTTCCCCCAGTGCTGCTTTGTTTTTTTCAGGGCTTTGTTTAGCAGCAGGTGGAACGACACGGAGAAGAGGGTGTATAAAATCCGCGACACTACACCAGAAATGATGAGGCTGCTTATCGAGTACGCCTACACCGGGACAGTACCGGTCACGGCTGACAATGTCCAGAGTTTGCTCATCGCAGCAGACTACTTCAACATCCCCGGCATCATCGGGCTGTGCTGCCAGTTCCTAACATCCCAGCTCAGCTCGGAAAACTGCATCAGCATCTGGGGCCTCACAGACTCCCACCACTGCCCCGACCTGCGGGAAGCAGCCCACACCTTCATCCTCCAGCACTTCGAGGAGGTGACCAGGGTGTCCACAGGGTTTCTAGGGCTCTCTGTCAGTGACCTCAAGGACATCATTGGGAAGGACGAGCTCAATGTGAGACAAGAAGATGTGGTGTTCGAGGCCATTCTGCGGTGGATCGCTCACGACCCGCAGAGCAGGAGGCAGCACGTCGCAGGTCTGCTGGGCAAGGTGGGTGCTGCTGTGGGGTGGGCCTGGGCAGCTCTGCAGAGCTGGGCACGGGGCAGCTGAGCCAGAGCTGCTTTGCTTGTAAGACTGGAGCAAACTGGAGCCTCCACATGCTACTCACAATGACACGAGCTTTCAGAGCTGGGTCTGTTGCTACGCTGCGGCACAGCTTGAAGACCCTGCCCTGGGCACGGGACAGAACTTTGGAGTGCACGTTTTCTCACGGTTAGAGCTTAAGTTGAACGGCTCCTCGTATCCAGGAGGGGCCATGGGACAATGTTCTCTCTCCTGACACAAGGCTGCCGAGCGTTTGCCCAGCCAGCCACCCCGTGCTGCGAGCGGCAGGCGGCAGGGCTGTCTGTCGGCGTACGGGGAGTGGCACTGTGGAATCCATGGATTCCCCCTCACACACACCCTTCTGGCCTAGCCCAAACTGATACATGCAATCCTCTGGATCTCTAATAAGCTTTAGACTGTCTGTAGCCAGACAGCAAAGCTGCCCAGCGCTGGAGCCAGCCGTGATGGGTACCAAGGTGTCACCCATCTGCATTCATGTTCTAACCTCCTGTTTGAGTTTTGCAGGTCCGACTGGCCCGGCTGCCAGAGGAATACCTCCTGGACAACGTCAAAGCGCACGCTTACGTGCAGGATAACAAGGAATGCAAAGTTCTCATCCTAAACGCACTGCTAGAAATGTCCAAGCTCAATATGCACGGCCCAGCTTCTCAGAACTCCAGCAACCCGCTCAGCCGGCCCCGCCTGCCCTGCGCCGTCTTGTTCGCTATCGGAGGCTGTAGCGGGGAGAGACCAACCAACGTCATCGAGATGTACGACCCTCGCGCAGACCGGTGGGTGGATGTCACCTGTGAGCAAGGAGGTCCCCTTGCCTATCACGGTGCTGCTTATTTGAAAGACTTCATCTACGTCATCGGGGGCTTCGACGGCAGGGACTGTCTGAGCAGCGTCAGGCGGTTCGACCCGCTCCGGAGGAGGTGGCAGGAGGTGGGACCCATGCACTCGCGGCGCTGCTACGTCAGTGTCGCCGTTCTCAACGACATCCTCTACGCCATGGGGGGGTTCGATGGGCACGCGTGCCTGGACACGGCGGAACGGTACGAGCCAGAGACGAACCAGTGGACGATGATTTCCCCCATGCACGAGCGGAGAAGCGATGCCAGCGCGACCACGCTGCACAATAAGGTAAAGAGCCCGCGAGGTTATGGCCAGTGGTTAAGGTTGGAGGACGGTGAGCAGCACAAGGACCCAAACACCAGTGTGCAGCAACACTGCACCCATCGAGCTGGGGTGACAGAGCTTGGCCTCTTGCTGGGCTCCATACCCCGTAAACACTGAGCTACTGCTCTGGCTTCATCACCCAGGTAGGAAAAAGGAGCTGCAGGAGCAGGAAAGGTAACGAATGCTCCCCTTAATGTGATGAATCATTTGAAATAATGAGGAAGAAAGTTCATGTAAACCTTATTCATTCAATCCTGGAGCTACAGCTATAAAGGTCTCTGAGAGCCAGCAGCCTATGGGTGTGGTGGGGACGCGGACAGGAGCCAGAGCTCTCCCAGAGCTGCTCAGCACCGGACAGTGCTTTTCCTGGCCACAAGCAAAACACCCTCCGGGCCTCTCTGCTTCATGCAGCTCAGGAAATAGTGGGACCAAATCCTGCTGGCCTGAGTCACTTGCTGCACTTTTACTGCTTCGGGATGAGGGGACCATGCCCACTAAAATCAAAACTCAAAAAAAACCCCAGCCCCACCACGCGTTTTCTCCTCAGCACCTTCTCCCCCCGGCAGCGTGGACTGCCCCGCTCACACTCGGCTTTCCTCCCGTGAACAGGTGTACGTCTGCGGTGGGTTCAACGGAGTCGAACGCTCCACCACCGCCGAGGTGTACGACACCACAACGAACCAGTGGGCCTTCATAGCCCCGATGGGCAGCAGAAGAGGAGGAGTGGGCATCGCCGCCTACGGCAACGAGGTGTACGCGGTAAGGGAGAGGTGGTACCTCTGCCCCACCACCACCCACACCCCCTGCAGCACTTCTGATGGGTGCCGTTCCTAGAGGGTCAGGTTGAGGGTCAGGATGGTGGCCATTGGCTTGTTTAGGTTTAGGGAAGGAAGGTGGAGCCAGAAGGGTTGATAACCCCTCCTGAGAACCTTATCACCACACGCTTTTTGATATGAAATATGCACAGACAATTTTCAAGCAGCTGCAGGAAGGAAATTCTTTCCTGCTGTCGCTGAGGGCACTCGCAGCACAGAACATGGGCTCGGCCCTGCTTACCCCACCCGTGCACTGCATTTAAACTCTGCAGGAGGGTAAAATCTGACAGCTCCACAAAATACTTCCCAAAGCTCCAGAAGCCTGCGGTCGACAAGCGCTGGTTGGAGATCACACGCTCTCGGCCCCGCTCAGACCAAAACCAGGCAGGACCGGTGACCGTCTCCCCCTGTGCGCAAAATGACCCGGCTGAGCCGACGGGTGAGGAGGGTCCCTGTTTCACCTCTGTCCCTTGGGCGTTCACAGGTCGGAGGATTTGACGGAGCCAACCGGCTTCGGAGCGTGGAGGTTTACAACCCCGCGGCCGACGCCTGGCGCGCGGTGCCCGGCATGCTCAGTCCTCGCAGCAACTTCGGCATCGGCGTGCTGGAGGATCTGCTCTTTGTGGTCGGAGGCTTTAACGGTTTGACGATGACTTTCAAGGTCGAGTATTACGACAGAAACACCAACGAGTGGCACGACGCCCACGACATGGGCATCCACCGCCGCGCTCTGAGCTGCTGCGTGGTGCCGGCTCTACCCGCCGTCCGGGAGTACGCTGCCAGGCGGGACTGCCCCGCAGACAACTCGCCTTCAACACGCAGCCTGCCTGTGTGAACAGCTCCACTAATAAAAGTCTCCTGAGCAGCAAGGGACTGTCTCCATTTATCCTAGAATAAAACCCCTTTGTACAGGCCAAAAGAATAATTAGTATTTCAGAGCTTTCATTCTCTGGCATCACAAAACGTGTGTATTTGGCACAGCAACTTAAAAAAAAAAAGGTACAACAGCATGCTAGAGAAATAAAAGGTTTATTTTAATTCACTTATTACAATAAACTTTAGTACAGTGCGTTTAAGGTAAAGAACGTGACGATACGGTTTGTTTGCCTCTACACACACACTACTTTACCTTACTGGAAGTAAGTACAGGAGTGCTGCTTCCCAAGCAATCTGCTGGAGCCTACAATACATGGACAGGAGAGCACGGCTGCCGTGATCCACAGAGACATGGACCTACGAGGAGTATCTGACTATTAATGGTCTTTGAACGTCTTGTTAGTTCCACACTTTACATTCATATTAGTAATAGGATTAGATCCTCAGGAGCACCTGCTTGGTCAGACTTCCACCCAGGACTGCCAAGTTATCTGATTTATACCCCAACATCTTGTGGACAGAGCTGAAAATAAATTCAAGCCACAAAGCCCTTATTTTAAGCTTGCTTTTTAAAGCCCATTAAATGTTACAACACACTATTGCAAGCTTCTCTTTAAAACAACCAAAAATACCCAATTCTTTGCGACTCGGTTTGTCAGCAGTGATCACTCTGCTGCGTGACAAGCTGAGCCAACAGTTCTGATTTTAACATTTACTCCGATGGAGGAAAATGCCATTGCAATAGCAGAGCAGAACGCTGGGCACGGTAGCTCCTGACGCATGCTAAGAAGCTGGCCTGTTCTCTTCATTTCCCACCGTGTGCAAGACAGTCAGGACAAACACACAGGAACCCAGCACACAAGCAGAGTATTCGTGTAGTTGTAAGGTACTATGTACACATACAGCAGAGGAATTACTGCAACGACCACTGAGTGCTGGGCAGGATGTGTCCTACTCTACTAATACTTTGATCAGAAAGACAGGACACGAAACGTGCATTTTGTGGCACGTGTTCAGTGCAGGTGCAGAGGTGTGGCTGTTGCAAGGAGGAGGAAGAGCTCCACTTGATGTCCTTTCCCATTAGGAAGGCCCCAGGTCAGCCTTCTAATACTTACTGGACACACACTAGGATCCTGCTGATGTTTAACCAGCCTCTGCCAGATTTCCCAGGCTTGTTTATAGATCATTTTGTAAACACCCAGCAAACTACAGCAGTCAAGGGCCACAAGGAATCTGTTACACAATTCACAGGCAAAGGGCTAAATTACAGCCATGGTCAATAATGCAATTGTTCCGAACACCTACATGTGGTACGGTTAGACTCGGCTCGTTAAAAACCACGTGCAACGCAATTGGTCCACTTAAAGTCAAGGCTGAAAAGTAACCTAGTCTACTTAAAAATTCCACAGCCTCGGCATAGCAGAAGTTAGAGCGAAGCGGTGCTGTTTGCAGTGCCCATCACTCACCATGCACACAGAGCATACGGAGACAGAGCGCATCGCGTACGGATCGCGGCTGGCGTTCGGGTGTTACGCTCTCCAGGCGCGATGCTGTCCTGACACTGTCCTGGAGTGGAATGTCTGTAGTGATCTCTACAGTTTGTACGTCAGCCAGGAGTTCTCACAGTAAAGTGCAGTATCAATTTTGCTTAGGAAAAAAAAAAAAAAACAAAAGGACTGCGAGGAGTTTGTCCTCACCTCTCTGCCGCTTGCTGCCACACATCAAACTACTTCGTTCAGACTCCAACTGAAATAATCATCTCGGTCTTCCTCCCTGCACGCTGGCCAGATCTGCTGGCAGACCACCCCTGGGCTCTGACCTACCACCAGCCTTCACCTGCCTGCCTGATCCCTACAGCAAAGTCAGGGGGTGGGCAGAGGACCCCAAAATCTGCTCAGCCGCCTCTCTGAAAAGTCTGGTGGAGTGTCTTAAAATCACCTCCCACAGATTTCCTTTACAGCAACGGGTTTAGTACTGAACTGTGAGGCATTTCCACACTTCTACTCACAAACCCTGCTGCAGAGGTGGGAATTTTTGCACTGCTCCAGCCCAGCTGCAGGAGTTCATGGGCCACACTCCACTGATTAACCCCTTGCTTACAGGTCTGCATGATCTGATTGGTAACAGTCACTTCTGAACCCCAGCCTTAAACCTGAGCCAGCTTATTACCCAATATCATCATTATTATTATTTCCTCTCTTGTGTCAGGCCAGCATCATACAATTTCATCTGCCCTAACAACCCAACAGGCCAAAAAAAATACAACACATTTACCACAGATGAGTAAACTGAGGCTAAACTGTTGAGATTGTCAAGGTTTGTTTTGTTGTGTTTTGGTTTTTTTTAAACAAGGTTAGATTATTCTATTACAAAAAGGCAAGTTATTGATATCAAAAGTGGCAAGTGAACTGCAACGTGGAGTGTTAAGGGATGTACATACTGAGAAACCTTTGCAGGCTACGGGGTTGACGGACTTACCCAGCGTTTCAGATACGACCTGGGTTTCCTGCTGAATTGGAAAATGAGAAGTATCAGCTCAGAAAGCTAAACAATTAAAAAAAACAAAGCAAAACAAAGAAACCAAACTGTTTAGAAGTTCTTTTGCAAAGAAGTTGCCCGCATCAAAACCACCAGCACATCACTGTATGAACCAAAGAGAGCAAACAGATTCTCCAACTTCTGTCTACACAAGCTGAGGAACACCCTGTTATCTCCTCCCTTTCTTTCCCTAAGATCCTGAGTTAGGTTGGAACATTCAACTGAAGGGAAAGATGGGTAAGAAAAGGAGGCAGGAAGGAGGCTCCGAGTCTGCCAGTATCCTGAACAGTCCCGGAGCCCTTCGGGTCAGGGAGGAGTGTTTGGTGGGACAGGTCACTGAGGCAGTGTCAGTCTGAAGGAAACACCCCCCATTCTCTGCCCTGGGAGCACAGCTGTAAGCAAAGCAGAGCCAGTCAGGGCACCGTGTTAGGCAAAACCACCTCAGAAGGCCCAAGGGCATTTAAATCAGATGAAATCTCACTGCTGGAGTAGGTGGGGAATTCAAATACTTGAGAGACTACGAGAACTCCACCAGCTCATGGCGAGAGGAAGACCAAGGGCTGGTCTGTTAAGGAGCACAGCAGCACAGCTACGGCTGCCGAAGGCAGAGGGCACTGATTGTCAAGGACAGGCTGAAACAGGCTCGGGGGAGGAGGGTCTTCCAACCACTTTGTCACTAGAATTAAACATGTGCAACATTTGAGAAAGGATCTACAAACAGCTCACGTTTCAAACTGTTATTGTGAAATGATCTCCTTCTTACTAACCCACACTGACAGGAGAATAGGCAGTGTTGGTGGGAGGCTGCTTTACTGGTTTTCCCTCCTTTTATCAGGCTGATTGATGACCCAGGTTTCTCACGAAGCTGCCAAAGACAAACTCAAAGCATCTTCAGCTATACCTGAAAAAAAAAATCTACTGCCTTCAAGTTCTCTTAGCAAGTGTCTTGTGTTCTACCAACCGTCTGCTTACAAACAAACTCTGCAGCCTCCCTACAACAGAGAGATACAAAATATTTAATACACATAGAAACATCCTGAAGTAATTTTATAAAGATTGTGCTTTTGTTGTCATATCTAGGCATAACTATTGCACTCGCCTCCACCTTGGGAAAGCCAAGTACACGAACACCAATTAGACGTGAAGTTTAGTCACTGAGAAGGAGGGAATCAAAGGAATGTCAAGGTATAAGTGCAAATAAAACAGGTGCTTTCAAGCACACACAAAGGTAACCGCTAAATTATTATGATAGAGATCTTTGATTTTCAAAATAGACCTGTTAAGAGGCTAACTCTACAGAAAGCCTTGAAAACAAAGATCTGAGGAGAGAAGTAACAGGTTTAATGTTCCCAGAGATATTTCACAGCCTGCTACAAGGCTGCTGGTTTTCCCTGGGCACCATTAAGCAATACTGCTGGACTCACATAGTTTCTCAACTCCCATCCACCCTCAAATTCTGAGCTTCTTAATTTTCAATACGTAAGATGCTGGTTTTAGGCATCAAATCTAATCAACACCCTCCTGTCTTATAAAGACCTCTCAAGCCTACCAAATGGCTTAGCACAGCATTTCCTAGGCTCGGCAGGAGGAGAGATATTCCAGAATCTAGCACTCGATCTGCGAGCGCGGCATCCTCCGTAAGCTCAGCGAGTGCCGGTGCATCTCCTGCATCTGCCTTTCCTGCATTTGCCTTATTCTATCTTTTTGCCACATCAAATTTTGAGGCATAGGGTACCGCTGTGTCCCCTGCAAGCACCGGAAGGGGATCCTCACGTGGCAGGCCGTCGCCCTGCAGCGAGGCTGAGGCATAGGAGGCAGAAGCATCCAGCGCTTTCTCTCGGCACAGTAGCGATAGGCCTCCTTCCTGTACTGCTTGTCAATGTCATCGCTGTTTTTCCACCCCCCAATGATAAACACGTCGTCTTTATAGTAACAAATAGCTGCTCCTTCGATGCTAAGGACCTCTGGGGGCAAGCTTTCCAGTATTTCATCGGAGGCCCTGCCAGAGATCTTTGTCTTGGCTTCTTCGTTATCTATAGGGTAACTCTTGGGGCAGCACGACGCGGTATGGTAGAAGTTGGTGTTAGCGACGGACATCTGGAAAGAGCAATAGTTGTCAATGAGCGGCAGGGACTCCACGTCCTGCCACTGCCTCGTTTCTGCATCGAACCTGGTAATAACCGCCCTCAACCCATCCTCGCTGTCACTGTCAACCGGGGTGCGAGCAGCAACGTAAACGTAACGGTCTTCAACAGAAACGGCTTTGACGTCGCGGAGAATCTTTGGTGCCGACTCCAGGTTCAGCCACTTGTCTTGCTCGGGATTGTAAACGGCCACGTCTTTAAAGCCAGGACTGAAATTGCCGTGTCCCCCAATGCTGTACAGGTTCCCCCTGACTTCGGTAAGGCCAAAAGAATGCTTCCGGGTTATTAGATTTGAGACCTGCTCCCAGATATTTCTGTTTGGATTGTACCTTTCTACAGTCTTGGCAAACCCTGGTTCCATGGAGCCAGCCACGTACACGTAAGATTCCGTCACGGCGACGGCGTGCCCGTCGAGGTGGTTGTGGATGTGCGGCAGGTTGACCCACCTATCCTCGTCGATGAAATACCCCACGCACTCACTCAGGTAGTCTCCTCCCTCCGACACACCACCGATCACCATAATGACGTCCATGTTCTGCCCAAAGCGCGGCAACAACGCCACAGGACAAGCGGAATGTTGTAGGTTACCAGACTGCAAGTTCTCAGACCGCAGGGCGTGACTCTCCACAGCCTCCGACACCAATTTAACACAGGCTTCGTTGCTCGATACCAGCCTTTCAGATTTGACGTGGCGAGTAAGGTAAGTGGGTTTCATCTGAGACAATCTAAGCAGTTTAAAGAGATCTTCAAAGTACCTCTCCCTTTCCTCGGGATTTTTCTGAACCCACTTCAGAACAGTCTCAAAGAGGATTTCTTCAGAGTCCACTATGATCTCCAGGTCTGAGAGCCAGTCTCTGATGAGGTGAAAGGGCAGAGTGTAGAACTCCTCGTCCTGGATAACTTTGTGGAAGTTTCTCCTGATCATGTCCTGCGCCTTGAGGGCCAGCTGGTTCAGGGAGTACATGTGGGCTAAGCTGTGGATCGCCACGCAGTTGGAGAGGTTCAGTTTCTTCTTCAGGAACTCTCCACAAAACTCTTTTAACCGGATCAGTAGGAACCTGCGGAAGAAACGGACCGGGGTGATGCTGCGGACTGGGGTGATGCTACGGACCAGGGTGATGCTGCCGCCCAGCTCCCCCCGGCCCGGCCCGGCCCGGCCCAGCCCCGCCGCGGGCCCCGCTCACCTGTCGGCCATTTCCAGCACCTCGTGGACGTTACCGGGGCTGACGCGGATGGTGCCCGTGTACATGAAGCCGATCACGGCCTCCACCGTGTCGGGGTCGGGCCCGCCTTCCGAGCTCCACTTCTGCAGCTCCACCCGGCCCGAGAGAGACTCCGCGAACCCCCCCGAGAGCAGCGGCGTGAAGTACTCGGTGGCGGCGGCCAGGACGGAGCGGTGAGCCCGGTACTCGCGGGCCGCCCCGGGCCGCCCGCCGCAAAAGGCCAGCGTGATGTCGCAGTAGAGGCCGTGACGACGCTGCTCGTTCTGCCGCCAGGCCACGTCCGAACAATGCGCGGGGCACCCGAACTCCTCCGCCTCGGCCTCTCCCTCCGCCTCCGCCACCGGCCCGGGGCCCGGCTGAGGTTGCGGGGAGGCCGCGGCGGCCGCCGCCGCCATCTTGTCCGACATGGCGGGCTGCGGGCGGGGCGCCTGCGCTGCGCCGGGGCCGGCGGCGCTGCCCCCTGGCGGGGAGGAGGCGCCAAGCCCTGCGGGTCACAGCGGGGCCGACACCCCCCGGACGCCCCGTCCCCTCCCTTCGGCCCCGGCCGCAGCCGCTGGGGGGATGCGTGGACCCCCGAGGGGACCCGGGCCGGCGGCCTCACCTCAGGCGGTAGCGGCCCGGGCGGTCCCCGCTCCCCGCTCCCTTCGCCGCCGGGAAGGACCCGCTGGGCCTGCCCCGCGCTGGGGGCGCAGCCTGAGCTCCGAGGGAGCTCCCTGGGCCCGCTGTGGGCTCAGCTGCCCCGGCAACGCGGGCAGGATCCTTCCCGGGGCCTTGACTTCGCTTTTGCGTCGTTTTTCTCCTTGGCAAACGCTGCGGGATGTGAAGCAAACCCTTCCTCTCAGACACGTTTTTCCCCAAAGGGAGCTGTGATGGTTATTTCAGCGTTACTATACAACACACTCCACCCTTCCCTAATTCTCATACATTGCAGCACTTGGGGAAACCTCATTCCTCCTTTCTTCTGCACACAGCTAAGTTCTTGGCTTTTTGTCCTTTTGACTTACCCTGAAGTATGACAGGAAAAGGATGAAGGGGTTAACCCCTTCTTTTCACCTAGAGCACCCCCCCCCCCAGAGAGGAATATTGGCTGGGAGGTTTGGTATTGTGTGAAAGGACTGGTTCCCATCCCCTTATACCCTGTTTAGGACCAAGTTTTATAAGCAAGAAAGCAGAAAAAGAATACATTAATAGCGTATCCTTTATTTGAGTTAGGTTACAATGCACAGACAAGGACGCTGAAGTTATTACTTGAGATTATTCTTGCAGCTGCAGATAATGTGATAGTGACACCCCACAGACCCGCCACCTAAGAGGAGAGGAGAAGTCGTTTGATAAATACAGACACCGGAATACAGGTAGTTTCACAGCTTTAACAGCAGTATGTTACAACTTTACACTTTAAATTACTACACCAGAGTTTGAGTAACATGGGTTATACATCAGCAGTGGTCCCACTATTCGGGATACGAGCAGACTGAAGATGAGAACGCAGTAAACAAAATGAAACAACCAACAACAGCAAAAAAAAATTAAAAATAAAAAAATCCCAAGTCACAGATGGGCACTTTTCCCAAGGAGGGAAAGTTACAGCTCGGCGCCAGACTAACGGATCTGCCGCAAGTTCAACAAAACTCCTCCCCCAAACCCTTCAAATCTTTTCTGGAAACAAAATGAAGAGTAGAACAACACAAAACCAGCGTAGGAAAAAAAAAAAAAAAAGGGGGAGAGGCAGTATTAAATACAGTAGGTAACGTGGAATATCACGAGTTTGGGGCTTTATTAGAGTAAGTTTCTAGTCCTGTGAAACAGTTGCTTTGCACAGTCGGACCAGGCAGCTCCGTGTCTCTACCAATGGCCTTTACAGATCAAAGTCCCATTTGTGGCTGTCCTCGGGGCCGGCTTCTGTCTCCTCGCAGCGCCGTTCCGAGGCAGAAGGAGAGGGTCTCACATGGTCATGTGCTCGGGTAGAACGTAGGATATGTCGTCCCACGGGTGACGGTACAGACCCTGCTTCAATCTCTTCTGATCCAGGTAGTGTCCTGAAACAAAAGTGGGTTATGTTACAGAGTTCCTGCTGCTCCTCCTCCATGTTTTATTTTGCCTTGAAAGATTTCAGGGTTCCTCTGACAGTGGTTTGAGAGCGAGGCCCCAGAGGTCCACGCTTGCCTCCTGGTGCTGGTGGCAGGGGTGGAAGGGCAGGAACATGACAAACTTACCAATGAATCCCATACTCCTGCCTAGTACAAAGATGCCGTTAAGAGCTCCTATATCGATGTACTCATCTGCTTCTTCCCTGCAAGAGGAAAGAAACAGTTCCTCACAGTGATCTCAGAAAGGCCATGAGCCTGCTCTAGTCCCAGCAGCAACACCCAGTCCACATGAAGCTTCTCCCCTCAAAGTCCCAGGCTACATTTCCTTCACAACGTCTCCCTGAAGTCCTGCTGCCACACCAGCCAGCAGCGTGGCTCCCAGCCCCTTTACAGGACCCCAGCACAGCCCACGGACTGCTCACCGTGTGAAGGAGCCACAGTTCCTGAGGACGTCAACAAAGGCAACTCCAATAAAGCCATCTACATTCAGGATAAGATTTGGTTTCTGCCGGAAATGAAAACACACCCCAATAAAGATGTTAACGCTGGCAAATGACATTCCCTTGGAAAAATCCCATCCTCGAGGGCAATTCGAGGGCTGCCCGTAATTGCAGGCACACCAGCCCAGTGATAGAGAAGCTGCTCAGCAACTCGAGCGAGAGCCGCACTTAATGGGGACGATGGAAACCCAGGCCCGGGCAACGGGCTCGCCTTTGGTTCAAATCACAGCGATTATCTGGGGTGCCAGCTCTGCCTTGGGTTCAGGGAGCACGGCCGTTCCAGCGCGGACACGGACGACACGGATCAGGGCTGGTGGTTTGGTCGGTGTTTTCACCGTGTGCAACTACAGCCCTACATAACTGTTGTACTTAGCCTCAAGGCTACCACAGAAAAACAATCCCCTAGCAACAATTTATGAAGCATTGCAATTAAAATGATTAACTCCAGTCACTTTCCTCCCCCCCAGTAAGAAAGGGTGCTCAAGAGCCAATAAACACAAGCGCATTTCACCTTGGAAGTTGTTATTTTTTCTACTTCAAGTGCATAGTCCAACAGAGGGGTAGCGGGAAAATGCTGCTTCACGTAGTCTTTGAGGATCTGAACTCTCATGTCTGGGTTATTTATCTGCAAGTTAAGAACACTGGTAACTGGTTGTGTCTCTCACACAGGTTCTTCCCATAAGCTTTAGTATTTGTAGACTTAAGAGAATTTGGAACGGCTGCCTTTGAAGTTTGCTGATTTTCTTTCCTTTGTTCCCCCCGCCTTCCATAAAAGCCCCTCCAGGTTGCAGCATTGCAGTTTTCTTACTGATTTGACTCTGTGTCCAATGCCCATGATCAGCTTCCCTTCTTTCTTCATCTTATTCACAAACTCCATAGGGATAATCCCACTGTCGAAGGCTTTGCTGAACATTTTAGCTGCAGCATCCAGCGCTCCACCAAACCGGTCCCCCTGGGTGCAGGACAAAAGGGAATTACAGCCAAGAACTCCACAGTTAAGGAACAAAACAAGCACAAGATGATCTTCCCCGCCTGCCCTGCCTGTTGCTGCAGCTTTCATGACATTAAAATTAGGCAGCACCTGAGAAAAGTCATCTCCACACGAGTGCCAGCGTGCAGCTAACACATCCCTTCTACAGACAGCGTCAGGGAAACTCAATCTCAAGTCTGGTTTATTCACATTTTTACTTGTCAGCCTTGGAAGAAACCAGGCAACCACGTAGGGACGATGCTGACAGCACTCTGCTCTCTATGAAGTATTTCTAGACTCAAATGAGAGATGACAAACTAGTCTCGTTTACTTGAAAAACAGACTTGGTTTTACACCTACAACATCGAGCTATTAGACCTGAATTCAACAGACACTCCAAGTGCGAGTGGACTTGATGATCCCAAAGGTCTTTTCCAGCCTGAATGATTCTATGAGTGAACAGACACAACCTGTCCAGGCCTCTGCAGCCGATCTGAGTCTTTTGTTAATAGCAACAGACCCAGAGTCATGAGAAACAAAGGCACAGCTTCTGGATGCCAGGTACTTACAATAGTAAGAAGGCCTGAAGTGAGACTCGAGACAAGGTCTTTTCCAGCTCTTGCACAGACGATGGTGTTGTGGGCTCCAGACACTGCAGGGCCGTGGTCTGCTGTCACCATCAAACACATCTCGATGAACTGGCAGGCGTACCTGGGCAACCTGAGCGAGGGAGGCGTTTATTGTAAAGAAAACAGTAACAAGATGCTTGGTGTTACATTCGACAGTGGCTTTTGGTCTATGCTTGAAAGAAGGAGAGGAAAGGGAGCTGCAGGGTCTCAACACCCATCAGTGCACCCTGTTATCTGGCTCAGAGATCAGGGGTTTATCCAGCTCCCACAGGAGCTGTTCAGCTCCAAGCTGAGGGTGGGTTTTGCACCCACTCAGCAGTGACTGGAGAGCTGATGGAGAGACCATCGGCCTGGGCTGTAGTTCTGTCCATCCTGGTCTGCCGAGCCAGAGTCCAGCTAGTGCCAAGAATGCCTCTTGTGAAAGCACCATCAGATGAAGGCATCAAACTGCCATTCAGAAGGTTCCCTGTAGGCTGGTTAGAAAGGGTTTGTAAACTCCCCAGTCTCCCCGGGGGTTGAGGTGACAATTACAAGAAGCATGTAGTCAGAGGGTGTGAGACAAGCCTAGAATAGAGATATTTCCTCAATGCACCACAAAACTCGTGGAAAGCTTCATCCCAGGAATAAACATGCTGTAGGATGCCTTGAAATGCCGATGTGATCTCCGTAGGGAATACAGAGATGGCATTTCCAATGAATCTACACCAGCAAAGGAATCCTGGAGTTACTTTTCTGCTTAACAGTCTATCAACAAAGAAACAAAACTGTGCGCCACAGAATTTGGGGAGCTTTCACAAAAAGCTGCCTCACCTCCTCTGAAACCAGAGCAGGCCCAGAACCCCTCCAATTCCCATCTCTTCTTTGAAGACCTCAGTGATGGGCATCCCAGCGTAAATCAGTTCCTGGCCTCTCTCATCACAGATGCTTGTCATAAAGGAAGCCGGTTTGCGGATCAGGCCCAGCTCCTGAAATCGCAGCAGGAAGATGGGATTTTAAACATTCCAGATGAAGAGCAAGGGGCAGGAGGAGACAGACCGGTCAAACAACAACGCCTTAAGCTTCCTTCAGCACAGCTTCCCCAGCCTAGAACCGGTGAGCTCATGGATAATGCTACAAAGCGCGAGATAAAACCCCAAGGCAACACCAGTATTGCCGTAGGCGTCCAGGATCCCAGCAAACATCCTCTCTGGTTTCCGAGGAACCCAAAAGCAGTTAAACCAGTACAGCTCACCCTTGCCCAGGAGTAATCCATCGGCACCGTTGGAGGAGGCACTTCCTCTGCTGGTTCAATCACTCTTTTGGCCACAAGATCCTGGTAGACAGACCTAAGAGAGAATCTTGTTGTTAACTTCAGTCCTTTTAAGAGATGCAACTGAGATGGTTTTAATCTAGACCTTAAAACCCCAGAATGAATAGAAATTACTTTCCTTAGTCAGGAAATATGTTGCCTTCTCAGGCTGGAATCAGTGCCCTAGCAGTGCTCGTCCCTTGCTGAAGGTGCCCTGTTACCATGACTTACTGAATGACCTCTCCCAGCTCATCAAAGCTCCGGGGAACAAACACACCAGCTTCTTTCAAGGCTTGGTTCTTTGCGACAGCGGTTTCAGAAGCCTGGTTGGCACAAGCTCCTGCATGGCCAAACTGCACCTGCAAGCAGCAGAAGAGACAGCAGAGTAAGGGTCTGCACCTTCAAGACACTACTGGAAAATCTGGAAGGTTTAGGCACAGGGGGAAAAGTTTTTTGTTTTCCTGTCAAGGATCTGTACTTATTTTACGCATTTGCTTCCATTTTGCACATACCTCTGAAGAGAACATGGTGGCACAAGTACCAATACACCAGCACACCACCGGCTTGGTGATACGACCTTCTTTAATACCCCTGCAAATCTTGTACTCTTCTGTGCCTCCAATCTGCAGAAAGAGAGCAGAGCTGCTTCAAAACTGCACTTCTCTGGAAACCAGATCCAAGATGCACGTGGAAGCACTGCTTCGATTTTTCTGTGCTTTCATTGAGTAACAGCTGAAGTTTCAGAACACAGCCTCCTGAGGTTTGATTTTATTTTTAAAGTACAGGAGACTATACTTGTCAGTAGGATACATTCAATTCCTTCTGGTTAAGAAAGCATGACATAAAAACTGAGCTATTCAAGACCAATTTGAGCAGCTGCCATTGGTCTGCAGCTGTTATTTAGCATCCCTACAGCCAGGTCAGATGCTCCCAAAACATAACACATATTTCTCCTACAGGATGAGCTGGTCTCACTCACCTCTCCAAGCACTACAATCATTTTCACTCCCGGAGTATCCTGGTAACGCAAGACGTGGTCCATAAAAGTCGAACCAGGATATCTGGGTAGAACACAGGGAAAATAGCAGAAGTTGAATTTGTTTTGTAAACTTTCCTTAAAGAAGAAAAACTAACAGCCAGCCTGCCCTTCCTTCTCCAAATCACTAACAATTCTTCTCTTGACTGACTTATAAAAACCACTGTCTGTTGCAGGTGCAGACCCCTACCTGTCTCCTCCAATGGCCACCCCCTCGTAGACCCCGTCAGTAGTTCGGGAAATGATGTTGTTGAGCTCGTTGGACATTCCCCCGGACCGTGAAACGTAAGCCACGCTGCCGGGACGGTACAGCTTCGATGCCAAGATATTATCCAGCATTCCTCCTGTGTTGCCTATTTTAAAGCAACCCGGTTTGATCCCACCAACCTGCAAGAACATCAGAGAAAGATGTAAAGGCCTTTAACGTATAACGTGAAACGTACAGAAATCCCAAGTTCCTAAGACAGTCTTGTCAGTATTTAAACAAACAACAGGAGACGTAAGGTGACCTTAAAATGAGAAACTAATAGGCACTTGATCTGACTAAAGGCAAAACAGATTGTAGGAAGTACTTTCTCCTTCAGAGAAAGCTGATCTGAAGAGCAAGCAAGCCAGAGGGACAAGAGGAGAAGGTTGTCAGTACGTACAGTTGCAGGCCCAATGATAGTGACCCCTTTCTTATCAGCAGTCTTGATCAGCTTGCGTGTCAGGGCCTCTGGAATGCCCTCGGCAATGATGGCAATGGTGCGGATCTGCATCGAGATAAAAACCCATTAGTTCCCCCCAGTGTCGACACCCTAACGAACTGGAACTTGGCAGGACAGAGGAGGCAAACAGCTGCTCACTGGGCATGACCAGCTTCATAGAACCATAGAATTATTACGGTTGGAAAGGACCTCTAGGATCAGCAAGTCCAACCTTTACCCCAACATCTCCCTAACCACCAGACCATCGCCTCAACTGCTACATCTCCTCATTTTTTAAACACCTCCAGGGGTGGTGACTCCACCACCTCCCTGGGCAGCCCTGGGAGGTTGTGCTGTGCACCTTCGTACAGGAAGGATCTCACACTGGCACCCTGCTGACAAGATCTTCCTTCTTTTTGGTGTCTTCTAGATTCCCTCCCCCTCACCTGTGGATAGTTCATGGTTTCGACGGTGCTGTCATAAGCAGAGCGCAGCGATGCGAAGTTGATGAGAACATCCACCTCCGGGTGCTTCCTCATGGCATCTGCCATGTTCTTGTAGACCGGGATCAGGATTTCCTTGTGGCCCCAATAGAACTTCTGCCTGTGGTCACCACTGTGGAGGAGAGGATGGGGGAAAAAAAAAGCAAAAAACCCTGACCCTTAGGGCTACCAGCAAGACAAAGGGATTACAGCGCATGCAGACAAGGAGTTTACAAACCCCAGTTCTCAGACACCAAGACTGACTGCGAGACACTCACTAGCGAGTGAGCGCGCACAGGGAGGGACCGTACTAACAGCAGAAGGTTCTTCAGAGTATAGAACAGAGCAGCATATGGAAGGAGACGGGCTAATGGGGACAGAGGCATCCAGCAAGATGAATAAGCTCTCCCACAGTGAAGTTACCAGAGCCTCAATTCTACTCCAAGCTGGAAGACAGAATGAGGCACAGAAAGAGTAATGAATGAGATGCATGCAAAGCTGCATTACTGGACTGGAACAAATACTGGACTGGGGAGGGGGTGGAGGGACAGGAAACCAGTATCTGCAGTGAACAGCCAGGACAGCAACGTGAGGCCAGTCAGCTTTCCAGCCCTGCTACAGTGAGATTCCACCCCCCCTGCCCCACACATGCTGAAGGAGATGCCCCCGGGAAAGGCTCCCTGGAGGAGTTGTCCTTTATAAATGGGGGATGCTCCAACTGGACCTTCACTGAGATCTACCCTGCTCAGTCATTCCAGAGCACAGAGACCCGAGCTGCATTCCCACGCTCCGATGGTTGTAAGGGGACATTCCAGGGCACTCAACCAGGTAACTATAGGTGGCCTTGAACTTTTAATCCCAATTGCTTTCTCGCTTATCTGCACTCTGGCACCCTGCGGTTTGCACTCACTGAGAGGCTCTCGCAGCGCTGCGATTACCATCAGAGCTGCAGAATAACAGCACGAGGAACTTAACTGTCGAGAGGCAAAATGCTCTGCAGGGCAGAAGCTGATTAGCCATCAGCTATCCTGGATGCCTGAAAATGCTGCAGAAATGGAACAAAGCTCATCCCTTGGCACAGGTGCCCACCTGGTTGTCTTGGCAGCGGGCCGGCCGGCCCCTTCTTCCTTATGGCCCCTTCTTCCTTATGTCCCCTGTTTGACACAGACCTCCCCTCACCCCCACAAGGTACAGTAACAAACCAGCTTATGCCCAGCTGTGCTCTGGAGGTTCCTCCCGAGGGCAATCCGGAGCAGCCCACAGCCTCTGTCACCCCCATTAACTGCGGGATGAGGTAAAAGAGGGGGAATTTCACAAGAGAACTCTGTCCCCATGAAGGGTCTGCACAATTCCTGCCCGCTGTGAAACTACTGCCACTACAGGGAAGAGCAGGAACAAGATGAACAGGATTTTTATTTTTTAATTTATTTGAAATTTTGCTTGGCTACACAAGAGACAGTCACTGCTTCAGGCTGTTAGCAGAGCTGCCCTGATTCTGGCTAAAATTCAGAGGGGAAATTCCAGCTGCTGCAGGCACAAATCAAGAGGTCTCAGACAAGCACAGAGCAGATGGGGTGGGGGGAAGAAGCCTTACAGGGCTTTACTGCCTCTGCTGAGCCAGCGGCTGCTAAAGAAAGCCCTGCTCATCCTGCCTTCCTCACTCACCGAGTGAAGGAACAGGATCTGCACACCCCTGGGAAGAGCATGAAGCAGGAATTAAATTGTGTGGGTAACGTGGAGCTGTTTCAACAGCGCAGCCTGAAACCAGTGGGTGAGGGAAAGTGGAAGCAGAGTCTGCCAAGCCAGCCTGGTGGTGGAAGGGAGCAGAGGAGAAGGGGTCAGAGCAGAGATGTAGACTAGGGCAGAGCTATGCTAAAGAGCAGCACAGCCTGGAGGAGGAGGAAGCTAACAGAAGAATTTGAGGGAAGCAGTCAGTGAAATAACACAGCCAACACAGGCTACTCACGTGAACGGATAAACCATGGCAGCTACCGAAGGCTCATCCCGGGAGCAAATATAATCAAAGTCCAGCATTCCTTGCACCGCCCGGGTCTGCATCCCCCAAACGATAGCTTTGGTGTGGCGGCTGAACAGGGTTGTAGCTTTACCTACTCGGAGAGAAGGGGAAAGAAAAGGAGAACACAGTCAAAATGTGCATCTGGGCAAGGCAAAAGCTGCAACTCTGCCAAATGTCTGCTCAAAGTCTCCCAGACAAGCACATTCCCCTCCCTCCAGACTGAGCCCAGCAGGTGAGCTGCAGGATGTAGTAGCCACACTGTCCACATTCAGGAGGAAACTGTAGAAGCAGCGTCCCCCTGCCCAGGACTCTGCACACACGAGCCAGGTTTGGGGGTTCACAGAATGACCAAGTGCTTCATCACAGGAGGAAACTGGTGCAAGAGAGGAGATAAGTGAGAACTGCCTCTTTCTCTTCTGACATGGGCCACTCATGTTCCTCCCAGAGAGTTTTATTCTGCAAAGCTGAAGAGGAAGGGAACTTTGAATTCTAAGTATTTGCATGTGGCCTATGGTCTGGGGGAACCCTGGGAGGGTTGCTTGCTGTGGTTGTCAGGGCACCACAGAAGGGTGATAGGAAATAAAAAGAGAAGCAGGAAGTGGAGGGGACAAAGACAGCAAAGGAGCTCAATGTACTCAGCTTTTGTTTTCAGGGTTGTTGGATTGTTTGTTTTGGGTTTTTTTTTTGGGATCAGAATCCAACACAAATCTGATGGCTCCAAGAATTTCTATATGACCCAAAACTTGGCTCCAGGGGACACAGTCACAGGAAAGGCAACAGTTCAGCTGGTGGGGATGGACTGTTTGCTTAAACTGTATTTACACCACTTGTCACAGCAAAACGTTGGGTTCCTCCCTTTGTCCCCAGGCAGTTCCTTTAGACCGCTTAAGAACTCGGAGCTGATCCAAATGCTGATGCCAACTCAGTCTACCACTAATTTCTTTCTGGCCTCAAATCAAAAGGTAAAGGGCATTAGGGATCCAACAGGATCCTCTCCCACTGTCCTCCATCCCTATGTGCCCACAGTTCGGATCACTGCTGCATGACTTGTTGCTAGGGAACTGCCTATCCCATAAAAATCCTGCTTGTCTTGCAGGTGCCTGCACAGAGGGCCTGCTGGTGCCCAGACACAGGAGAACGCAGGCCCAGGAAGGTGATGCTCTTTGAGACCACACAAGGAGGAATCCGAGAGCTCCTCTTCCACTGTCCTTCCTCCCCCAATAGGGGAGATGGCCTGAAACTACTTGGACCCTGATTTGGCAGTTTATTCTCCCCCAGCACAGAGCTCCCCAGAGTGCTTAAAGTCCCCACAACCTCACCAAGCACAAGCTTTAATGGTTTGCTGAACTGAAAAGGGAACAAAACATTTAGTTCATTCGGTGACTTCTTCCGTGACCCTCGAGGCTCATAGGCAGACACCTGCACTATTTTGTTTCCCTTTGAAACAAAATGCCAGTTATTAGGCACGGTCAGCGATTCCTTCTTGAGAGCAAAAAGAGAGCTTCTCACAGTATGCCTGGGTCTGGATTTCTCTGTAACCATTGGAGGGGGAGGGAAAAGGGAAGGAAAATTGAGGTTTGAGACCGGTCCCTGTTTTCCCGAGAAAGAGCACATTTTTGTGCAAAGGAGGAAGTGTACTTGAAAAAAAAAACAGATGAAAAGTTCATATGGTGACAGCTAAATATGTTGGGCAGGAAGGAAGGACCAGACAACACTGCAACTTTGAGAGGATTAAGAGAAAAAAAAAAAAAAGGAAAAAAAAAGCGACAAAACCAAGAACTAAAAACATCAGCTGCCAGCAAGGCCAGGCACATTCAGCCGTTCACACGAGTCCTACCTGGACCAGGTCTTGAAGCTGGGATTGAATCTGTTAAAGAGAGAACCACTGATGCAACGATACGACAGAGCCGGCTGCTGCCATCCCGAGAGCGGGGCGTCTGCGGCAGGGGCACCTCCCCTCCTCCCCAAAGCACTGGCCCTTCTGCCTCTCACTTTGCTTAAAAAGCCAAGCAGACTGGAGCCCTCTCCACTCTGCTTCCTCTCCAAAGTGCTGGGCATCAAAAATTTTGCATTTTGCCATCTAGAAACTTTTAGTGTCTCCCAGCACAAACCCGGTCCAGGTTCAGGTGGCAGTTCCTTGCACTGCAAGCTCCAGGACTCATTTTCCATGGTTTTTTTTTTGTTTTTTTAAGAATTATTTTTGGCAAGTACCACAAAATTGCTTCCTTTCCAGCCAAAGAAAAGCATTAGTCCAGTCCACATTCTGTCTCCTGGAGCAGAAGAACACTACTAGCAATCATTTCCAATGGACTTACCGAGAGGTGCCGTTGGCTTTGCCTTCTTGGCTGGAGCAATATCATCAGGCTTGGACTCTGAGAAGGACGCTGTTCTGCTTGGTGCTGGAGTCTGAAAGATTCAGAAGCTGAGTCAGTAAGGGGCAGTATGCCAGACAAGGCCTGCAGCAGGGAGGAGGAGATGGCCACTTTGGCTACGCCAGTCGACAGAGAACAGCAAAGAGTTAATTTTGAGGTAGGACCATTTCAGTCAAGTGAGGGGAGAACTCCTAAATAACCAATTTCCCAGCAGATGCAAGAGTCACGTTGTTGGTTTTGAGGGGTCACATTTTCCACAGGAGTGAGGTGGAGATTGGGGGAGCCCCTCCTGATAAACTGTGCAGACAGAGTCACTTCAGCCTTCCTGGAGCTTTGTACAGATGTCATGGTGGCCAAAATCCATTTCTGACCTGCTCAGACAGGGGACGCTGCTTTCAGGAGGCCCCTCAAGCATTCACAGAATCACAGAATGGTAGGGGTTGGAAGGGACCTTGAGAGAACATCAAGTCCAACCCCCCTGCCAGAGCAGGGTCACCTAGGTCAGGTCACACAGGAACAGATCCAGGGGGGGTTGGAAAGTCTCCAGAGAAGGAGACTCCACAACCTCCCTGGGCAGCCTGTTCCAGGCTCTGTCACACTCACCACGGAAAAAGTTTCCATGGACCCTCCTATGTTCACTCGCACCCACTGCCCCTTGTCCTGGCACTGGATGTCACTGAGCAGAGCCTGGCCCCATCCTCCTGGCACTCGCCCTTCACATGTTTATAACCATGACCCAGGTCACCCCTCAGTCTCCTCTCCTCCAAGCTAAAGAGCCCCAGCTCCCTCAGCCTCTGCTCAGCAGGGAGATGTTCCACTCCCTCCATCAGCTTTGTGGCTCTGTGCTGGACTCTCTCCAGCAGTTCCCTGTCCTTCTGGAACTGAGGGGCCCAGAACTGGACACGATATTCCAGATGCGGCCTCAGCAGGGCAGAGTAGAGGGGCAGGAGAACCTCTCTCCACCGACAAACCACAGCCCTTCTGACCCACCCCAGGATGCCACTGGCCTTGCTGGCCACAAGGGCACACGGCTGGCTCATGGTCACCCTGCTGGCCACCAGGACCCCCAGGTTCCCTTCCAGGGAAGGAACTCACCGAAGGGCTGCCGCTGGCGTTGAGGAGGAAGTTGGCGGTGTGGGCTGCAGCAGGCGGCTGGTTGGGGATGGGCCGGTGCCCGAGCGCCATGCCCACGATGGCAGTCATGTGAGTCTCCGTGCCAAAGACGTGGATGGGGATCCCAGTGGTCTTCCCTGCGCACACACACAAGGACAGTCAGCCTTAGGGGAGCCAACAAGAGGAGCTGCTGCCAAAGTGAGGCATTTAACCCTGGAAAGGCTCAGCAGAAACAGGGAGAGAGGAAGGCCGGAGGGAAGTGAGGAAGGCCATAGCAGAACAAAACTTTAGGAAACAGTTGCTCCTTACCAACTTCTCCCATGACACGCAAGCCTTCCTGGTAGTTTGGCCCTCCTCTTCGCACAAAGATCCTCACCTCGTGCTCCTTCAAAGGGCCTTGGTAATCCTTAATTGCTCTCACGATGCCCTAAAAGAAACACAGGGGACGGGTGAGCTGGGCAGCCCCACGTTGACCCTGCCCCATCGTCTCAGAACTCCCAGAGGAGATGCCCCATCAGCCTCAGCACAGCAGGGAGCTGGGAGAACAGCCTGGGGCTGGCACTGGGGGCAGCTGCCGACACGGCTGGATAGGCTCTTACTTTAAAAGTGGCTGCTACATTGGTGAAGTTTGCAATGCTGCCTCCAATGATCAGGATTTTACCTGAGGGAAGAAACGCGTGTAAATAAAACTGGTTTAAGAACACAGTGTGCTGTAGGATCACGGAGCAATTCAGGCTGTAAAGTGAAACAGTGCTGCAGCTCAGACCAGCCGAGAGCGCACAGAAGGTCGCGTTCAGCAGAGCCTGGAAGAAAGCAGCCTTGCACCGAGCCACAGCTTGCCCATTAAAAATCTCTTCAGACACATTTGCTCCTGTCTCTGAGGCAAGAGCGAACAGAAATCCATCACTATTTCACTCCAAAGGCAGCAGTGCATTAAGAGCTCTGCCGGGGAGGCCCAAGCATAGTAACAGCCCAGATTTGTTCCCTTTTTTTTCCCCACAGGCAGCTTCACAGCTGAGCATCTTTGGAGTTGCAGCGGCTCCCTCACCTTCAGGGTGCTTCTCTCGTGTCATGAGGGAGAGAATAGTCTTGGCATAGTCATAGGTCTGTTGCTCACTTGGGGCTCCTGAGTATTCCCCGTAGTTGGCCAGTTCATTCACTCCCCCCAGGTCACAAATGGTGTCACTATAAAAAAAAGAAGTTATTTACAATTTGGGTCACTATCAAAGGTCTTAATAAAGTATTTTCAATTCCTGGGAAAGAGGGAACGTGTAACAGAGAGATCCTGCTGTCTGCTGGAATCAAAGCTGCCTTCTCTTGGTGCCAGTCGTGATCACTCTTGTTACACTCCCTAGATATGATGGGAACTTAGTGACTACCACAGCAACAATTCTACCATAAGCAGCTTCCTCCTTTCCAAGTCAAGAAGAAACTATTTCAACACAATTAAACTGTCTGTAAGGGACACTCTGTTCCACATCTTGGTAAGAAATCTGCACAGCATCTTCATCCTGAGGAGGCCCCGAGCAGCCATGGTGTGGGAAAGATCACCTCAGAAGAGTCTCCTTTTCAGGAGCAGCATAAATTATTTTCTTTTAGCACTGTAGATCCACCCCCTTTCTCTGGAAACCTTGTTCCTGTTACCTGTAAACCACAGAGGCACCACCACCAGCCACCATGGTCCAGATCCTGCCTTTGGGGTTGAGGATAGTGAGCTTCAGGCTGGCTCCACTCTTTGCATCCAGATCAGCGATGTAGGCTTCCTGCAGACAGAGCACCAGGCAATTAGAACCCCCTCCTACATCCTCCCTTTCCAAACCAGAGCATTTCTAGTGCTGGGCCCACTGGGACAAGCAGAGCTCTCACATCTCCTCTCAACTGCAACGGAGGGAAGGGCAGAACTGCAAACACCACTCGTGTCGGGGACAGAGACCAGGTTCACGGTTCCACCAGCAACTGTCACAGGACCTGAACTGAAAAGCCTTGGTCTGACCTTGTCTGCAGACTGAGACCAGAAGCAATTTAGAAATCAGCACACCCATGGCTACACTCCCTGGCCGCGCTGCAGCCAAGAACATAATCACCCTGAGAGCTGCAATTTGGCTCGGCACGGCGTTCCTGTGGCACAGCGTGCTCGCCTCTCGAGAGCCACTTCATTGGGAGTTCATTAAAATTCTCCACAGAGCCACTGCCACCCTAATCTTCACAGCCACTGGCAGGGGGATGATTCAGAGAGACAAAAACTCAGCTAACCCTTTTAACAGCAAATTGAGTTAAGTGCTGGCATCCAGCGAGCTACACGGAGAGAAACAGCTAAATGGATTTCCTGGCCGGGTTACAAAAACCTTCCCCGACTGAAGCACAATTATTAAAATGAAAAAAAAAAGTCGTGACAGATCCTTCTGGAGACAGCAGAGTAAGTCACCTGAACTAAGTAACGGAACAATTAAGGAGAGAGCTCAAGAGCTCTACTTCTAACAGCTCGGGAAGCTGCGAGTGAAGCAGTCTGTGCACCCAGCAGTACAAACCCGAGAGGGAACAGGCGTTTCCAACTCGAGGCCCACAAGCCTCCTCTCTGGTCACCACTTTTCAGACAAGCGAGTGTATGAACACCTTTGCTTTTCACTCTGAAGGTTGAGGGATGGTGAATATTTCCTCTGGATTCAGGGTCACATGCAGATTTTGCACACAGTTGGTACCCTCAGAGACCGTAACGGACACGCTGTGGGAGCATCAGCTGCCAGGAGGTTGCTGGTAACCAGCACTCCGACAAAAAACCAGCGATGCTGAGAGGGGAGCGGGGCAGGGAAGAACGCCACGAGGCCGTTTGTACAAGTGCAGGGCTTTGGCAGATGGCTGAATGAAGTTAAATGTAAGTCTTCGTTTCAGAAAGTCGATTCCGATTAAAGAAAAGGACTGAAACAACATCCGAGCAGAGATGGAAAGCAACTGCAGCTCAGGGTGTAGTCCCGGGGCTACAGCAACCTGTAGGCAGGTCTGCACAAGCTCTTACCAAGGACACCAACATCAAGGGACTTGAAACACAGTGACAAAACCCACACGAGAGGGAAAACTCAACGCCACGGACGTACAAGCCACGAGGAACTAAATCTTGTGGTCCACAACAAAGGAGTCTGGGCCAGAGTGGGCTGTTACTTGCCTCTGGGTAAGCTTCTCTGCCAAAGGGAGGGGGGAACTCCACGTCCCCCCATTTCACTTTGCAGATGTAGTCAGCAGTTGCATCAATCTTTGCAGCCAAATCCAGGATGTAGACACCATCGTGCGTCACCACTGCGTTTGAGAAAGCATCAGAATTAGCTCTGCTTTGTGCAAAGGCACGTGTCACAGAAGAGTCTCCTTCACTCCTAAGATTTGATACCATGCAGAGCTCACTACAAAAGCCAGGTGACCTTTGTCCCCCTCCTCCACGCTGCTCAGTTGTATTGACCAAACCCAGCAGCTTCCCTTAAGAATTAACTCATGAACTTGGTCATGGATCAGGCCCTGGCTCAGCTGCTGGTTTGTTCTGCTCCAACAGAGCAATTTTTATGTTCTTCAGTTCTGACTTAACTTCCCTTTCAATGGAATTTTTCCTTTCCACTGGGAAATGAGGTAACAGGGGTGTAAGCAGCCCTCATTCCGATTCATTCAGCCAATAGCTCCAGGACACATCACGGCCACTTTTGTGCTTCTTTGGCACGTGGTGCCTGGTGTGGTTGTGAAATACATAAGCCACAGGAGGATAAAGTACTGAAGACAAGAGACACTTGCACCCATCAGTACCCATCTCAGCATTCTAGAACAAAAAGTCCTGCTCCCCAAAGTATCAGTTACCTAATGGATTGATCTCGAGGTATGTGAAATATAGATCTTCATAAAGGTTGAACAGGCCACAGATGAAGCTAGCCAAGATACTGTAAAAAAAATGGAACACAAATTCATTAAAGCAGCCAAATACAAAGCACAGCCTGCTCTGCTTCATTTATATTGTTGGCAATCTGCAAGCCTACTCTGGACCAATTTCTTTCCTTCTCATTCATCTTCTCTGGAAGAAGGCTCGGCGATGACTCAAGCAAAGGAAGACCTTGGTGACTCATCTTAATTACACTCCACCAAACTCCGCTGAGAGCAGAGTTGCTCCCAACTGTCATGTAGCTGTTCAGTCTGTCTAATCTCACCGGGAGCCAGCAGCGCATCGCTGTCAGATACACATCTCTGTCAGAGCAGAGCTTCGTTAGCCGGGGCAGGGAAGAGGCTGCAGTGAACTCTCTCAGTGACAGGCCCCTTGGGAGCTGAACGATGTAATCAGGGATTACGTTATGTTTGGAAAAATCATGACTCATATTAAGATAACTGGGTATGGGCATCTAATTAAAGGAGATACAGAAAATACTTTGAGATCTACTGATAAGCTTGCAGTAAGCGTAGGAACAGCCAGAGAACACCTCCTTACACTGGGAGCACACAGTTCTGAACCAGCACTCGGAGACACAGCACCATTTCTACTAAATAAAAGAAATTTCTGTGCTGGCACGAAGGATCAAAACCCAATACATGTCTCCAGTGTCTCAGAGGTTGAGATTTCAGCAGACAAAGAAGTGCTCCTGTCAAGAGGATGCTCAGAGCGCTATCAGAATATACTGAGTTTTACAAGCGGCTCGGATAAGGTCACAGAACTTGTATTTAGGATGCACAGCATATTCTTGAGAGCAGCAAGAAGGGTTGGCAGAGCGAGCTTCAGGGTGAACCAGAACAAAGGGATGTTGGATGAAATAAAGGAGAGGAGCTGCTGTGTGGCTGGGCGTGCCAGAACTGGGCATCTGTACTTACTCCCTTTTATTTGCTGGTGCATGCTGCAGGAGGTGTTTCTTTACATTCGATTCATCGAGCTTTTCATCCACTGCCACAAGCAACTTCTGAGCTTTGGCATCAACGTCCCCCACATCCACACCCCCTTCGTGGTGGAAGAGCACGTAGTCTCCCTCACGGGCAGCATAGATGCACACGTAGAACTCCTCCTCCTGCAGGGACCCAAGCACAAGTGTTAGCGAGTCACACCCAGAGAAGACCTTGAAGATGAAGCTCTTGTGCCCGTGCTGGGGAAGGGGCAGCTGAGCACAGTGCTAAGCTTTCCAAGGAGGAGCAGCAGCACTGGAGCTGCCCAGATGCTCCCCTGGGTTGTAATCTCCTCCCAGCAGCGTAACAACCACCAGTGTGATCATTAACAGCTTTTTGCTGGACTAGTGCTGTGCCTGCACAGCTCTGACCACGGGCAGCGACACTGCTCCCAAGCTTCAGCTTTCTCTGCTCTATCAATCCCAGACACACACGAGTCAAGGGAGATGTAAGAGCACTTTGCAATGTTTTGTTTTGGGACACTAACCTGTTTGTGAGGGACGAAGGGTTCTATCAGGAAATTCTTTAGGATTCCCTTAGCGTTAGCAATCTGGAGGCAGAAAACAAGAAAAACACCACTGAAGGCTTGTCCAATACCCACATTTATGACAGCACAAGGCAAGCTTCCAGAATGAATCAACACTGCTCTAAAATCACATCCTCCCAAGCAGCTCTCCACAGTGTCTTGTGGTGAACCAAACTCCTCCTGCTCCAGCACAGCATCAAGCTGCTGGACCCCTCCAGGGTATCGCAGCCTCACAGCTTACAGGAGTCGGTCACCTCCCCAGTCCTGACAGGACAGAGGGCTCTTGGAATGACACCAGAATGGCTGCTCTGCAACTCCTGCCCTCGAGCCAGCGCCCGTTCAGAGAGCTGCTCAGCGTGGTGTGAAATGTGATGGCTTGAGCTGCTCCTGGGAGCTCCGCAAACATCAGGCATGAGGGAACTCCTCAGCCAGACGGGGTGGCAGCAGCAGGGGTCTCTGCCCAGCACTCACCCTGGAAGTGGTGTCAGAGAGCACAGGAGAGCAAGAGAACGCTTCAGAACACCCTACAGGGATGGGCAGCGACAGCAAAGTCCCAGAAGGTGCCCTGCACAGGCACTTCCCTGCTGTCCAGAGCCAGCTTTCCTGGCTCGAGGGATGCTCCTGGAGAGGCCACAGCAGATCCCCCCGGCTCCCGAGTAAACCTCTTGAGAAGCGAACATCACCCGCCACAAACCCATGGCACAGCCCTTCCTTCAACGCGGTCCTGGCAGGGAGGCACAGGGGGCTGCTTCCCAACGGCCCTCAGTTGGGTCTGTCACAGCAGCAGAGCCCTGCCAGGCCCCGCAGCGCAGCGGCTGGGGCGACGGGAGCGTCTCCGTCAGCGGCATCGCAGAGCCTTTCCCGGGAGAAGCAGCGTTACGAGCCAGCACTGCCTTAAGAGGACTTGAAATAACGCTGGGTCAGCGGCCAAAGCACAATTTTATGACAGCTTTTATACTCAGCTTGGTCAACCCGCCCCGGGTGTCGAAGCGAAGCGGCTATCCCCAGCCAGACGCAGCGCCTGAGCTGCCAACTGCTGCCAGGTAGAAGGGACTTTCAAACTGGTGCCAATTCCTGCCGAGCTCCCAGCACAGAAGCCGGGGAGCACGGAGCCGTGCTCCCTACCACGGTGTCATTTGTCAGTGCTCGTTTACCAGCAGGAAGTTCACACGTGGGGCAGTCTCTCATTTGCTTCGGCATAACGTGAATTTTAGAGCCCCGCGAGCAAGAGCGATTCTCGTGCAACTGCTCCCGCCGTGCAAGGTGGCAGAGGAGACAGAACCAAAACGCGCCGTGGTTTTGTTGCCGAGGTGGCCACTCACCGTGGTTTCCTGGCCCAGGCGTTGTTTGAGCCAAACCTTCACCTGATCCAGAGTGAGGTTGATTCCAACCAGCCCCAGCTTCCCACGTCTCTTTATGAGCTGGTCTGGCTTCACCACTAAACGCTGCAACGTTATGCAAGAGAGGTGCGAAGAAAGGAGCGTTAGAAAGTGATTTTGGTTGAGCAAATCTCTGCAGACAGCGAGACAAAAACTTCAGTAAATTCTCTACAGCAAATGTTTTGCAAACCACCTTTGTAAGATGCATCATTAAATTACTATTTCTCTATGAGCAGAGGCTCCTAAGGGGACACAGCACAGCACGGTCAGCTCCGGTGTCGCTGTGTCCTCCTCTTAGGAGACTGACTGGTCTTTCTGCTGGACCTTTTCTAGTGTTACAGAACCCAGCCTTGAAGGGCAGACAGCATCCTTGCTCCTGTCTGGCTTTCTGCAAGTCCTTTTAGAAGCACTGCTGGTATCTCCCTGCAATTCACTCGAGTACAGAACATTTAATTACTCAGAGCAGGGCTTCCATCAGTCAAAGACCATGAAACATTTGTGTGCTACCAACCCACGGCTTAATATAACTAACCACTGGAGAGGAGCTGGCTTGGACAAATGATTAACAGAGCTCTGGATACGTTTTTTCTACAGAAAGTGGGTAATACAGAGACATTAAAAGATCTTGCATAGAAAAAGCAAAAAGTGAAGTTTACCCTGACACTGCGCAGGGAACCTGAGCAGCAAGGCCAACTGACCACAAAAGCCAGCAGAGGAGAAATCACTCTGTGATTCCAGAGAGTGAGAGTTTAAGAACAGGGACTGACACCTCAAGAAACTTGGGCTTTTTTTGGAATTACCCTGTTTACTTTGTGTGGTTGTCAGCAGCTGCTTGTTGGCAGCTGTTTCTGCTCACGTATTTCACAGTCCTTAGAGGAATTTTATAATCATGCCCCCCAGAAGGTGATACCACAGCCCTGAAGCAAGGCTCATTTCTTCATCAGTGTTGCAAATGAATGTTGCAGAACAGCAGCAGCAACTGGTCCTTCAGGAAAGATCCCGAGCACAGCTCAGCTCACAACCTGCCACGGCATGAGGTGCTGTGCCCGGCCAGGAGCAGCCCGGGGCCTGTGCAGAGGCCCATGCAGGGCAGGAAGACCAGTTCTGCTCCTTACCTCGCTCAGGAGCCACGGATGGTCCTGGGTGAGTCGTGCCCAGTCAGTGGCTGGGGTGACCTGGGCATACTTGAACCGGTTCTGGATGGCAGAGGATGTGCAGATGTATTTATAGAGGAACTCCTTCCCCGTCTGCTCCGAGATGGCTTTGGCTGACATGGCTGCCTCGTCTGAACAGAGAAGAAAACAGAAGCAATCAGCAACAGCCCAGTTCTCGTAGGGAACTCCCAGTCACCCTGCTCAGTGCAAGCCCAGGGCTGGGGCTGTATCTCCCCAGTATGACTATAAAACTCATAAGCAAGGACTATTTGTGGGGCATAAAACTTCCACCTCACCGTATTGCCCTGAACACGCTTTCAGTTCAGCCTTGCCCGCACGGAAAGGCAAAATCCTCGCAGCTTGGCAGGGTGGTGGCTGGGATGTCACCAAACCTGCCAGCTCCGAGCAGCCCCCACCGAAGGCAGGTCATCTGGAACCACCCAGCACCCCGGGATTGGTGCTGTGGGGTCTCTGGAACCACCCAGCACCCCAGGATTGGTGCTGTGGGGTCTCTCAAATACACCCAGCACCCCAGGATTGGTGCTGTGGGGTTTCCAGAACACACCCAGCACCCCAGGATTGGTGCTGTGGGGTCTCCAGAACACACCTACCCTTTCTTCTCCTTCAGTGCCAGGGAGCAACGGGGCACCAGGGAAGAAACCTGCTCCCTCCCACTTCTTTTCCTATGCATTGCCACATGCCCAGCCTGAGCTGGGCTGCTGGCAAATTAGCAACTCCCCTAACCTTCTTCCGCAGGGAAAAGAAAATGTTGGCAGTATTAGCAACACCAGAACATGTTTACATCATTTGCTTGTTTGTTTTGGGTGGTTTTTTGTATTTTTTTCCAGATTCTAGCTATCTTGGAAGCAAGTTCACACTCTACAGAAGATGCTCAAGCCAACACAGGAGGTGAAGGTTAGACAACTTGGGGATTATTTATTATTTTTTAAAAATAGTTAAAATATTTCTAATTTCAGGCCTCTCCTGGGGATGTCTTCACTTTTAAAAAGCGTTTTCCAACTGAAGTAAGAAAATGATTTCTGATCTCGGGGCTGTAACTTTCTGATATGCAGCAACAAAGCCCTGGGTGTCAAAGATGCCTTTATTTTTAGCTGCAGTAGACACTTATGTAAAATAATACTTCATCCCAGAGAACCTGTCTGCACGTGTCAGACATCAGAACTCAAGTCTTGTGATCAGCCAGAGGTCAACCAGCAGTTTCAGTCTTTGAGGGGTCGGAGAAGCTCGAGGTGAACCCCGAGTGACAAGGTCACGTCACCGCTCCCCAAGCACAGCCGATGTGACAGGAAACAAAGGCACACTAAGGATGGTTTCGGGGGAGAGCTGCAAAGCAGAAAGGCACCAGCAGAGGAAAGAAGAGCCCGGGGTTCCATGGGTGTATCTGCACAGTGAGTGTGCAAGTGGCTCAGGAAGGCTGAGGGACTGCCCCTGCCCCAGCAAACACCCACAGAGGGAACCGGTTTCCAAATTCCCCAGTCTTGTGCTACCTTCTGGGTAACAACCTTTAGCAATCACCCGGGCTATTTATCCTACAGGCTAGCACAGAGCATGCCAGGGAATAATTAGCCATTGCTACAAATAAAGACCTTTCCCCCACCAAGAGCAGGAAGGAGGAGGTTTGGTCAGGGCCCTCCCCAGCAGGGAAAACATTAATCCTGCAGCAAACCGAAGCGGGAGGGAGGATCATTCTGCCTGGCTCTGCAACGAAACAGGTCAGGCTGAGGAAGGACCGTTATCAGAAGCTGTTAACCAGGCTTAGGACCTGGCACTCCAGTTTGCTGACATCTTTTCAAATGCAATCCCACTGTTAAAATAGAAGAGGAGAAGCTACAGAATCCCCCGATTCTCGTCGCCAGAAACACTCACACCTAACATTTAGTCTGATAAAAATTACCCCACTTTGGTTTTCTCACCCCAGTGCTGATGTCAACCCAGCCTAAAGAGAGGGGACCACTGGTGAACAAGCCAAAGGAGACCGAGCACGTTCTGTTTGCCCATCCTGGCTGCCCTGCAGCCCCCGTTACCGTCACAGAACCCACAGCTGGAGCTGCTGTGCCAGCTCCACTGGCTCCGCGGGAGGCATTCCTAAAAACACCTCTTTCGAGCTGCTGTGGGAATAGAGATGTCACAGAAAAACTACAAGAGCCATTGAATTATGTCAAGTCCTGGGGCTACAAACAGCAGTTCTGCAGCAGCTTCAGAAGTGACTGACAACTTTCATTGGATGCTCCTAATTACAAAAAAAAAAAAAGAGTGACATAGAGAGAATGTAATTATCATCTCAAGGCAAGTTATTTACACCCAGCTATCAGGGAACAAATAGCAGCATGTACTGGATGTCCAGCCAGTGAGGGGAAGCGCTGGGTACCAGCGTATTAACCTCAAACATTTTAGGAAGGCTTACGGTGTAGCCTTCTTAGGGAGGCTGCCGCTCTGGCCGCAGGCTGTGTGGACACTGAAGCTGGAGAAACACTCCTCTCTTCTCAGTGTTAAACCACCACAGCTTTCTAGAAGGGCAGGAATGCTGACTGGAAAGGGGGGAGCAGGGGGACACAGCTCCAGGGCACGGGCTGCAGGCACGGCTTATCCCGCTCGTGGAGCAACTGGGCACCTGCTGCTCAAAATCCTGTTGCCAGCTGCAGTTCCCTCCAGATGCCCCAGCGCTGTCGGAGCCCAAGCTGCGCTGTCATCTGCAGTAAAAACCCAAAGGTTAGCAGAGTAGCTCTGAATGGTTAAATCTTTATTAGCAAACGAGCTGCAAGAGACAGGATGGTTTAACCGCTACGAACCAACCAGAGTTTGCTGCATCGCACTAAGCAGAATCTCAGGTGGCTTTGCAGAGCTGGTTGGCACCTATCCTCTGCTAACTGCAGATTCATTTCATGGCATCACCCCGAGACAGCTTTTCTTCTTAATGAGGAGGCACTGTCTACACACCAGAGGTGGCCTGTCTAAAAGAACACGCCGGCTCCTCTGACAACAGCTCACAGCTTTGTTCCACGGCCGCTCAGCCACAGCCTAGCTACAGAGGAAGCCTTTCCAAAGCCAGGAGCAGCGGCTGTCACTTGGGCCAGGAGTTGGCAGAGCTGTGAGAAAACCACACCACAAACCCCACCCAACCTTATTCCGCAAGCACACACAGCCCCAGTCAGCTCCCAGTGGCACCCCTGCTGCCCTGGCCTCCAGGCACTCAGTCGGCTGTGATGTAGCGCTGAAAACTTTCCATCACGACCTGTGCCTTAAAGCAGGGCTATTTCTGAGAGCAAACCCTGCTCCCAAGTTACCCGCACCTATTTATTTTCCCTGCTAGGAAGCTGGAACACACTCGCTCTCAAAGCCCCTAGAAATCCATCAGCAGCCTACTCTGTGCTGAAGGGCAGTCCCGGAGAAAAATGGTCTCATTTCACTGCAGCAGAAGCAGCTGGATAAAAGGAAATGACAAACCTATTCCTTAATCCTAAAAAAAAAAAACCCAAATCCCTAAGCATTTCTCCTTTCTCCAGGGAGACAGAGCCCCTGAACACCACTACGGATCTTTAGCCCACTCCTCTAAATTAAACCAGTCAAGCTGATGCTAATTATGCCAATGGCCAAGACGTAGGTGTCTGCAACTGCAGGGAACTGGACCCGGGACATCCACTTAAGCCAGTAACTGGTCTTATTAAAAACGGTCCTGTAAAAAAACCAAACCAAATCCAGTCAGTGGGAAGAACAGCGAAGTGCAGAGGACTGGGACTGCTTCAGCCCGAGGGGCACAGCGGCCGGGGCACCAGCCTCCTTTGTGCCACCTTCTGCTGCCCACCTCCTTTCTCTCCCAGTTTCATCACCTCGTTTTTGTAGTAACACTACTGGGGTAGAGAGGAAAACCTCAGGGATTATTACAAAAACAGGGAATGGACAGAAAAAAAAGAAGTCAAAACCCTTGTGTCACGGCAACAGAGCAGCAGAAATGAGGCTGTTCTGCCCTTATCTGCCCACGGTTCACAGAAAGGTTTCCTGACCATCAGCAAGCCTTTAGGCACACCCCTCACTCCGTTTTTCCACTGCTCCAACTCTGCCTCTCGCGGGACGGGCAGCACAACACAATTGCTTCACTCTGCTGAATCGCTCGGCGAAAAGATCAGCAGGAAAAGAATCCACAGGGCATCAGCAATTCCCGGCCGTGCTCGTGCAGGTCCCTCCTCAAGCGGAGACATAACCAGAGCAGGCTCCGTGAACCACACCGAGCGGGAGCACGGAGTGCAGGTCGCCACAGCAGCTGAGCAGCAGAAGGATCTTTGCAGTTTCCCCAAGAATCAGACAGGTTTGGACTCTCGGCCAGCCTGGATAATCTTATTTTCAGTCATGCTTTGCACCTGCAGCACCAACCAGTGCTGATGAAAGTCAAAGGAGGTGTAGAGAGAAAAAAACCAAAAAATAATCCCTTTGTCTGTACCAAGAACAAGCTGTGGGTTAATGTTCTCTCCTACTGGTTCACTCCCAGGACCTGTTCTGTTCGCAGTTCATTAGGTAAGACCAGACTGCAATTCTCTCATGGCTTTAGGCCCAGCTCTTGCAGCCACCACACACAGCAGCAGCAGCACAAAATGCCTTTTCCAGTCTGTTCTGAACACGGAACCTCTGCTGTGCTAGACTCAGTGAAGTTTCTAACCTGTGATGCCTCTCTGGCTGCCCACGATGATTTGCTGTCGTTCTGGGAGTTCCACACTGTATCTGCAGCAGCAGAACCCTGCAGACCCAGCTATTAAACTCTCTGGCCCTTTCCTGGGAAGGGCATATGATGAAACACGCACCGTCGGTTCCTGGCTGAACTAACCGAGTGAAGGGCAGTCTACTACCACTTTAAAGCCTTTCCCACAGTACGTGCCACGAACTTTCCAGTTAAAAAGCAACATCAGAGGATCACAGAACAGGTCAAGTTAGAAGGGGCCTCAGGAGGCTCCCTAGACAACCTCAGAGCAGGGTCAGCTCTGGAGTCAGCCCGGGTCACAGGGACCACTCTGGTGTTTGAAACATCCTGTCCTTTACTTCCCGAGCAGAGGCAGAGAGCCCTGTGGAACAGATGTCACACGTCTAGCCATGGTTTGACAAGTGGGTTACTGGTGCAAGAATAAGTTACTTACGGAAGCGTCACCGATTTCCACGCACGATCTGTGTTCATTTACTGCAGCTCTAAAACAAACAGCTTCCCTGCAATGCATCAGACACCTTTACACCGCCATCCATACCCACTGAGCTTACAAGTGCTGGTTTTCCACCTTCACCAGCAAAGCCAGAGCAAGAGAAATGGATTAGATCACATTTTTGAGGACTCAGAAGCACCCGAGCTTACTCCCCCAAAACATCACCTGTCAAACAGGCAAAAATAAAACCCACTCAGACAAAGTTTGAGAGAATTGCCAAGGGAAAAAACAGCGTGACGGTGACAAGCCAGGCAGGGACCAAAGAGCTGGATGTGCTGTCTGCTGTGACAACGGATACATCTGCCCCAGTGCGCTTGCACCTGGATGAAGGGAAAAGATACAACAATCCAAAGAGAAGGAGAAATAAGAGGAGGCATTCTTGACAACAGAACCTGGGGAAAGGCTCCTTGACTCCCAAAGAGATGGGATGATGTGGTGCTACTCAGCACGGTACGCTCTGCTCTGCATGGGGAGAACAAAAATTAAAGCCAATGATTTGGTTTATTTTCCTTTAAACCCTTTCTGGTCTCAGAGGTGTAACTCTGTGAGCTTCACCAGTCCACGTCCATACGGAGCACGGTGCTCGCAGGTGGAATTGTCTTAGCTCCAGATGGGTGCCACGCTCCGGCCATATCCGAGCGATGCTTTGTCAGGAGAAAAGGACTCTCTCCCGTGAAGATTTCATTCCCTCTCTCCAAAGAATTATGTCAACAAAGCCACATTGCAAAGTAACCTTCCCCCTCCATCCCAGGTCATTTATTAACACAGTTCAAGATCAGGCAGTCTTTTCAGCCCACAGCAGCATGAAAATTGACGTCAGGCTCCACCTGGCAAACAGACGAGCTTTCATCAGGGGACAGAGAGAGAGCTCCAGAGAGGAGGCCCCGCAGCAGCCGGCCAACTTCACAGGTCAAGATACCTCGATGCTGAGGGTTATGAAATGCCTGGCACCGTCCTGGGGTGATGCAACCAGGTGCACTCACTGGGACGGTGAGCACCCCATGCCCACTTCTGGAGGAGGTTCCCCAGAGACACGGAACCTTGGAGAACACGGCAGCAGCCAGGGAAGGGAACAGACCATGAGCAGAGTCAAGTCTGGCTAACGGAGAGCTGCAGACAAGCTCCAAATGCCTGGGTAAACACCTAGTGCCAGAAGCAGGGTATTTGGAATCCAGGTTTTAAAGATCTACACCCTTGGGGAAGGTCCTCTAGGAGTTTACTCCTTAAATCTCCTCCTATGTCAGCTGCAAAGCAGACAGCAGCAGCGTGGACTCCGGCTGGGCAGGATTCCCAGCCCTGGCTGCCCTTGGTGTGGGGCTCCTGCCTCAAGCAGAGCTGTGCACCGTTGGAAGAGCCCTGGGAGCTGGAGACTGTGCACAGCACTGTCAGCCCCTACAGGGTCTGGACAGCAGCGTTAGGCAGCTCGGGCTGGTGCTCCGAGCTCTAAGCCCAGCTGAGGAAAGGACACAGATGCAGCTGTCTGCAGACAACGTACTGAGGATGCACATCGCTTGGGGTTTGTTTTTTTCCTGCTATGGCAGCAAAAAACGTAGTTTGACTCCGTGAAAAAGAGAAGCCCCTATAAAAGGAAGAGAATTTCTCAAGCAGCAAGATAAACAGCAGGTGTTTGCAGGTAGCAAACCACAGAGGTGGAAAAGAGCCATTTCACGGCTCCTGGAGCCATTCAGAAGAAACAGGGCACAGAGGCTGTTCACCCTCCGAAGGGGAAAGAGGCCCCAGCACAGGGGCTGCCGCCTCCACAGCCACCACCCAGGGATCTCCATCCCGGCAAAGGGGCACAGGCACTGCTGGCAAAGGGCATCCCGGATGCGGGATGAAGGGAACGAGCGTGCAAAGACGAACCCCGGATCTGCTGCCGGCACAGACAAGGGCCCTTTCTCCGGCCGCTCGTTCCTTGTTTGCGCCGTGCCCAGCGCAAACAGCCGGCGGCCTCCCGAAGGTTCCCGGTCAGCCCGGAGCTCCCCCCACGCGGCCCGGGCTTTCCTCTACCCTGGGCTGGAAGGCTCCGCGCTCCCCTCAAGGTCAGGGCCGGCGGAGCTCCGGTTCAACCGCGCACCGGGCCGCTCCCTGCCCCCGCTCCCGGCTGCAAACCCGCTGCCCGGCTTAGACTACGGCGCTCCCCGCGGCCCGGCTCCCGCCGAGCAGCGCTGCCCGTCCCGGCCAGCCCCGGCTCCCGACGGGCGCTGCCCGCCCCGGCCGCTCTCCCCCGGCTGACCCCACGAGGCACCCGCCGCTTAGGCCGGAGGGAACCGGAGCCGCCATCTCCGGAACGGGCGGAGCAGCGGCCCCGCCACCCACCTGGGCTCCGGCTGCTCCGCGCCGTCCGCGCCCGCTCCCTGCGCGCTCCCCGCCCGCTGCCGCCGCCGCCTTTTGTTCGCTGCGGAGCGGCCTCCCCGGCCCATCGGGCTACGGACGCCGCCGCCTCCCATTGGCTGCCGCCGCCGCCACGTGCGCCTTGCCTGAGCGAAGCCCGCACGCTCATTGGCCGCTGCGGGTGGGTCGCGGCCGCAAGGCTTTGTGGGAGTCGTAGTTCCGCCCACCCCACCCCCGAGCCTTCCCCCTCACCCCCCCCCCCGCAGAGACCGCGGCCGTGAACCTCCCGGGGGGGGGGGGGGGGGG
>JANVCC010000065.1:1709611-1745394 GCA_025345505.1 Todiramphus chloris collaris | reverse complement strand
GGGGGGGGGGGGGGGGCCGGGGCCAGCTCCGCTGACGTCATCCCGGAGCAAAGTGCCGCGGACACGCCCCCGGCACCGCCACCCGAGCACGGGCCCCGCCGGCGGCGAGAGCAGCGGGCTCCCCGCTGGGCACCCCCCGGCCCTCCGGCTCCCGTAGTGGAGGCTGAGGCCGGAGCGGCCCCGCACCGGTTCCCGTTGGTGCCACTCAGCCCCCGGGGCAGCCCGGCCCGGCCCTGCGTGCCCGCACCCACCGGGCCGGGCCCTGGCAGCTGGGCAGAGCCGGGCGTTCCATCCTCAGCGCCGGGGCCGGCCGAGAAACCTCCCGCGGGGTGCTGTAAGGGCAGCACAGGGGGTGCCCGGTGGTGCCCTCGGCGGGGAGCGGTGCCCGGGCGGTTCACCGGCAAAGAGCAGGTTCCCGCGCAGGAAACGAGCGTCTCTGACCGGCGTCCATCCCCCGCGAGCATGATCCCCAGGATCGCACCGGCGCAGGGCAACGCGGGCAGCTCGGAGACACGACATGGGACAGGGAGACGACTGCGAGGGGCCGGGTAGGACACAGCCATCCTGCCACCCTGCTCCTCTCTGCCCCGCCTGCTTCATAACAAGCCTCTAACGGTCATCGCAGCTCTGCCCTCGTCACAAATCACTGCAGATTCATTTTTTCCCCTGATATTTCCAGCCTGTGAGTAAAGCAAGCATCAGCCACGCCAAAGGGAAGTGCCCTGGTGCGGTCTTTGGCAGGAGCAGGCGACCTTGCTCCAGAGGTGAGGTCCGCTGTGGCCCCTGTGGCATTGTCACTGGGCTGCAGCACAGGCCTGTAACAGCCACCACGTGGATGAGGACTGGCAACACAAGGCATGATGCTTCTGCCTGTCTCCTTGAGGAGGGTGTGTCACGCCCAACGGTGCCAGTGGGAAAAGTCTCCAAGTTGCCAAAAGCTTAAACTGCCTGAAATTCTCTGCGTGGCTCCGTGGGGGCAGGGGTGTGTCACGCTGCCCTCCCACTCCAGGGCTCAGCTGGCGTTTGTCTTTCCACCCATGTGCGACATGCGTGACACCGTCCCACGCCATGGTGCTGTGGAGCCACCCTGGCCGTTCCAGGAGCCACAGCGTGAGGATGGGTCTGTCATTCCTGAGCTACATCCACAACAGCAGCAGCAGCACCAATTCCCCCCGTGAAGTGAAATCTGACAGGCTCCAAGCAGGAGTCTTTGAGCAGGACAGACACACCACACCCACTCTGAGTCACTTGGCAGAACAAATGGCGTCAGCCATGAATCTTGGCAGGGTCTCACCCACGGCCAAAATAAAAGTCAAGACTCAAGTCACTGATAGGAGGAGACAGCCAGCAGCATCTCATTCATCATCTGTTTGTCCAGGAACGGACACTGGAGTGATGAAACCAGTACCACGGGCTACCAGCAAATACCAAACCGTACAGAAAATAGCAATTCCAGCGAAAGGGAAGGGGCTGCCCGGGCAAACCCCTGCGGGAGGCACTAGCTCATCACCTGGCTGAGCAGAGGAACCTGTTCAGCCTGGAGTTTGCTGTAACCAAGGCGTTCACACCACCGTCCTCACAGAGCGGTTTTACCCAGCACCCCCACACCCCCTTTCTGGCCATACCTGCGGCCCAGGGCTTTGGGAATGTGGGTCTAAGAACTTGGGTGCTGAGGGATGGGGTTTAGAGGTGCCCTGGCAGTGCTGGGGGAACCGTTGGCCTCCATCAGCTGAAAGGTCTTTTCCAACCACAACGGTTCCGTGATTCCGTAACAAAAAAACCCCACTGGGAACCGGACCCTCCATCGCTCGAGCAGGTCGGGTCGGGAGATGACGCGTGAGACACCGGGAGCACCGGCCCCGCAGCCCCGGCGGGCTCCAACCAGAGCCTGCCCACGGTTTGGCGAAAATCCCACTTCCTTCCCTTCCGAGCAGCGCAACCCGCCACGCACCCCGCTGCAGCCACCCACGCGTGCCCTACTTACACCGCACCTCCGGCCGACCCACCCCACCCCACCCCGCCCCGCACCGCCCGCCCCCGCCCCGCCGTGCGTGTGCGGACTCGCCGTGACCGGCCCGGCGGGGCCTCCCCAGCGCGCTGCCGCGGGGACGGGAACGGTGGGCACCGGCCCACGCCCGCGGGTCCCGCCCCGCCCCAAGCAACGATCTCCGGCCGCGCCGCCTCCCCGTAGCCCGGGGGTGGCCGCGGGCCCGGGGCCGCGCTCGGGAGTGCGGAGGCAGCGGCGGCAGCAGCGCGGAACTCCCGCCGGGGCGCGGGAAACCTCCCGGGCGCGCCACAGCGACGTCACCGCCTGGGCGGGGCTTCGCGCCCCCGCCGGATGTGGCGGTTGCCAGGCGGCGGTTGCCAGGCGGCGGTTGCCAGGCAGCGGTTGCCGGGCGACGGCGGCGGCGGCGGCGATGGCGGAGGACGCGGTGCCGCCCGGCACCTTCCCCGGTTTCATGTCGGAGGGGACGCGGCTGGGCTGGCGGGGCGAGCACGACAAGGCCCTGTCCTGCTTCAACAACGTGAGGGGCCGCGGGGCGGGCAAGGACGGCGGGAGGGGGGCCCGAGGTGACCCTCGGAGGAGGCGGCCGCGGCAGGACGTGGGTGGCGGTGGCATTCGGGTCACGTAGGGGCGCCTGGACGGGCGGAAGGGAGAGGTTGGAGGAACGTGGTACCCACGGGAAGGGCAGGGAGCGGCCTCCGAGGGGGTGAAATGAAGAGAAGGGTCCCCAAGGGGGCCCGGAGGTGACAGCACAAAGGAGGTGGCACCCGTGGGGCTGCAGCTCCTGTCTTTGGTGGGAGGGCTCACAGAGAGGCGTCAGCAGCAGGAACGTGTGAACATCAAGGGAACGTGCTTTTTTTTTTTCCAGTAAAAAGCTTGCGGTTTTATCCCCACCCATCACCAAGATCTACGTGAGGACAGAGCAGGTGGCATCGGGCACACGCGCTCGTGTCTGTGCTGCTGATGTGCCCCTGTCTGCTGCCTTCCAGGCGCTGAAGCTGAGGGCAGGAGACAGGGACTGTCTGGTCGCCCGCTCAAAATGTTACCTGAAGCTTGGAGACACAGAAAATGCCCTGAAAGATGCTGAAGCTTCTCTCCAAAATGACAAAACGTTCTCCAAGGTAAAGGGCACGAAGTGGTGCGAGCCTGGGGTGGCCAAGGATGGGTCTCTGTGAAACTCGGACGGGTTTGGGAGACAGTGCTGTGTGGGAACTGCCAACTCTGAGCTCCGGGCTCCAGGATGGGATTTTACTGTGTTCCGATTGCGACAGCTCGGGGCTCTCGCTTCGGCCCAGCGGGGAACGAACTGAAATCTCTGAAGCTTTGTTGTTTTGGTTTTTTTCCCCCTCTTTTTTCCTTTTCCAAACATTGTTTTAGGGACTTTACCAAAAGGCTGAGACGTTATATACCATGGGTGACTTTGAATTTGCGTTGGTGTTTTACCATCGTGGCCGCAGACTGCACCCAGAGCTACACCGGTTCCAGCTGGGTATCGACAAGTGCCAGGAGGCGATTGTCAACTGCATTGGAAGTAAGACGTGCCGTTTTATGGTGGTCCCTACAAGCAGAGCCAGGAGCTGTTTGCAGGACAGCTGATGGCACGTTGGCTCAGCAAGTGACCCGAGGACCCTGCACCAACAGGGTCTCTTTGCTTCTGGATTCATGCGCTCAGTGGCCGCTCTCAGACTGAAGAGAGGAAGCACCAAAAAGAGCACAGCCCCAGTCTTTTTTTCCTTCCTTTTTTTTTTCCCCTGGCCTGTTCATATTCAGTGTCTAATAACTTCAGTTATCTAAGGGATGACACTAAAGTTTCCAAAGTCACCATGAAAACATTCCAGGTAAAACAGAATGAAGCAGCTCATCTATTTACAGCCCTACCGGTTACAGAAGCTGTGCTAAGATCTTTGTCCTAATAGTCACAGTCTGCATTGAAATTTGCCTTGCTGCCCGAGCCTGGCCTTCCTGAGATCCTGACTCTCCTCCGGCTGACGTTGCGTAAGAGCAGTGAAACTGTTGACTCTTGCACAGGGGTGCTGCTTTCGTCAGTCCTGGCTTAGCTCACGGCACGGACCCCTGCAGGAGGTGGGAAAAGCCAAGGACCTAGGGGTGGTCGATGCAAATGGAAAACTTGCCCCTTCTCCCCTAGTTTTCCTCTCAGCAGTGCTCTCAGAGGCTGCCAAGCACGGCCAGGACGCGCGGCCGCGCTCGGGCGGGTGGACGCAGGGGCAGAGCTCAGCTGGGGCTGCCACCTCTGCCAGATGCGGGGAGCAGCCTGTGCCCCGGGCTGCGGAACCCGCCCGGCTGGTTGGGGCCAGCTCAGGTGGATCCCCACAGCCCGGTCCCACGCGAACCCTGCGCACACCCCCCGCACTCCCTGCACGCTCCCCCCTCACTCCCTGCACGCTCCCCACGCACACCCGCATGCTCCCTGCATGCAGTCTGTGATTCCACTCTCCCTGCAATTGGTTTCCAAACTTCAGTCCACCTCCAGCGCCACCGATTAAGTTCACGTCCCAGAGGCCTAAAGCCTGAAGCTCTTTCCTATATGATACTTATGTATAAAACAGGGAGAATTTTCCAGACCTGGCTTGTTTTCCTGCGTTACTGCTGCTTCCTTAGCTTCCGGCGAGGTATCTTTGCAGTTCTCAGTCGAAATCCTTGCGGTGCTTGATGTACTGAGCCAAGGGCTTTGTGTGCCTTCAAGGACCTGGGCTGTGGGCAAATGAACAGCTTAAAAACCTTAAAAAAAAGAAGACTTTTTTTTTTTTTTAAATCAAGAAATAGCTCCTAGATGCAGGGAAAAGATGCAAAGAACCACAATAGCATTTGATCTGGACGTTTAAACGGTCGGGAAATACACACTCACAGCAACAGGGCACAGCCCCAAAAGTGCTTTACCCAATCTGCTCGGCTTGGCAGATCCAGAAAGAGCTGGCAGAGCGAACATGAAATGGGAGTTTTACCCTAATGCCCGTGCACAACGGCTCCTGGATCACTGGAGATCCCTGTGCTTTGGGCTTTCCTTCCATTTTAATTTCCCTAGAAGAACCTGCCCTCGTCTTTCCTCCTCTGCTCCCATGCAGGAGGTGGCAGGTCTCTGTAGGGAAGCTGGGCAGTGATGAGAGCCCTCTGGTCCCACGTGAACATAGCGCTCAATCCTGCGAGGAGCTCTGTCTGGGAGCTGTGTTCCCACAACATGCCAACATCCACGCATTTAGTAGCAGACAGGTTTACTCATGGCACATCTACGGTCATTTTGATGTCTAACGCCTCCGCACTGCTGTTCTTGAGCACTAACAAGTATTTTCTTTGTGTTTGCAGGTCCATCCTCAGTTAAACTGGAGAGTAAAGTGGATCTGTGCTTTGTAAGCAGGCAGGCAGAGGTACGGTCTGAGGAGTTGCTGCTTTAGAAGCCAACTAGAGTTACTATAGTGTTACTATAGTAATATATATATATATATATATAACCAACTATAGTTACTATAGTGCTGATGCTTCCTGAAGCGGGCGTTAGAGCATTGATAGTTCCTGCAAGGAACTTCTCCTGGAAGGAGAAGGCAGAAGGGCTGGGAAGAGCAAGCCGGGAGAAACCCAGCCCAGCCTGAAATCCCTCTACCTGCTCGTTTCTGTTGGGTGTTCCTGACCACCCCTCAGAGGATAATCAGTAACAGCACCGAGGTCAGAGCCAGGGTATATTTATCTCCAGTATTGACTTTGGGTTTGCCTCATGTTTAAGGTTCACATTTTTGATACTGAAGACTTTCTCAGTTGCTTAATTCCGAGGGTGGGGGTGTGTGTGGGGGGGTGTCAGCTGAAGCAGTGCCTTGCTCCTCTGAGATGCTGAGCCACATTTCCTTCTGAGTCGGCGCTTCCTTCAGCTGGAACGACGGGTGCTCAGTGGTAAAAACCATCCGTGCAAAGGGGCTGAAAGTTTAGTGCTGTCATCGTTGGCGTTCTGAGTGTGAAACTTTAGAAACTGCTGTTTCAGAAGCCCTGGCTGGTACAGCCTCTGCTTCTTTGCCCGTGGACAACCAGACCTGCCTTTCTCACACACCTCCCTCCCCAGCACTGACCAGGAAAACCTTCGGGGCAATGCAAGCAGAACTAATTCTCCCTCCTGCTGCAATGCCCCCTCCTGCTCTTGGCAGCGAGCGAGCCCAGCCGGGTGCGAAATCTCAGTTGCTCAGGACCAAAGCAATCAGTGAGATGCTGACTTTTTGCTTTTGTTCCAAAAACAGAGTTCCCCACTAACCTCCCCTAACTCCCTTTATTTTTTCCTCACTGTAGAGCAAAAAAACTAATCAGAAACTCCAAGCCCAACTGACTAAGGATCAAAAATGGACAAGGAAACAGCAGCCTGCGAGGAATCCAAGAATAGAGCGACAGCTTCTTGGGGAGTTCTATGCTGACAAGGCCTACCTAGAAAAGTTGCTGAAGGATAAAGGTCTTTCTCGATTGTTTTTAACTAAATGTTCCTTCTAAGCAGGTTTTTGGTTGGTTGGTTGGGTTTTTTCCTATTTTACCTCCCTATGACTACTCTTCCTGACATCAGAGCTCACACAGCACACAGTGCTTGTGCTGGTCACGAGGGAGGCAGGTGTCTGGAGAGCACAGGTATTTTGGGAGCCAGATCCAATATTCATAACTATGAGCACATTTCCTTCCCTATTAAATGTCAGGCTTTTATAAGGAACAATAAATCAACGCAAAGCAATCCGTGCTGATGAAATCAAAAGCAGAAGCAGGATCACTCCAAATGACTTCACTTCTGTCATAATGATAAATTCCACCAACGCCTAAAGTGCAAAGCCTTGCTCAAAAGCCCGTAACTCATTTGTGGTTTCGTTATAAATGCTGTCGAGATCACGATGCAGGACTTGGAGAAGCATCTGATTTTAGAACCAGGCGGAAAGGTGATTCCCCTTTAGTCATTTTTTCTAGGGAACTCTTTACCCAGTAATAGAGAAGTAATTAAGAATTTAGTCTGCTCCTGGGTTTGATGGTATTACTCACATTAATAATATATGTGGGCTCTCTGGTTTCCAGGGATGTTAAAGCCTCTTGAATTCCACCCTGCAGTCCAGTCCACAGCACTTTTCAAAGTACAAATCCCCAGTAGAGAGGATGGGTACTCGCTCCTCACTGCTGGCCCCCGGTAACCGGGCACCTTCTTGGCTCTTGTCAGCAGTTGTAGGGGCTGGGGCTCCAGCTCAGGAGCACGCAGAGTGGGTGACATCAAGGGGCTTTGCATAACCCCTCCTAATCCCAGTGGAGACTTTAATTTCTAGGGCTCCCTCTCTGTCAGCGCAGAGTAACACTGCGAAGCAGCCCCCCCCCTGCACTGCAGCTTCATCCACCATGGACATCCATCCCCTCCTGGGTTCTGCCATCTTATTTTCAGATCTGATGGAGAGCAGCACGAAGCAGGGGATCAAAGTGGTGGACCTGGTCTTGGGTGGCATCTCCTACCTGGACGCTCGCAGCGAATTCTGGCGGCAGCAGCAGCCGATTTATGCCCGTGTGAGAGAGCGCAAGCTCAGGCAGCAGAGGTGGGTCCGGGACAAGAAGCAAAAACCAGCTGAGCTTGGCAGATACCTCACGAAGACTATGGAGGACATCGACATGTGTAGGTGTCCTGGCTGGAAGCAGTGAGAAGAGGGTGGTTGGCACACGTTATTTGCTGTAGCAATAACAAAGCAGGAGCAGTACAGGTATTAACAAACACCAGCAGGCAGGTTTGGGGAAGTATTTGCTTTTGTGTTCTTTCCCAAGACTTCCTCAGACACACAATCCAACATGCTTTGGGTTTTTTTCTCAGCTTCTTCTGTGCTTGAGGTCTTGATGATTGGTTTTCAGGACAGCAGTTAGATATCAGTGCCAGGCTGGGCACTGCTGCAGGCAGCAAATGCTTCTGGTCTGGTAACCAGAAGTTGTTTCATTGAGAGAAGCAGGGCACTGGAGTTAAGCATGTCTGTGGGTCAAAAAGACCACGGCTGGCAGATGGAGAAGCTGGCAAGCAGTGGTCTGGAAGGAAGAAGTAATTCAGCCACTCCTGGTCTCTATCTCTCTCCCTGCTCTACATATTTACAACCCAGGGAGAAGAATTTAGTTGTTTACTGCAATTCATTTCTTCTGCTCTACAAGAGCCGGGTGAGGGTCGCATCAGAAACACACTGGGGTGGAATTCCTGGGGTGCTCCTGCCCAGCTGGGCACAACAAACAGCAGTTGCCAGGGGCTCATTTAGGAGGGAAACTCCCTGGTACTGTAGCTAGAAATTCATCTCCAAGACCAGGCTGCCCTGCTGCAATCACTCTGAGCTTTCAGAACCTCTGGCCAACAAGCATCAGTCCCCTTCGTGTTCCTTCAGCAAGCGTGGGGTGTTACCAGAGATGAAAACGATTTCCAGGAGGGTCAGAAGCACCGTCTCCCAGGGACAGATTTCTTGGAGAGTGGAGGGAGGAGTGTAGGAAAGGCAGGAAGAGTTGGGAGCTCTGACCAGACACCGGCATTAAACTCCCCTCTCTCTCTAGTGCTGGCTGATGGCTCCCCCGAAGAAAGCTGCAGGAAAGCCGAGCGTGTGCTGACAAAAATCCAAGGGTGGTCGGCCGAGGAAGTTCCCAAGAGGAGCGAGCTGGTTGGAAGGCTGCACAGCTGCATCGGGAGCGCGCAGCTGGAGATGGGCCGGGCGGCAGCGGCTCTGCAGAGCCACGGAAGGGATCTGCAAATCGCCAGGCAGAAGTAAGTGCTGATGGGTGGGGAAAAAGAGGAGCAGAGCTCTGGGAAGATGTTTTAGCGTCGGGTAGCGTTCCGGTTCTCACCTGGGGATTGCCCAGGGCAACGCACTCGGACTCTGCCCAAGTATCACAATGTCCAGTGACTCCTTAGCTTCGCTGCTTCAAAAATAGGGAGCCTGAAGCAGATTTTTAAAGGGCCTAGACCACATGGCACATCTGAACCTCTGCTGAAGAAAAGCCAGAGAGAACACACGTCCCAGTGTCAGCTCTTTAGCCTCCTTCTCAGGAAGGTCGGGCTCTAAATGACACAAGGTTTCTGCTACATTTTCTCTAAAAATCATTTGCCTTCACAGAACCACAGAATGTTCAGGGTTGGAAGGAAACTCAGAAGACCATCGAGTCCAACCCCCCTGCCAGAGCAGGGCAGAACGAGAGCAGATCACTCAGAGATGCATCCAGACAGGTCTTGGAAGTCTCCGGAGAAGGAGACTCCACTTCCCTCTCTGACAGGGAAGTTCTTCCTCGTGTTGAGGTGAACTTCCCATACTCCAGCTTTAACCCACTGCCCCTCGTCCGTGCAACCCATGATTGCAGGCTTGAAATCTTTATCTAAGAGGCACAGTTACCTGCTCCCAGGGAACACATGCTGCAGCTCTTTCAGCTAAAGCAGGATGCTGTGAAGGCTCTTTTGGAGCCCAGGGAGCAGGGCCTGTGACCAGGAGTCTGCAGACACATTGCAGACACACTTAGGGATTTTCCTTTTGCTCTTGGACACAAATAATCTGTGTCAGGAACCCAAAACCGGGTAGGGGACTTCTGTGGGACCCACAGGGCAATAAATGAAAACTGAGGCAAAGAAAAGTGGGAAGACTTTCACAGGAACTACAAGACTTACAGACACACACAGAGAAAGGAAAATAAATAAATATAAGCCAAACAAGATTTACACACGCACACAAAAAGGGAAAATAAATGAGACAGAACCAAATTATCCCCAGTCTCTTAGGGGGTGTCAGCAGCAACAGCTGCAAATAGAATCAAATACCCACCTTGGCTTCGTGACTGTCAGGGGGACACTGGTCCTTTAGTTGTCACCACGTAGCCTGAAGCCACGCCACGGGACTCCGTCAGCTGCTGCGATTTCTTTTTCTTCCCAACGCAGCCACCTGCCAGACGCCGCGTCCAGAGCCCTCGGTAACATCGGCAGAGTTTATGCCAGACTTGGCCAATTCCAGCGAGCTATCGACAGGTAGGGAAAATCAGTAACAGAAAGAAGTTTCAGGTTGGATTTTGAATGAAATAATTTTTGGGTTTATTTACTCCTACTGCTTGCTGGCGGCTGGAGCCGTTGGTTGTGGAACCAGCCATGGAATTCTAACTGCGCCGAGTGAGAGCTGGTAAACATCTGCCTTTCCTACTCTCTGCTTGAAGCTGGGAGGAAAAGATTCCAATGACAAAGTCCAGCTTGGAGAAGACCTGGCTGTTCCATGAAATTGGCCGATGTTACCTCGAGCTGAATAAAGCTGAAGCAGCCCAGAATTATGGAGAGAAGTCCCTGCAGGCAGCAGATGAAGAAGGAGATGCTGAGTGGCAACTCCACGCTACCATGCTGGTGGCAGAAACACAAGGTAAAGGGTTTGTGAGGATGGGACAGCCTGGCTGTTCAGCATCTCAGTGAAAACATTGCTGGGGTTTAACAGCCAAGGAAACTATCCAGATCAAGCCCTTCATCAGAGACTTGCCTGATTATTTTACCTGGATTTTGGGTTAAAACAGATGTTTTCATTTGTCTGTTACAGTAAAATTAAAGGACTACTGGTCTGCCATCCTGAACTTTGAAAGAGCACTTGAGAAGGCAAAGCTGGTTCACAACGAAGCGGCTCAAAAGGCCATCGTTGGGGTGAGTGGGCTGCTGCACAGAGCTCGGGGCAGCATCAGCACAGGAGCTGGAACGGTTGCCAGGGTCCTGTGCACTGAGAGGATGTCGCTGTGCAGCTGGGGAGTGAGGAGGGGGAAAATGCAGCCTCCGCAGCAGCTTGTGTCTTAAAACCTCCTGGCTCAGAAAACTTAACCCCAGTTTAGGAACCTCTGACGTGCAAAGGATGAAGCCCTCAGCCTGCTTGGGGCAAAGGGGAATTTTCTTTTGCCCTCCCTGGGGCCAAGGGTTTCAGGCAGAGAACACAGCGGTGCCTCCTCTGTGCTCAGTCGCTATCGGCTGCTGATTGCAGCTCTCCCTTCTCCAGCCTCTCACAACATCCCAGAGAATCCACTCTGTATCAAAACATGGAAGGACGCCTGGGCTTGGCCAGTGGCCCGAGGCAAAGCAGCCTGCGTGTTCAGATAGCCAGCCAGCAGTGGGTTGTGGGTGATCAGACCAGGCACCTACCTATGGGTGATCCCTCAGGGGTGTCCAGAGCTCAGGCAGAGCCTGTTCTCCTGTGAGAGGGATGGAAACTCTGAGAGAGATGGAATCGCTGCAGGAGAAATGAAAGATGCTGTTACAGAATGCTTTACAGTGAGAAGGGACCAGGTAATGATAGCAGAGATGGAAAGAAAAAGTGAGAAACTCTGGTTTCACCCACATTTCTACAGCTTTTATTAATCAGCCATTTCCCTTGCAGGCCTTGGACGAGGTGAGCAAAAGCTTCGTCAAAGAGCTGAGTGAAAGAGAAGGAACAGCAGTTCACGCTCTAAAAGGTAGTTGTCACTGGGACCTCTGCACGCCCTAAATACAGAAATTCTCCTTTTCTGGAGCACAGACCGAGGCACGGGAATGAAGTGCCCCGTTCCCAGGGAGCACCCATGTTTCTGGCCCACGTTGCATCCTCTGCACCAGCACCCGGGAGCGGGAGTTCGCTCACAGGCGAAGCCGCAGCGTAGTTGTCAGTGGCAGCTCGGTAGTGAGGGTTTCATCCGGAGCTGGCGTAAACCAGAGCAAGCGATGGCAACGAAGCCTTGATAGCAGCGAAGAGCCCGGTTTCGCTCTTCAGTGCCATCCATTTAAAAAGCTGCTTTTGCTACCCACTAAAAGCAGCCCCGGTGCCCAGCATGCAGAATGCGGCTCAGGACACGGTCAGCAGCAAAATCTGACTGTAAAAGTGACCATGAGTAACTGAGGTCCACGGTGCTGAGGCCTCCAAAGACATCTGCTGCCTCTTAGCATTCCCCTAATACCCATTTCCTTGGCAGTGTTGAATTAAGCTCTTGGCAGAAGCGCTGTGCTGCCAGCACTGGATGTGACCCACTGGCGCTGTGTCGAGCCTGGGCAGGAGGTGGCAGCAGCTCCCCAGCATCCCTGGGTCCTGCTGGGTGAAAATGGGCTGGGTGACCTCAAAAGGTCCCTGCCAGCCTAAACCATCCCATGATTCTAGGGAAGCTTTGCGATGGAGGGGACAGGGACCCAGGGGTCTGCCTTTCGCTGTGCCCTATTACTTTCTCAGTGCTGGAACTTGGTTTAAAATCGCTTTTCCCTCCCCAGATGATGATTTCAGCCGTGCAAACACACAGGACAACCTCAAGAAGTACCGAGAGAGAGAGGGAAGTGAACAAAGCACAGAGAGCCAAGAGGATGAAAAGCAAAAGGAGAGTGCCAGGAGCTATAAAGAAGAACACGGAAACAATAAAGAGAGGAGGAACGAACAAAAAAACAAAGAGGAGAGCAAAAGGGTAAAGAAGAGAGGCGAGGGGAAGAAGCAGCAGCAGTAGGTGACCAGCAACCTCCGTACCGGGAGATGGGGAGCGATGTTTGTGCTGCTGGTGGAAAAATAAAACCCATTTCTCGGCAGTTTCCCGGGCGTCTGCGGAACCCGCTCCCGCACCGCGCATCCACCGCTGCCTCCGTTCCGCCAGGCAACGCGGGGCGAGGGGGGAAGGGAGGCTGGGGGGGGGGGGGGATGCTCAGGCTTCCTTGTGTCCCCCCCGGTTCTCCCCGCGCCTGCGCGGCCGGGGGGGGGGCGGGGGTGGGGGGGGGGGGGGGACCCGTCTCTATGAAAGGAGCGGCGGCAGAACCCGCCCCAGAGCCGCTTCCCCGCTCCGCACCGGCGGCCGCCCCGGAGCCGCTGCCCTCACCATGGTAAGTGGGGCCCGGGACAGCCCCTCGCGGGGGTCCTTTCCCGGAGGGGACCGAGCGGCGACGGCGGCGGCGTGACCGACACGTGGGAGCCGGCCCCGCGGGGGGGATGCGGGATGCAGCCGGGGAACGGACCCCGGCCCCGGGGAGTCCCCGCGGGGCAGCGGCTTTGGCTCCGGGATGCTCCGTCCCTGCATCTTCCCTGGGGTGGGGGGATAGGGAGCAGGTGGGGAACGAGCCCCTTCGACGCCTTGATGCCTGGAGCGGTCCCCTGCTCCATCCATCCTGGTCCCCAGCTCCATCCCGGTCCCCTGCTCCATCCATCCATCCATCCCGGTCCCCTGCTCCATCCATCCATCCATCCCGGTCCTCGGCTCCATCCATCCATCCCGGTCCCCTGGCTCCATCCATCCTGGTTCCCGGCTCCATCCCGGTCCCCTGCTCCATCCATCCATCCCGGTCCCGGAGACAAGCGGGAGCTTTGTGGGGCTCTTGGGGAGAGCCGGGCCGGGGGCGCGGGCTCAATGGGGGATTGTCCGCCCCGCAGCCCAGCGTGCCACCAACGCCGAGCTCTGTGGGGCCATTGTCCGGCCAAGGTCCTACGTGGCCCCGTTCCATGAAGGCGACCATTATCCTCCGAGCTGGCTGCGGAACAATGGGGCTGGAGGGTGTTTTCTATTATTGTTCTTTTGTTTGTGGGTTTGAAAAGCGGCCTCAGTTACTGCGCCCCTCAGTCCCCAGCAGCTGCCTTCAGCAACATAGCTGGACCTGGGCACATCCCTCATCCAGCCACAGCAAGGACAACCTGGCCCAGCCCTGCCCATCCCCGCTTGGACCAAACCGGACACTTAGCCCTTGAGCAGCAGCCGCTCTCCTCTCCCATGCCATCAGCTTTCTCTTGCACGATGACCCCGTGGTCAGCCCCGAATCCACGGGGAAGGCAACACGAGGGTCCCAGGTGGTCGTTCTGCCTCTTGGATGCCCAATCCTTTCTGCAGCAGGAATCCCGCACCAGTTTCAGGCACGGGCACGGCTGCCCCGATGTGCTCGGGTCTCACCATCCACCCCTTGCACGGTGCAGCAGCTGAGACCCCTGTGCCAGCCCAGCACATCCACCCGCAGGGCCCTGGTCCTGCTCCTAGGGTGCTTTGGGACCAAACTCCACCTTCTGGAATAAGGGAAAGTTCATCAACTGAAATAGCTGGTTTTTTTAAACAACAGCTTCACCCTGGGCTACAGGAATTTTTTTTTTTCTGCGACAGGCAGAGCATTTCTGTTGCACATAAAACCCCTCCATTTTTGCAGCAAAGGCAAAACTTTCTCCTGGGGCATCGCTCCTGTGGCCGCGGGTGCAGCGTTTGGCTCCAGAGCCGGTCACGGGCTGGACTGGTGGGGAATGGTGGGGACTTCACACAGTGACCCAAAACCCCGTGGCTGCCCCATTGATGCTTTTGGAAAGAGAAACAAATCCCTTGTTTCCTCCCAGCCCCTGCTGGGAATTCATCGGGGCTGGCGGTTCCTGGGGCTGCTGGAGGAGGGGAGAAGGAGCCAGCCCAGCTCCCAGCACCACATTTCCCGCTGGCTCGGGGCTGCCAGGCTGGAGAACGTTTCCCTTGGGGCCCAAGGGCTGGTTTCACTTTCGTGTTGAGCTCGGCAGCTGCCGGAGGTGGTTCCCGGAAGCCGTTTCCCTTGCTCCTCACCACGAGAGGAGCCCAGATTCCAAACTCCGAGGCGCTCGGGGTGCCGATGGTCAGCGCTGGGGGGAGAAAGGGGCAGTTTTACCACGAGGAGCAGCATCCTCGCAGCCTTCCCTCTGGGGATGGGGGGGAATCCCTGAACAGGTTCCAGTGCCTTTGCAGCCTCTTTTCAGTTCATCTGAAGGTTGTGAGAGTGCAGCAGCTGCCAGAACCCGCTGGGACTTTCGTTTCCCGTTGCGGGCAGAGCTGCCCCAGCAACGCCTCGCCCTCCTCTGCCCGCAGCCCCTATTTAAGTGTTCAGAAATAAATTTGACACCTGCAGGGCTCTGCTGGGGCTGGAGCTCGTAGTGCCTCTGAAAGCGCGGCTGCTGCCACGTGATGGGTGAAACTTCCCCTTCCTGGTCAGGCAGGGCCGAGGCTGCCGGGGCAGGAGTGGGGAGCGGGGCTGCAGCATCAGCTCCTCAGGTCAGAGGGCCGGTGGGGGTGGTGGGACAGGGCACAGGTCCCTGCTGGGGACCCGCCGGGCGCCTGGGAGGTGGCAGAGTCCGAGCTGGGCAGCTGAGAGGAGGGGACGCGGGGGTAGAGCATCCGGCAAAGGATCTCGACGCTGCGTGCTCGTGCAGGGCACGGCGCGGGGCTCCCGTGGCTGCTGGGCTGCAAAATGTTTCCTTCTTGCATTTCAGAACAGAGGCTTCTCAAAGAAGAGTCACACGTTCCTGCCTAAAATATTTAGAAAAATGTCTACTCAATCAGCGAAGGAAAGGCCCGAGAGTTTGCAGTTCCCTTTCCTCGACGATGAAGACACCATCTCCACTATCAAAGAATCTAAAACCTTTTTTATTTTAAGAGGCCTGCCTGGCAGTGGGAAGTCCACTCTCGCCCAGGCCATTCAAGATCGGTATAAAGATGCCTGCAAGGTCGTCTCTGTCGATAACTACAAAATCACTCCCTTGGTAAGAAGCACCATCCCTGAAGAGTACTCAAAGGTGGACGAGGATCTAGTTGACTATTGCAAACGAGACGTCAGCGTCATCGTTCTGGATGACACTCACCACGAGAGGGAACGGCTGGAGCAACTCTTTGACATTGCCGACAAATACCGGTACAAAGTCATCTTCGCCGAGCCCAAAACCCCGTGGCGGATGGATTGTCCTCAGCTGAAGGACAAGAACCAGTGGAAACTGTCAGCGGAAGAGCTGAAGAAGATGAAGCCGAGCTTGGAGAAGGAGTTCCTACCCATGTATTTTGGGTGGTTTTTGAGCAAAAGAAGCTCAGAGATCCTGAGGAAGGCTGGCCAGGCCTTCTTAGATGAGCTCGGAAGTCTCAAAGCCTTCAAAAAGGAGAGTAAATACTGTAGGTATAGAAGGGTCTTCCCAGGTTCCTGATGAAATGCCACCCCTCGGCAAATGGGACGCGTTTGCTCAGCTTCTCAAGGGAATTTCTAGCTGAAGTTAGCAACAAGAAAAGCAGTTTAAAGCTGCTAAGCCCTTGCCCATAGTTGACAAAATTGCTGCCGTGAGTGGAAATAAGAGAAACAGTTTGTCCTGAGAGGTGGGTGGAGCTGGGCCGTGGCAGGGAGCTGGTCTGGGGTGGCAGCAGTGCCACAGCAGGTGCCAAGTGTCCCCTGGTTGCTGTGGAGGGTCAGAGAGGGAAGGGCAACGCTGAACAACTCGGACCCTCAAGGGATTCACAGGACCCCAGGGTTCAGAGGAGCCACGGTAACGCGCTGAAGCTTCTGTTCCCTGGTCCCCTCCACTGTCGGCCGGGCTGGAAGGAGGAGTTTGATTTACCCACCCCATCCTCAGCGGCAGGAAAGATGAAGCACGAAGGACCTGGCCGTGAAAAAAGCTGGGAGGGGACTTGGGCTCACGGGGTGACATCGGGGGGGGGATCACTGTTTGATAGTAACGCTGCTCGCTGTGTTTGCAGTTGCTTCTGCTGTCGATGATCCCAAAATAAAAATTGACCTCACCAGCTACTTCGTGAAGCGGCCGCCCGGAGTCTTGCACTGCACCACAAAATACACCGACTTCGGAAAGGCAGCTGGGGCTGAGGAGTACGCCCAGCAAGAGGTGAGCTTGGGGGCCAGGGATTCGTGAGCTGGGGTGGGCTGGGGATGAGGCTTTGCTTGGAGCAGACTGGCAGGGACGGGAAAAACATCCCAGGGAGTAGGAAAGTCAGAGCTGTGGGAGCGCTGGTGACTGCTTCCTGTTGGTTTCCAAGCAAAATACTCCTGCCTCTGACTCAATACCTTGATTGGGATGATGCTGAATCAGGGTATTTACACTTCCAGCTAAATTATTTTAAAAGCCCCAAGTTAAATATTGGGATTTGTGAAGGAAAAAAGAAAAAAGATGTAAGCAGCTCAGCGTTCACGGAGCAGGAGCTTCAGGCCACGATACTGGAGTTGCAGGTGGTTTCTCCAACGTGTCAAAGCCAAAGCTGCCGTGATTGGCACAGACCTTGAGCTCAGGGACCACAGACCCGAACCTGCAGCCCCTTACAGCCGCGCTCTGGGCTTGTCTCCCTCTCCTCGCAGGCGGTGAAGGCTTCCTACGGCAAAGGCTTCACCTTGGCCATCTCCGCCCTCTTCATCACAACAAAAACTGTGGGCGCCCGGGTGGAGCTGAGCGAGCAGCAGCTGCTGCTCTGGCCGGGAGACGCCGACAAGATCCTGCCCACCGACAACCTCCCGAAAGGCAGCCGGGCTCACATCACCCTGGGCTGCGCCAACAACGTCGAAGCGGTCCAGACGGGGCTCGACCTGCTGGAGTTCGTCAAACTGGAAAAGGCAGGGAACAAAGGGGAGCAAGTGGGGGAAATCGGAGGGGGGAAGCTGCTGTATTTCGATAACGGTTTGTGGATGCTCGTCCTGGCTAAAAAGATCGACGTGAGGGCGATCTTCTCGGGTTACTACGGGAAGGGAAAGCTTGTCCCAACGCAGAGCACCAACAAACGGGGCTCTGCTTTTAGTTCCTGCACCATCATCTAGGAGGGTGGGCAGGGTACCTGGTTTGGTTTTAGAAGGCAAGTAACTCCTGTAACCTTTAAAAGTGTAAAGAGAAATAATTCTACCTTTACTAAAGTAAGCCCTTTGCCAACCCCAGTGCAAAGCCTCTGGGGAGAGAGTTTATTGGCCTCAGAACAAGGAAGAAAACAAGCAAGAAAGGGGAACGGTCAAGTACCTGACATCAACAACCAAAGTGCTGCCGAGCGTTTTAATGGAATAGTTTGGGAGAGAACTGGCCGGAGCATTCTGCTTGTTTTCTTCCTCAGAGGAAGAGCAGCTTCGGTCTTTTATAAACGTCTCCACGAACCACAATCGTTCCATCTTTGCTCTAAGCAGTGGCAGACCACAGCCTGTGCCTCACGGGTCTGAAGCCAAGGGAAGCGACCTGTGCAGCATCTCTCCCCTCTCCCTCACGCGACGGGCCGACAGCAGTCGTGCTGGGAGCTCGGTTACTGGGTAAAAACCAGCAAGACCCACTTGTGGATCGTGTCTATCAAGCACGGCCGTTACTTGCAGCTTAGCCCACAAGAAGAGGATGTGCTGAGGGCACGCGGCAGCCTTGAGCAGAGGCTGGTCCTGCACCCAGCCAGCCGAGCTGTGCCCCAGGTTGTGTTCACTGCCTGTGAATGGTTGAACGCAACCTAGGGCAGAGCAGCACCTGCCCAGACGAGGCCTCTGAGGGCTCCCGCGGGCTAAAGGCAGCGAGGGAACCCCCAGGAGAGGTGCTGGGTTCCAGCCCTTCCACTCCCCCTGGCACAGGGGGCTGGGCCAAGCACTGTCCAGTGTCCGTGTCCTGTAGGGAACAATCCTGCCTTGGCGGGGGGTGGGGGGGAAGAGATGAACTAACGTCTTTTCCATCTTATAAGAACTAAAATCGTGTCTGAAGTATAGAACTTGTACTTCATGCAAGATTTTCCTCCTTTTCTCTAATGCACTTGAATGTTAAAAGTTAGTCTGGCAGTAACCTTGTAATGTAGGCAGTAAGGGGAGGTGCTGTAACCACGTAACTTGTCTGCTCAAACCTAAACTGTTGGCTGGAAAAAAGTTAATCATGGAGCACTTCTGTTATTAAGTCTGTTTTATGGAAACTTATGTTTTTGCCGGTGGATCTGCGGTCACTACTGCACTGTAACACAAAAGCATAACTAACGGATTCGGGTCAGGACCAGAGTTTAAGCTCTGGCTTGGTGTCTGGTGAGCTGCACGGTGCCATTAACCCCAGGCTAACCTCTGTAAATACTCACGGCGTTGGACTCGTGCGTGCTGGGCTCGCCCGGAGCTGCTGCCGGTGCAGGGTTTGCTACTCCTCTCGACGTTGGAAACGAGAGCAGGGAGCACCTTGGGGTGAACCTGGGAACACTCTGCGGGTTTATGGAGAATGCAACATACTTTCTGCTGTTCCAAAAACAGGTAGGGTAATAAGTGATCATGATAACATTAAAAAGTTTTATATATACACACACACACATCTGTGATCCTCCCGTGCTACCTTCACAGAAACCCCCCTGTTGGCTCCTGCATCAGCAGCAGGGCCAGAGCCCAATGCTCAGCTGGGCCTTTCCCAAGGGATCTCGGGGGGGGTTGGTTCCACCAGAACTGTCAGAGCATCTTTCCCAGCAGTGCCCACCCAGGGCAGGATGCCACCGCCCTCTCCCTGCCCCGCTCCGGAGCCGGCCCTGCCGTGCACAGCTGGATCCTCTCGGTGATTTGCCTGTTCAAGAACAACAGTGAGAGCGTCGTCGTTTCAGTTTTTATTAGTTTGTACATCATATACAGTTTATAATAAAGTAAACCAATTGCATATGGTTTCGCTTCAGTCCGTGATATTCTTCATATAAACACATCATCATGATTTATGCCTAATGAAGTAAACAACAAATATTCACATTTTTACCATTCACATCCTAGAAAGGTAAAGGGTCCAAAGAGGGACGAGTGCCCACACCGACGTGAAGCCCGTCTTGGAGAGGATGGCGTGTTTGGCAAAGCGCTGGGGACAGGGATTGCTCCATGCAACGCTCCCTTCCTCCCACGGGAAAGGGTCAAGGTATTTACACTGAGGTAAACATTGGGAATTCCAGTTGAGATAAATACTGCAGCACAGGGTCTGGCGTCCTCTCCAAGGTGGCTTCACATCGGCGCCCGGTTTTGTCTCCACTACTCCTGAACGCCGTGACGACGAAGCCGACGCGCGTGCGGTGGCGGAGCTCGCTTCGCTCTTTCGCACCCGGCCCCTCCGGCATCGCTCCTCCGGCCCCGCTCCTCGCCCGTCTCTCCCCCAGCGCCAGCGGGGAGGGAAATGGGCAGCGGGGGTGAGATGGGCAGTGCCAGACCAGCGGCCGAGCTGCACACCCGGCAGCAGCAGCGGCCCAGCTCTCCCAACTCTCTCCTGCCTCCCTGGGCCCCCCGCTCACACCAAAGCTCGGGCTCGGTGATGCCGAGAGGCAGCCGCAGCCTCACCCGGTACCTGGCTCACGATGGTTCCCACCGGAGCTTTTCTGCACAGGTTGGGTTGGGTTCCACTCAGCCTGGGGCCATTCCAAGGGACAGTTCTGTCCCCGAGTGCAGGGGATGCCAAGGAAGGACACGGCGCTATGCAGCATCTTCCCACACCAAGCCCAGGCCCTGCTGCCCTGGGACAACAGGGACACCTCCAGGCCCCGGGGCAGCCGTGCCAGAGGGTCACAGAACTGCCTTGGTTCCAGCCCCAGCCCGGGGACACTTGGGCAGGTGCCACACGTGAGCTGTCCGTTCCCTACGGCAGGGGAGGGTACAAGGCACAAATTGAAATGGGATGAAAACCATCCGCTTGAAGATAACTAAAGAAATTCATTTCTTACTGGAACGGAGGGAGTGATTTGGAAAGAACAAAGCCCAGTGTGGTCCAAACACTTTGGCTGTTCAGTGGGGTGAGAAGCAACACGGCCAAGCAGCCTCCGGCCCGGGGACCAGGAGCTGGGGGGCTGTTTCCAAACTGGAAACAACAGCAGCTTTCCCTCTGCATCCCTGTCAGCTATGGACGGCCAAGGGACTTGCAACACTCCACAGGCCCTAACACTGTTGTCCAGAAACAGTTCCCTGTTGCCTCTCTCCTTTTTTCCAGTTTGCATTCCCATAGCTGGGCACAAGAGTCAGGAGCCTTTAGCAGAGGATCCGGCTTTACAGCGACACTTCCAAGTCCACAAAGAGACCCGGGTACTTTCCTGCACAGCTAAACAACAACCAGCCTGTCTACACGGGCAGCCAGAAGCACCTCACTGGTCTTTGCAGCCTATTTCAAACCCGGGTCCAGCATATCTGGAAAGGTCCCTCTCGGTACCGCCCTGCAAAAGGTGGAGCTGACACAGCATCAGATTTGTAAAGTAAATCCACACGGGAAACACACACCCCAGGCTTTGTGGTCCGGAGGTTAGAGCATGGTACGTGCAACTCTCTCCCACGCGCTCACGTTCCTGATGGGTGTTTTAAAGCCAGAAATCACTTCCAGGGTCACGAGACTGCAGCTGCCTCGCATGACCTGAACCTATCCCTGCAGCAGCTCAGACACCGCGAGTACCAGGATTAGGAGGGAAAGAAAACAAAAAGAAAAAGAGAGGGGTAAAGGTAACAGTCAAACAGTTCCTTATCTCCTCGTAAGTGCTACAGTCACGACGGAGCCACACGTCACACGCTGGCTCTGCCCAGAGCCGGGCTCCCCACGCCGCTCTCCCTGCGTTCACAGCTGCCAGGGGCAAGGGCTTTGCCATCGCTCTCTTCCACGTGCCAAGCTCATGCTGTGGCCCAGAGCCACCTGAGGGAACAAACAGTGCGCTCCGAAACCCGGCCGGATGCACAAACATCCCACCACGCCTGTGCTTCCCGGTGTCACCGCCACCCCGCCGCCCTCACTCGCTCTTTATTGCTCTAGAACAAGCACGGGCACAACGCTTCAGACCCTTCCTCGCCCTCTCCGGCAGAATCCTACGTCTGGTCGCTCCCCTCGTGCCAAGGGCAGCCTGCGGAGCAGCAGCAGCCAGAAAAATGGCACTGAGGTTCCCCGTGGCCACGTACAAGATACAACCCAGGAGTAACGTTCCGCAGCTACCACGTGGGAAAGGCAACGTCTCCAGCAAGGCAGATTTCTCTGTGAGAAAGGAGCCCTGTGCCTCCACTCTGTGCCAGGACACCATGGAGGTGACAATGCCACCTCACCTCTATATCCAGGTGCTGCTGCTGCCCTGAGGTAACAGAGTCACCAAAGGCTGCTCAAGTCCCAAAGGGAACCGCTCACCTCTGCCTTGAATCCCAAAGCCTGGCTCCTTGGAAAAGGCTTGGCACTCCCCACGGTTTAACCCCACGAAACCTGGCGTTCCTGTATGGGTTGTAAAAAGCTGCTGGGTACATTTTGTCTCTCAGAAAAAGCCATTCCACTTCTGTACTCCGTGGAACGGTCTCGTTCAGAGTTTGGAGACAAGGAGCTTGTTGTCCCTATCTGGGGAGAGGGGAAAATAATAATAATAATAATTATAATAACCACTGACAAATGCAGGAGGTCTCTGCACGGTGATAAAAGACTGAGAAAAGTCCAAACTGTACAGTAACATCAACACAGACAGGACAAGACGTTATGAATCCAGACTGCCACACTGGAATAAGGCCTGCAAACTCTGACCTGCGAGCGCTGCGCGAGCTGGAGAAGCGTCACACTGTGCACAGACCAGAACGTCAGCTCCCCAGGTGGTTACCCTCTCAGAGTCTGAAAGATGCCAGGACCTTATTTTGCTCTCAGTGCAATCCGGGTGAGTCCATCACGTTACACTGGTGCGAAAGGAGTTCCAATAAACGCTGCAGAGTCTGGTTTTGGAAACGTTACTCAACATCGGCTCATTTTAAAAGCCGACTTTGGAGCGAGTTAGAAAATATTTTCTTTAGTCTGCAGTACTAGAATGTAAGCCCTTAAATCTTCCCTCTGTGAAAGCAGATTGTCAAAAATCCCGACAGAACCGAGCGCGGTGCCCGGCGGCGGCAGCACCAAGACACTATTGCAGCTGTGGGAGGTGAAGTTCCCGGGCACCGCAGCCTAAAACCTGCCCCACCGAGCGGGACAAGGACAGCCCTCGAAGGAAGGAAGACAAAGATGTCAGCGGTCAGAGTAACCGCGCTATGAATTCACTGCGAGTTCTGTTCCTGCAGCAGGACGTTAAGTCAGACGTGATGCAGAAGTCTCAGGTTGCTTCAGGGAAGTCTGGCCTGTGCCTGTACCAACACCCGGTCCGTCAGCCCTCCAAACACCTCTGCACTACCGCGGGTCAGCTCACAATGCCCCGGACACGGCGATGCTGCCGAGGCTCTGCCCTTCTCACCGGTGTCACCCGGAGCCAACAAGCCTTCTACCAACAACCACCCCCCGAAGCTGCCACGCAACACCCACGCCGGGCTCCAGAACCACCTCAGGCATCATGTAACTCAAACCAAGCAGCCAGGCAGAAAGGTTCTTCGCTCTCTAAAGAGGGAAGAATTCTGGAAACAGAGTCCTCTCCAGGTTGAGATCTCGCAGTGCCACCACGTTTCTGGTGACCAATAACCCAGCATTCCCAGGAGCTGGCAGCACCACCCAGCCAGAACCAGCCCCGGCGCGAGGGGCAGCTGCGGGCAGCTCCTGGCTCAGCCCCCAGCACCCTCCGGACACCCTGCGCAAGAAGCAAGGGACAGACCGTCAGCTCAGAGTTTTGACTTCGCATTTTCTTGCTTCTTTGGACTAAGGAAGTTACTGCTAGTTGAAAACTCGGTGCCCAGTTTCAGGTAGGTGCAGCTCCTGCCAGCAGGAGGGGCGGGCACCGCTGCACGCACGCCAACCGGCCCCAACTAGGAACCTGAATTTTACTTTGCATTTCTTCAGAGCTAGGAAGAGCTCATCTGCGTTATGGATCAGTAACACCAAATCAAACATCAAGCTCAACAAAATCAAGTTTTAGCACAAAATATTAAAAGTTCAAGTGGATTAATTAAAAAAAAAAAAAAAAAGAAACCCAAAACATCAGAACAACAAAGCAACAAACCACCACAGTGAAGAAATTCAGCCCAGAGCAAATTCAATATTCCCTTAAACAGGACAATTCTCGAAGTGGAAACACAAAGCCCTTAGTTCTGGCTGCAGGACAGGGAATTAGCACAGAAGCTGCTCTTTTAAAGCCAAAGAAGCATTTTGTTTTTTCTGATACAAAATCGTTAAGCTCACACGTTCTCACTGAAGGTAATGCCCGTGTACCACCCTGTAGAACCATGGCAAAAAGAAAAAGTAGTAAAAGATGAGAGCTGGCAGGTAAAATGGGATCGCCTGAAACGTGAGTCATCCTCAGCAATGTTTTCAGAAGGTTCAGATAATTTACAAGTTACTACAAACCCGAGACATGCTGCCCTACTGCACCTCGGAGCCAGAACAGGAGATTACTTCACTCTCTCTCTCTCTTACAAGTTGAGATTCCGGGAGGACTTCCAGGAAATCCTCTCTGCTGAGGAGCAGGAACAGTCCGAAAGTACGGGGGCCAGCATGGAGGGACCAAAAGATTCAAAGCTTTATTTTTTTTTTTCCTCTTTTTTTTTTTTTTTTTCATTTTTTTTTCTTTTTTAATAAATTTAACAGTAAAACAAAATTCACAAGCCTTCCCCTCCCCGAGCTGGTTTCCTCTTCACACACAAAAGCACACAAAACAGAGGTCTCCAACCGAGAGAAATGAAACTGCTCTAAGTACAACGAGACGTGATGAAGGAAGGAGTCTAAGTATGTCCATAGTCAAGGTTAAAATAAGCAGATCAGGTATGTGTGTGGTTTGGGTTTTTTTAGCCAAACTGGAAAAAGAAATTTCCAGGCCCAGAAGCTGAAAAAGAAAACGAAAGGTGTTAGCACTTTCAGCATTCGACACAGCTCACGACTCTCCTGCAGCTGCCTGATGCCCAGCCAGGAATCAGCTCAGATCCATCCCAACAGGCAGGAGAGGCAAGATCATTGCTGGGCATTTCCAGCAGCTGATGTCCCACAAGTGGAAGAGTGAACAAGGGACAGCACGGGTAAAGGAGGAAGGTAAACAGCACACGAAACGTGCAGGACTCCTCAAAATCCCCTGAAGGGGCACACGCTTCCCCAAGGGGGTAACGGCATTAGCTGAGTGCTGAGAGCTCGCATGGTGCTGTAGCAATCCACCCTGCTCCAAGAAAGCCTGACCCCACGTGAGGTTTGGGGGGACAGTGAGAAAACAGCTTCTTCATCACCTCCAGACACCTCCAAACCTTTGTGGGCAGAGGCCCCTGGGAGGGCTGGCAGTGTTAGGAAGCCAGAGGAGAGAACTGCGAGACACACGCACGGGACTTCTGACCAAGAAGCACCTTTTCTTGCTTTGGTACTAGTGCTGTATTCAAGTTCTGGTCAGCTATTCCTGAGCAGCAAGGCAAAGCTTTGATGGCAAAGCCTACAGCCACTTCCAGAAAAGGGAACCCCTGGGTTTCGTTGCTTTTGAACACAAAAGAACCAGAACTGGCCATCAGCTGGGATGCCGTGCAGACAGGACTGTCCAGAAGCTCTCTGGTACTTTTCTGTGGGAAGGTTAAATACTCTCCCCAGACAGCACGTCCTGCCTGGGAGCTCAGCTGGCCTGTCAAGTGATCTGCACACTTATGTTACCGAAGCTGACCGGAGAACACCTCCGCTTACCTTCAAAAGTGAAGTTACCCGGCGCACCGAAGAAGGCCTTGAAGATATTATTTGCATCGAATTCTACGAGGAAGAAAAGGAAGTTGTGAGCTGAAGTCAAAGAGCCAGACACAGTTCTCACAGTTTAGAAACTGTCACTTGAGTGAGGGCCCATAAAGCATTTTACAAGTGGACAAAAAGCTGTAAAGAAAGATCCTGCTCTGCCCAAGCACTGGGCTCTACGCTGAGCAGCGTGACACTGGCACAGGGAACAGGGGCTCCAGCCAACAGGGAACAGGTAAAAGCAACAGTTGTGGTTCCCGACCATCTCAGGGATAACATCCACCACACAACCCAGGCTGTTCACACCATCCAGCTCAGATCTGCCAGTCACGGGTTTTCAGAGACCAAACTGAGTCACTTCATAGGATTATCAGGAATGGGAGGTTTGCTTTAGAGAGAAAGGCAGACTCTAAATGGTCCCATCTTTTAAAAGGCTGCCCCAGCAGAGTTTCACAAGGAGCACCCACCTCCCACGTTCAATCCATCCTCTTCCAGGTCCTGGCCGCTGTCGTAGCGAGCTTTCTTCTTGGGATCTGACAGGATGGTGAAGGCTTCACCAACCTCCTTAAACTTCTTCTCTTCTTCCTTCTGTACTTCTGCACTTGCCCCACTGTGTCGATCTAGGGTGACAGAAAGCAGCAGGAAAGCAGCTTTCAGTTTCCAGTGCAAATGGAAAACCCTACACGCTCCCACCCAGCTGCCACCAGTATGCATCTTAGATTTGTGGGGTGAGAACTGCAGTTTGTCCAGAAATCCCCCCTCAGGTTTATTCCCGAGTGACGGTTGCGCAGGACACACGCGGGGAGCAAGGAGATGAAAGCAACAGTGGATCCTCTGATAACAGATACTGCGGGTACCTGGATGATGCATTAGTGCTCTTTTCCTATAAGCCTTCTTGATCTCATCTTCAGAGGCATTTTTGTCAACCCCAAGGATTTTATAGTAGTCTTTCCGTTTGCTCTTTTTGAGTTCCACTTGTGCGTTCTTTAGCAGCTGCTTGTGTTCTAGAAAGAAGCGCAATGCCAAAGGAAAGCGGCTTTAGTGTCAGGCACAGCCTCCTGCTCTAAAAGAGGACGAAGACCAACATGTTGAGTTGACCTGGTGGAAGGATTTAAGGGCCACAATTAACCAACCCACTTGGATTGACAGCCAGGCAGCCAAGGAAAGCCCCACCGTCCATGTAAAGCTGTTGCCAAACGTAGGTGAACATCTCGGCACGTTAAACCAGCCTCAGACACTGAGCTACAAGGACTAAGTTACTCTGGATGCTTCATTTCAGGCTATTAGAAAAGCAAGATGATGGTTAAGGATGAGAATCATAACCAGACGTTCTGAACCTAGTGCACTGCTTCAGCTACAAGGTAAATTATCTTCTCAGCATTCAGTGCTGGGAGAGAAACCAGGTTCTAAGACAGGCATTTCAGAGAGCTTCTGAGGACTTCCCTAGTACTGTCCTGCTGGGGTAAAAGGCTGCAAATCAGAGCATACTGGGGGTGGGAGGGGGGAAGCAAACAAAAGCAGCAACAAAAAAATTGCCAGCTAACAGAAAAGGAATGCCAGTATGCTCACCTTTTGTTTTTTCTGTCTGATAAACCTTTTCATAGTCTCTTACAGCATCTTCATATTGTTCTGTGTCCATGTAACTGTGGAAAGAAACACTGGTGGCCAAGGTGTGCTTCAGAGGAAATATCACAAGGGGTTCAGGTACCAGCTTCCCAGATGGATATGAATTCAGGAAAAGATGCACCCAGGATTGGGATTGCAGAAAGAGCAGTCAGTGGAGGAACCCCCCAAGGGTCACCACGAGACAGACCGGAGGAACAGACACCTGCTCCTCATGGGCAACCCTGGCACAGGAACCTGCACTTCGGGCTCCAAGTGGAGACTGCAATCTCATTTGGCAGCACAAGTTGGACTTGAACCATCTGATAATGACTTCATCCAGCCTCAGGAACTAATACCAGCCAGCAAGACTTCAAGGAAGGCGCTGCAGTTGTGCACTAGCAACACTGGTGAGAAGTGACAATCCTGGCACCTCAGAGGGACCCAGCTACTGGCGTTTGGGCCTTACTCGTGTATTAACTACTCGTAGTTCAGCAGAGATGGAGCTTGAGAAGAACACTGCAGGCTGCCAGTGAAAAGGAAAGCTGCTGCAAAGGAGACAACTCCTCCGTGCTACGCTGCACTGAACTGTGACTGAGATACAAACAGGCTCAGCCGATTCCTCCTCCGTCTGCTTTGCTGGGAGAGGGAACAGCTCTGCCAGGGTAAGGTCTCCTACTCGCAGCAGCCCTCCTGAAAAAGCTTAAGAGCCAGGCTCTCTGGGACAGAACATTTTACATCAGCCTATAAACACAGTAAGTCAAGCTTAGAACAAATCCTGCCTAAATTCAACCATCAATAGGCAGTCCCAGATCCATGCAGGCAGGACAGGCTACGCAGAGCTGCTGCTGCTGCTGCATCCTCATCAGAACAAGGAAGAGGAACCCTCTCAGAACCCCTTAAGACCAAACCTTTTATTCAGTGAAGCTTCAGATTTGTTATCCCTGTCACTCAGCGCTGTAGGGAAGAGATTCCCACCCAGAAACCAGCTCATCGTGGCCGTTACACGAGTCCACTTACCACTGTGCTCTCCTCAAGTAAGCTTTGATATACGTGTCATCCAGCTTCACTGCGTTTGTGCAGTCATCGATCGCTTCTTCAAGTTTCCTAAGCTACAACATCAGACAGAAGTTAAGTGAATCCCCATCAGAGAACAAATTCTAAGCAGCATTATGATTTTAGGCAACTGAAAAGTGTAAAGAATCGTGGAAACTCGCGTTGGTTTGTGTCTGCATCTAGGAAATTTTTTCCAAAACCGCAGAACTTCTGTTCCCTAGGGAAAAATCAGAAGCCTGGCTAGTGACATGGTGCAGCTATGTGGTGCTTCTGTTTCAGAAACAAGAGTCTGAGAATGATCTGAAAACCAAGTTATTGCATGTCCAAACCAATTCCCAGGCAGGATTTCAACCCGTCCCCCCTTAAAAATCACTGTTTGTTTTCAGGCACAAACAGCCACGTAAAACATCCATTACTTCTGTCTCCAGCTCATCCCATTTCCCAGTTTTGAGAACAGCCTCTGTCTCTGGACCAAGTGGGGGTGTTGAAAATCCTCGAAGGCATCACCACAGAGACAGCTGAGAAGGAAACATGCCTGGAGGAAAGGCAGGGTGGGAACTGGAAGCACTATCACATGACAGGCTGTTTCTCTGGATAGTGCATGACTAAAACGCAACAGCAAACCTGGAAAAAGTGTCTAGGGTTTTCAAATTAGGTCATGGTTTTTTTTAGATCATAACCCAAAGCAAGACGGATGATTTACAAGAGGAATAAGAAGAGAAAAGATATCTCCTCATTAGAGGGAAAGAAACAAATCAGGATGCCTTTCTGCTGATGAAGATAAGGCTAAACTACATTCCTCCTCTCCCACTCGGTGCAGCCCAAGTATTTGAGTTTCATTTCTTCAGGAATCAGCTTCGTTGGCTGTTTGGAGCAGATCCAATCATTGTGCAAGTACAAAAACCTGAAACATTGCCCACGGCACCAGAAAGCTCCAGCTGCCCCAGCAGGCAGAGGAGCCTACGCTCTCCAGAATAGCCAATTTGCAATTTATAAACTAGGTGGTGAGGAATAGGATGGAAGACCACCTGCCAGGTGACCGCTCCTTACCTTCGAATTAACCGTCCCCCGGTTGCAGTAGAGTTTGGCATTTGTTTTTATGTTATTTGGATCTATTCCTAGTGCCTCTGTGTAGAGTTCGTATGCTAGTTTGTAGTTTCCTTCTTTGAACGCTTTATTCCCATCTTCTTTCTTTGCTTTAAGTGCTTTGGCATTCTGAAAGAAAATAAACCCTGGATAAGGACGACAGGAAATTGTTCAGGGGCACCAAGCACCTAATTTTGCTGGGTCAGGGTCCTCAAATGTAACAGTTCTAATTTGGTTCCAGACACCATTGCTAGGGCAGCTGAAGGGAGCTGTCAGTGTTCTGCCTCTGTCAGGAGAAGCACCGAGGAACAGCCTGTGCTAGCTACAGGCACTGGCCATGGGGACAAGTGTTGCCTCATCTTTAAGAGGAGATCATGACACTGAAGTGAATTTATATGTTAAAAAAAACCCCAAAACCAGGCATGGGATCTCACTAAGAGCTTACACAAGTAAACAGCTTTAAAAAGTCAAAGGACTACAACAGAGTAGAAAGAAGGGAAGGAGCTATGTGAAAGGAACAGTGTTTAAACACAAGTCAACCTGGGAGCACTAGCAGTGAATCTGAAAGTCAGATGCTTTTTCAGAACTGACAGACTGTGTTTTATTGCTCCTGTATCTGATCAAGGCACAAAGAAGAATGAAAGGGAGTCAGTCTTCAGAGTATCATCGTCTAAGAAAGACCTTCAGGCAGCTCAGTTCTACCTAAAGCAGTGCTGGTTGTCTTGGGGAAGAGCTGGACACACAACAGGCTACTGGAGACCCAGGGAGTGATAATGGAGAGGGAGGGAGAAGGGATTGATCCAGCAGAAGCAAGCTGGGTGTTTGGTTAAAAAAAAAAAAAAACCAAACCAAAACCATCAATAATCCCAGTAATTCTGCAGTCCCATCTCAGTATCCAGAACTCACTCGGCAGGCAAGACAAGCCTTCTCATGATCAGGAGCCATTCTGAGAGCCTGGACGAAGAACTGCACGGCCTTCTCAATGCAGTCCTCGTAGTACAGGCAGAGCCCACGGACGTACAGCGCGTCTGCATTTGTCGAGTCCATTCGTAAGATGTCACTGGAACAGAGATTAAAAAAAATATATAAAAATGAAATGTTTCCTTATTCCAGTTCCCCTCTGGTCTCCAAGAGTATTCAGAGAATGGTGGGGGTTGGAAGGGACCTCTGGAGAGCATCGAGTCCAACCCCCCCTGCCGGAGCAGGGTCACCCAGGGCAGCCCACACAGGAACAGAGCCAGGGGGGCTGGAAAGCCTCCAGAGAAGGAGACTCCACAGCCTCTCTGGGCACTCCTCCTCCACTGAGAAACTGTTTTATCAGGTCCATGGTACAGATGTGCAAAACGTACTGGACTTGCTCACACGAGGCTGCTGGTTGTTAACTGAGTCTAAATACAACTCCCCCTGGGCGATCAGCTGCAAAGGGGATGAATTCACATGCTCTTCCTCATCCCAGTTTGCATTAAGGACTAGTTCTCTTTTATATTGCCTCATTCAGCAGCCAGGATTCACCAGCAGCTGTTACTCAAACCCCAGACCCAGAGACACTCACCTTGCTACAGACTGTGCTTCCAGGTAGCGACCCAGCAACGCTAAACACTCGGCCTTGAGGATTTTGAACCGGTGACAAGCAGGAGCAAACTCCAAAGCACGATCCATGCAAAATACAACCTGGTGTGAGGGGAACAAAACCCAACCAACTGTGAGCAAAGCAAACACCTGATGACCTAGAGTGACCAGTTGAGCTATTGACCACACTTGAAAGTTCCTATTTACCCAAAACCGCGCAGACACCAGTTTCCTCTGCTGCTGCAGGCACGTTTCCTTCAAAAACGTTCCTCACATGCAGCTTTTTTTTGTCCTGCCCTTTAAAGGGCTTTCTGTGCAAAGGCCTATGGCCCCTGCTCTGTTACTGTGACACAGCACTAGCCAGAAAATCCAAGGGACACCTGTAGAAGGCCCATTCCTTTGACTCTTCAGAAACTGTAGGCCCTGAAGGAAAAGCCAAGGAGGACAATTCTGCCCCTGTTTCCTGCATTATAAAGGCACATGGGAAGGACAGAAATTCAATAGATTGAGACAGTTTGGACTGGACAAAACACAAAAAAAACCACTACAGTGGCTGGACTGATCTTGCACTGGTCTGACTGCACCGGGCAGGGTGAGCTAATAGGTCTTTTCCATCTCTGCCTCTCTGGTGGGGACATCTGCATGAGAACAGGGTCATTGTTCCACCAAGGTTCATCTGCCTCCCCGGCCCGTGACATCACGGTTGCTGCTGTGGGAAGCGCTGTGCTCCAGATCCAGAAGCCAACAGCTTCTGGGTGAGGAAGGAGCCAGAGCAGCTCTCCAGAAACAAAGATGACATTTCGTGCGAGACTCCCCAGCGAAGTGAGACAGGAGAAGTGAAGGGACAGATGCAAAAACCCAGAACACACAACAAAGGCAGGTCTGTGCCTACAGATGAAATCCAGACTGACCATACATCCCATTTGCTCCTCATAACCTAGTGATAACAAAGCTGGGGTTTACCCTTTGAAAATCTTGAGCTTAGCCTAAGAGTCAGTGACCTCAATATGCTGGACAATCTCCTTTCTGGGCCAAACTGGGGCCTTACAGGCATCTACTGAACAGAAACAGTGGTATGAGAAGCGTTGGGTGCCTGTCATTTCTTGTTCTACCAGGTCAGTTCCAGCTGTGTCCTGTTACAGACCTTGGGAAGAAAGATTTGGGATCAGTACTGGAGAAAGCCCCTGGCAGCTCTACGTTCCTCCCCCAGTGACCCTCACTATCATATGGGCAAACAGCTCACTCTGTACCACACAGCTCATTCCTGGTTCCACTCACCCTGCAAAGCAAACAGCAACAGAGGGCATTCAGCCTGGGGCTGGCAGCCTTTTCACTCTTCACTCCTGCAGTGTGAGGAGAGCACGAGCTCTGCCATTCACCCAACGATTACACAGCCCGGCTTCGAGAGCGGATGAGAGGTGTGCAGCACCTCCCAGCCAGGGCCCAGCCAGTGCCAGGCAGGGAAGCTGGACACGTGCCTGGTTGAACTGGCCAGGTGAAACGTGTCAGCTCAGAACGCTGCAGGGGAACAGCCAAGTGAACCTCACCTTCCTGAAATCCCGTTTCTCAAAATCCACCTCAGCTATTTTTTCGTACTCGAGCACAGTGCTGGCGTTCTTCAGCTGAAAGAGAGAACATGGCCAGTGCTGCAGGACAGAAACACTGTCAGGCAGCATTTCAGCAGCCAGGCCCCAAAGCAGCAGAGCAAAAACCACTGCAGACCACAGAACAATAACGCAGATTACACAAACACTTTTGTCAGCGTTAAAATCCATTTGAAATCAAGTGACCTCACTGGAAGCCCAGGAAAATGTTCCCCTGTGAATGAGACACAGAAGTGGCCGCAGCCTTCTACATGCTGCATCCCCATGTCCATGCTCCCTGGCCACTGTTCCCAGTTCCTCCTCTGGAGTGCTGGGTGAAGGGCCAGCTCAGTCTCCAGGCTTTTCTGCTACGAAGAGACAACTGCACGCAAAAGGGACCGTGCAACCTGGTGGCCAAAACAGAGAGGCTGGGACAGCGTTGCCCTTTTCCCCATTCCCCCACAGCACACAGTCATCGCTACTGACAACTGCAGATTCAAAGTGGAAGGCTTACCAGTTCAAACCATTCCCTTTGAGAGCCCTATCTACTGGGAACGTTTACCTTTTAAGAAGCTCTTACCTCCTGCTGGGCCTGGGTATTCTTGTGATCCAGTTCTAGAACTCGTTGAAAGCAGCGGCTGGCAGCCATGGCGTTCCCGAGGGAGAGATGGCACTTCCCTTCCCGAAGGTGACCCTGAGGAGACAGGTAAAGGGAGCTGCAAGAGGTGGAGACGAGGGTACCGAGGCATGAATGAGAACTGTGAAGTTTTCCACCTACCCTGACAAAGCTATCATCCAATCTGACCGACTGCTGAGCATCTCCCAGCGCCTCTCGGAATCTCCCCAGCATCATGAGTGTGGCGGCTCTGTTACCGTAATAACTGGCATTATTAGGACAGGTATCTGGAGGTGGAGGAGCGCTCACTGTTAGTGCAAAGCACGCAGCTGTACCACTGCTAGAACACATTAAAGAGCCACGGTTGGGTTATAAACTCCCTCCCTCCCCCCACCCCGTTTATAACGTCACCCGAGTGCCGTAACGCACGACGGTCGAGCGGCTGCTTTGAACAGCGAGTCATAAAACCACTGCTCCCCACGCTACACAGAGGAATAACCTCAGAGAGAACAGAGGCTCATGGTGCTCAGCCTGGCAGCGCTGCTGACCCCGCAGCTTCACACCTTAAGAGTGTCTTGGCTGGAGGAGAAACAGAGACCTGCAAGCGCCCACGCGGACGCTGGGTTGCAGCAGCAATCTGGTGAAATTCCACCATGTAATTAGAGCAGCCGAGAAGTTTTCACCCGGCGTGTGCTGCTAGGAACCCTGCTGGTGGATTTTAAATCAATAATCAGCTTTGATTTTTTAGATTAGAATTATCACAAACCATCCTCACCTATGGCTTTTGTGTAATAGTTGTACGCTTCGTTGTAATCTTTCTTGGCATAGTAAGCGTTGCCTTGTTCCTTGAATGACTCCGCTTCTCTGAAAGGAAGCAAAACACCACGTTTTAAGAGCAACCGAGCACCAAAATTGAGCATTTGATCCCCAAGCAACCTTAGTGATTCTGCAGCGCTCCAGAATGCCTGTAGCTGGTCCCTGCAGGATTTCTCATGGACGACATACACGGGACGAGCCCACCTCGTGTCCTGCTGGCTCTCGGGCACTTCACCAGGGATACTCTGGGATATTACCTGGCCAGACATGCCAGGAACACAGGAGCAGTGAAGCCATCTTTGGTACTCTCCCTTCGGTCTTAGCTGCCCTGGCTCCTCAGAGTCCAGCAGAGCTCTGTGGTCCAGGGCTGAGCCACCCAGCTGCTGCACACCCCCAGCAGCCATGCGAGGCAAGGGTGGAGGGCTGTCTGTCTTTCAGAAGCTGTCCCACATACTTAAGAAACAGGGCCAAGAACAATTTCTGCATTAAAAAGACAACTAAATCGAAGAGAACTAAGGGTGCAAGCCTCAAGCAGAAGCTTGCCACTGCCTTGGCAACAGGTCCAGAAATAGTCCTCACACTCAAGAGCAAGCATTTGCAGAGACAGTTTAGGACATTTAGAAACACACAACATATGGTTTAAAGCAGCGTCCTTTAAACTCTCGAAAGCAAAGTTTCCCTTGAAGGAAATTAAACCCATCTTCCTCTGCTCCCATCTACCTTCACCATTTTAGATAAGCAGCCTGGCAGGGCAATTGCACCATGGTGTTCAAGCTCAGTTCAGATTCTCCGAATCAGATTCAGTGATTTAGTTCACTTGCTTCCCCTCCTAGACTGTTCAACGTACCAAAAAGATGAGGCCAACTCAAAAGAAGCATCACCCTGCTCTAAGACACAGCGGTCGAGACTTGCATCGTGCTTTTGGGACTTCACTGCTGTAGAGAGAGAGACAGACACCGTTTGTCCGCTCTCCAAAGCGCTTGCACAACCAAAACTCCGGCCCCAGACAAAGACAAATTCTCACCACTGGAACAAAGACCGACTCAGAGCCCACCCTTCACATCCCAGCCAGCCCCAGCTACTCTGTCCCTCCACAGCCAGCGATCTTCCGCAGGAGCAGCCCAGCAGCAGGGCTCAGCCGCGCTGGGGACGCGAGCAGATCACGCGCGGTGCGGCCGAAGCTGACGGCTGCGGGTCACCACGGTCCTGCCGGAGAGGGACCGACCCACCTGAGCACAGCCCTTCCTGAGCCAGTGAAGCAGAAGCCAAAGAAGCTGAGGCAGCGGGGGGAACCCCGGGCTGCCAGAGCAGAGCTGCACTTGGGGCTCAAACGCGGGTCACTCCCAGGCCGCGCTGAAGCGCTGGGCTTCAGGGTTTGCTTGAAAGAAGGATCCAGAAGCGAAGGTGTCTCTGCACCACTTGCTGAAGCCAAGGGAGAGGAAAGTCAGAGAAAACAGAACTAGAGAGCAAAGGATCACAGGACTTTTTATGTACAAATACCTCCATCCAGCTCCAGAGCAAGCACGAGCTGCTCAATAGCTCCTGGGGCTGCAGCTTTATTTCCATATCGGGCAACACTGCTGTACCAGCCACGGGCCCGAGCTGGAGACCATCTGCAGGCTACCTACCAGGGACTAGAAACAGAGAGAATCTTTACCCTTAAAAATCTAGGCTCACCTATCACAGAAAGTATAATGCAAGTGATCCACTTCTGTCCTTCTGCCTGCCTTTACAGACTCCCAAAGCTGAGATGCAGCTTTGGGCACGCTGCAGGATGGGGTTTTCTGCCCGGAGGAAGCGAAGGCTTTTGTCTTTCAGAAATCAGTCTTAATAAACTGAAGGAGGGAGAAGTTGACCGTCTTCACTGGAGCTGTAGCTACAGCTTGTTCAAAGGGTGGCAAAGGGGCTCTAACTGTAGTGGCTGCACTGCCAGAAGGCACCGCAGCGAGAGGCCTCTGCCGGGCCACGATACAAGCCCCGAAGGGAGGCTGGCCGAGCAGCCCTGCGCTTCAGGAGCTTCCAAATGCAAGACCCCAGGGTGCAGAGCAGACTTGCCAAGAGATGCCCGCCACTGGCATTTGTATTTTGGAAGCACCCGGAGATCAGACCCCCACAGCTCCCGGGCTCGGCTCGTCCCCGATGCTCCTGCTCCCGTCCCAGCAAACAAGGAAAGTGCCACCCCAGCCAACAAGGAAAGTGCCACCCCAGCC
>JANVCC010000065.1:1603918-1709601 GCA_025345505.1 Todiramphus chloris collaris | reverse complement strand
ACAAGGAAAGTGCCACCCCAGCCAACAAGGAAAGTGCCACCCCAGCCTTCCCACCGCCAGGCCCGGGGCAGATGCTGGTTCTGGAGCCTTGTGCTCTTCCTCCAAGGCCAGCACAGCACCCTTTGTGCTCCTCCTCGGGCTCCTCTCCGGGCCACCAGATCTGGGAACAATCATGTGCCTGTATTGGGAGAGGCAGGGCCTGCACTTGGCGTGATTAAACACGCGTCCAAGCGCAGCCATCTTTGAGTATCACGGATCAAACATCTTTGAGTATCACAGATCAAACATTCAAAATACAGCGGAACAACTCATCGGCAATTCTGCACTTCTGGAGCTTTGGCAGCAGTTTAACTGAAACTCTGCTCTGCTGAAACTCTACTCCCTTGTTTCTGTAACCATCCACAGGAAAGAAAATCACAGATCTTATTGAAGCTCCTTCCCTCGGAAGCTCTCTGCTGCAGAGGCCAAGGGAAAGAAAGGGTGGGCAGCATTAATGGTAGAACTCCTCCGAGGCACCGCTGCACCCCGCTCAGCGTTCCAGGCCCTGGCTGCCAAGCCCTTCAGCAACTCTACCTGTTGGAAGCATCGTCTGATGGCTACGGGCGGAGGGCTGGGTGCCAGCCCGTCCCCTCTGCCAACAAACCGCTGGGAAAACGGGAGAAGGAAAACAGACACACGGCAAAAGCAACTCGCACAAAGCACCGGTATCCTGACACGCAGACACGGGAGTTACTGGTTTCTGCTCCTCTGTACTGGGCTGTTTAACTGTGAGGCATTCGCTGAGACAGACTGATGCATCAACAAGTGACAGCTCCTCAAACGACACCAGCAAGGGAAGTGCACGGGCCGTGCCGTTGCTCACGCTGCTTAAAGCTTGACGATGGAAAGAAAAAGCAAACTGCTGCCAGAGCAGGAGGGCAAAGGCGGCTGCTGGAGAGACACGGCGGGCGGGCTGGGATCCCAGCCGCAGAGCAGCAGCACCTCTCCCTGCTTGTGCTCCACTGACACAGAAAGCACACAGAGAAAACAGCCCTTGTTTACCACGGTCTCGGGCTCCAACAAGAGAAGATGCAGATCTCCTGGTATCACTGGTGATTGTTCCAGCCCCAGCAGATGCTGCGGCCTGAATGAGATCATTCTGCCTCGCGCGCTGATGCGGGCTGCCTGCCCCACTTGCTACTTTTGACACCGAAGAAGAATCGTGCTTTGCTAAAAATACGACCCGGGCTGAATGGACGGCTTTGTGAGGGAGGTTGGTGTCTTCTCAGGGCCTCTCCACGCCGGACACAAGACAGGGAAGAGTTGCACCAAGGGTCTCAGGGAGAAGCTTGTCTTTCATTGCTTGTGTCTACTATGGGCTCACAAGGAAGGAACTGTTTGGAGCGACTCTCTCCCTGTGAGCTAGTCAATTTTTTTCCTCTTTTATAACATTTGTAAGGACTCCTAATTCTTCGAGTGCTCCGTGCCCTGTCACCCTGGAGGACCTGCGGCCACGGCGAGCAGCAGCCCTGCGTTCTGGGGCTCCCCTCCACAGCCGGGGGCTCGGGACGCAGCGTGCAGAGCTTGCTGCCCGCGCGGGGGGAGAAGGAACCATCACAAAGCTCCATCTATTCCCCAGGCCCTGCAGAAAGCTCAGCCCTTGCTCGTTCCCACAACAGATGAGCTATGAGCAGCAGCAATCCCGCGCACCACTGACACAATCCCACGTTTGCCTAACAACTCCTGCCTCCTCCTCCTCCTCGGAGCTTCCAGCCGCTGCCCCCGCTCCAGCGCCGACGGCAGCTCCCAGCCCTGCTGCTCCAGCTGCTGAGGGGACGCGTGCGGACCCCCCTCGCAACGCCCCTCGCTTGCCAAGTCGGTGGAGACTCCGGGACCTGTTCAAACAGCACCTCGGTCCCCGTGCTGAGAGCAACGGCACCCGGCCGCAGAGCCTGGAGGCTGCTGGCAGCCCAGCTCCCCGCCAGCTCTCCTGACCCTCACTCCCACTTCATTTCCCGTCTCCGTCACGAAACGGTGACAAAAACCCCAGAAATAGCTGGGATTTAAGGAAGGCTCGAAAATCCTGTCCTGGCCAAGCAATCTATTTCGGGATGCTCTGACAAAAGTAACACATCTGCCTTTGCTAAGCAAACCTTGCAGAGGCTTTTTCTTTAATAGGATGCGGTGCTTTTATCCAGCAGTTTGGTTTTTTTTTTGGTTGAAATCCACTCCAGATTCTCAGCTGTCAGATGTTACTCATCTGCTGGGGTAAAATAAGTTTGGTGATCTCAATACAGTTTACAGCAGGCAGATGTCTAGAGCTTAAAATTAGCTGTCGTTATTTGCCCCTGGACAAATGATCCTCTCCCCTCCCTTCTTTAGGGCTCAGAAGGGAAGTCGAAGCACTACAAGGGCCGTGGTGGCATAGAGAGGGTCCACCTCCCTCTATGCTTTGGAGACCCTTCCCCTCCAGGGCAGGTTCTACACTCTAAGTGAGGGTTTAGGGCAAAGAAATCTCTCTATATAAATAATTTCCCCTTGGTGCTGTTTGTGTTTTCCGTGTCTGGTGCAGAAAACACCACAGTATCACACATAACACATCCCCTGGTGCAGACCCCAGCGCAGCAGAGACCGAGTGGAACAAGGCAGAGCAGAGCCTGAGATGTTCCCAGCACATCAGCACCCCCCACTGAACGCGGCGGGGGTTTGCTGCCCGCTGCGTCAGAGCCGGGGGGGGGGAAATAATAAACCAAATAAAAATTCACATTTACTGCCAGCGTGCCCCAAAGCAGGGCAATCTTCAGGCTGGATCACACCAGCATCTGCGTGGAGAGTCCGCAGACTCACCCACTCAAACATAAAGCAGGGAGAAGATGCACAAACCCCTGCCTGCTCCCCAGAACGTTCCCAATACCTGAGGACAAACTCGAACGCGGAAAACCAAAAGCCACAAGAACTAAAATACATCACGAGAACTCAAAGAAGGGAGCCCAAGCTCTGCCTGCAGCTCGAGCGAAGCCCGAACTTTAATTGTGCCGTTACGTAACGCGCCTCGCTCGCAGGGCTCGGTATTAACCCAGTTCCCAGCCACAGCCCCAGCGTTCCTGCCTGGGTCACACCACAGCTTTCTGTGAAAACCCACGGAAGGGTCTGGAATCAGCTAGAAACTGCTCTTCTTCCCACAGAGGCCTAAACGAAGGAAGACAGCCAGATCTAAGAATTACCTGGGCAGATGACTACATCTACAACAGGGTTCACGTTCAAAAGCAGGTCTGTGCTAAAGAGAAAGGCTGGAACTGTAGGTTCTGGCCACCTTTCCATACTGTGTAAAACTGAGAATATTCAAATACTCTGCCAGTCTCTGGGAGAGCAAAAAAATAATCAACTGTGTGAGCAGCTCCTGGCGTTACCATGAGATCATGAAGTAATCACGTATTAGTAAACCAGGCTGGATTTACAGCCTGGGAAACTCAAGTGCCCACTTAGAACAGGAACAGTGGAACCTTCTCTGGGCTGCCCCGGATCGATGCTTCCCCTCTGACCGTGCCCCTACAGCCGACTCCCCCCTCCTGGTACAGCAGGCAGGGAATGGCATTCAGGAGGAGCCCGACCAAGCTGCAGCCCCACGGAGAAGAGCAGGGGAAAGCCTCTTGCCACTCCCCAGCCCTGCCAACCTCCAGGCGACATCCGTCCAACTAATGAGCGACCCAAAGCCAGGCAAGGTCCAAAACCTTCTCCGCTCCTGCCCGGCTCCGTGCGGCACAGCTCACGTTGGCTGCTTTACCTGTGACCTCCCACCCAGGCAGCAACGTGTCTCAAGTCTGCGGCAAAGAACAGTCTGAACAGACCTTTCCTTGGCTCTGTTTCCCAAATGACTGGAGATGTTTCTTTTTAACGGGCTCCCACATCCTCTAGCGCTGAAGAGAGAGGAGGATCCAGGCCTAAGCACACGCGCAACAGACAGAACCTAGAGCTGCCAGGATGACAAGGAAATCCTCCCTGGCAAGACTCCAGCGACCCCCAAGCTTGCAGACCAGCTGGGAAAAACTGGCCCCATGGGTTAAAAATCTTTAGAATTATTTTTAAAAAGGGACTTTTTGGGGGTGGCCCAGCCCCTGCTCGCCAGCTGCTCCCCGGCAGAGGAGCTGGCGCTAACAGCTCCGCTACCCAGCAGATAAAATTAACGCAATTACATCAACTCTTTTCCACGAGGACCCCCTCAATTTATGCAGCAGCAGACGATAATTATCCTGTGACCACACACTATTCCTGTCCCTTAACCAGGCGGTGAATGAGCCGCTTGGCACATTTTCAGCTGGTTCAGTGCATCAGCTGCAATCACAGATCCCCACTTTTGCTAATTTCCTCATTTTACTAAGCCACAGAGAACGGAATCGTGTGTTCAGGCACAGCCAAGTGCCTGCGTCTCGTTGTACTGCAATTCCCAAGCAAGTTCAGAGCGTGGAATCCCTCGATGCCGACTTAATTCAGGAAAGGTTTTCGCTCACTAGGGCCGTTGTCTTATGGAAGCTGGCAGGGAGAGACCACAAAGGCTGCAGCGAATCAGCTCCCGGTGCCTGCACAGCCTCAAGATGGTTCACACACGTTAAGACACCTAATTAGGCCTCCAACTACTCCCCGCTATCGCCCTAATTTACATTAGGCCAATTAAGCCCAATTCAGTAACTGGTTTAAGCCAGGAAGGGCCAAAGCAGGGAAGAGGTTAATGGGCAGAACCCAGGAGAAAATCTGCCCCAGGGTGAGCTTCCTGAGCCACCCAGTGAATAACTGGAAGGAGATGTTGTCTCCTACCCTCCCAGTTCTCCTTTAGAGAGATAAAGGAGCAAAATCCCAGCACCAACAAAGGAAACGCTGCGAAAGCCCCTCACGCAAGCCACAAATCTCCAGACACCAGGCCAAACCTGAGACTGCCTCTGCTTTTCAGAGCTGAGCCTTCCCTCCGAGCGGGGTGGGGGCCCAGGAATACCTGCGGATCCCGGCCCTTTCCACACTCACTCCACCCTCCCCCAGCAGCCCATCCATGAGTTACTGGTTTCCCATCCCTTCTGTGGGGAGGGTGGGGGACATCACGGGTCACTCTCAGCAGACGGCTGCGCCTTCAGCGTGGTTTTTACACCCGGGTGTTTTTAACATTTCAAAGGCCACGTTTCGCTAACCCCGAGGGCAGGGATGGCTTGCCCATAAATGGGGTTTCCCAACACTACAGGCCGTGCAATTTGTCGTTATTCTTTGCACAACATCCAGGTGCCTCCTCAGCAACATCTAATTTAGCTCCTCGGAATGACATCACCAGGAAACCGGCTCCCCAAGCCTTCCATTTCTGTCAGTAAACAAGCAGCGCGGAACCCCTCAGGCCATCAGGGTGGTTTCAAAAACACTGTTCCTCAGAGGCCACTTTCAGTTTTCTTTCCTCCTTTTAATTCCATCCCCTGAATCATTTTCTAGAGCAATCATTTCACCTCCTGCAGAAGCAGCCCTCCCCAGCAGGGAGCAAGCAGCGTGAGATGCTGCAGAGCCAGCGGAGCTTCCTCCACATGGGCCCTTCCCACCTCCCCGCCTGCAGAGCCCGCACAGCTCTGCTGCTGCTGCTGCTGGGAACCAGCTGGCTCCCGAGAGGAGAGCGTGCAGGAACCGGGGGGATTCCCACCACCCCCAGCCTCAGACAGCACCGTCTGCTCCCTCGGGCAAGGTGCTTTAGAAAGGAACCTGTTACTGGAACCTGAAGAAGCTCTTGGATTCCAATAAGGATTTTTCAGCAGGACTCTGCCCCGCGACTGACGTTCTCCCCGCTACAGAGCAAACGCTGCCGTGCGTAGATGTCCAGGGGTCCCAGGGACAAGGCAACCGGGTACGACGGAGACGCGAAGAGACTCAAACCTACGCTTACAAAGCTTCCCTTCCACACCGCAGCTTAACGCCTTCCTCCTCGTCCTCGGTGCCGGCAGAAAGCTCTCCTCAGACAGCAGCCCGCGGGGCCTCGGGGCAGAAAAGGCCGTTAATTCTCTTTCTGGGACACGCAAACTCCCTCGGACGGGATCCGCTGCAGGGGCTGTGTTCTAATCCCGGCCGGGAGCCCTCGCATGAGACGCGAGGCCGAGCCAGCCCCGGCGGCGAGCACAGCCCCAGCGGCGAGCACAGCCCCGCACCGTCTGCGGCCTGGCCCGGCCCCGGGCGGGCCCGCGCTGGGATCCCCGGCCGGGAGCAACCGGCGCGTCCCGGCGGGACGAGGCTCCACCTAGAAAAAAAAGGCCTTGGCTCCCGGGCCCGCCCCGGGGCAGGGATCTGCCGCAGCCCCCTGGGAACGCGGACGGCCCGGCCCGGCGCCCTTAGGCCGGGAGCTGCCGGTGCCCCGAGCGCACCCGAGACCGGCAGCCAGCAGGGCCCCGGGCAAGGAACCGGAGGAGGCCGGGAGGGCCCTGCCCGCCCGCCAGCTCCCAGCACTAACCCGCGTGGGATGGGGCGGACAAGCAACCGGCGGCGGGCGGGACCTGCGGCCCCCGGCTCCCACAGCCGAACCTCCCCCCTTCCCCGCCAGGCCCCGGCCAGGAGCCCGGCCCCGCCCGGTTCACCGGGAGGCGACACCGGCCGCTCAGCTCCCCTGGGCCGGCCCGCGGCAGCCGCTTTACCTCCGCGTCTCCTCCTCGCTCTCGGGCTCGCCGGGTCCCTCGGGCGCCGCCATGATCACATCGCACTCGGCCGCCGCCGCCATCTTACCGCCGGGCCGGGGGGCGGGCGGGCGGGCGGGCGGGGGCGGGCGCGCGCCGCCGGAAGGGGCGGGGCTTCCTCCGGGCAGCGACGGCGGCGCGCGTGCCGGCAGGGGCGGGGCGGGGCGGGGCGGGGCGGGACCCGCCCACCGACGGGAGGCCGGGGACGGGCACCGGGAACCGGGGCGGGGCCCGGCCCCTCACCCGCTGTCACCGCGACCTGCGGATCCCGGCAGGCCCCGGTCCGCCCGCCCGCAGAGGGCGCCGTTGGTCCCCGCACGGGCCTCGCCGCCGCGCCCCTTCCGCCGCCGCTACCGCCGAGCAGGTGAAGCCCCGGCGGGCCCCTTCGCCCGGCCCGGCACGGCCCGGCCCCTCCGCAGCGCTGCCCCGCGGGGTGAGGCCTGAGCCGGGCAAAGCCGCATCCTTCCTCCTCCCCCCGCCCGGCAGCCGCGGGCTGGGCTCCCGGTGACCCCTGAGGCCTTGTCCCGGCCCCGCCGAGCAGCATGGGGAAGAGCTGCAAGGTGGTGGTGTGCGGGCAGGCCGCCGTCGGGAAAACGTCCATTCTGGAGCAGCTGCTCTACGGGAACCATGTGGTCGGTGAGTCCCGGGGGGCACGGGGAGGGAGGCGGACAGGGGCCTGTGCTGCCAGCCCCGGGCTGCCGGTGGGCAGGGCCTGGGCCCTCGGGTAAGGCTGTACCTGGAGACCCCCCCCCCCTAAGCACCCGGGCAGGGGAGAGGAGGAAAGACTCGGTACGCTGCCCCAGCCTTCGGGTTGTGGCAGGGTCAGCTCCCTGGCCAGGCTCCCCACGTCTCCCCTGGCCACCTCTCTGGGCAGGCTCCGAGATGATCGAGACCCAGGAGGACATTTACGTGGGCTCCATTGAGACGGACCGGGGGGTGCGAGAGCAGGTCCGCTTCTACGACACGCGGGGCCTGCGGGACGGCCTGGAGCTGCCCAAGCACTGCTTCTCCTGCACGGACGGCTACGTGCTGGTCTACAGCACTGACAGCAAGGAGTCCTTCAAACGGGTGGAGCTCCTCAAGAAGGAGATTGACAAGTCCAAAGACAAGAAAGAGGTGAGTATGCTCTGTGGGAAAGAGGCTGCAGAGGGGGATCTACCACCCTTCTTCAGGTTCTCGCTCAGAGATTCTCCTTTAGCTCCTCTCAAGACAGTGATGGGGGTCCCTGTTCTGGGAGACTCTCCACTGTAACTGGCTCCCATCCTGGGGTGCTTTCTGAGCGTGCAAGTGCTCACCAGGCCCTTCCACTGTGGGGCTGCTTAGATCCAATAGAAGCCTTATCACGGAGGGGGAACCAGCTGCAGGACTGGGCCTGGCCCTGCGGGTCTTCAGGGCAGAGCCAGGCAGCACCGTTCAGCTCGACATTTGATACCCTCAGGGAATTATCTGGCCCTTTTTTGACCAGGTCACCATCGTGGTTTTGGGCAACAAGTGTGACCTGCAGGAGCAGCGCCGGGTGGACCACGACGCAGCCCAGCACTGGGCCAAGGGTGAAAAAGTGAAGCTGTGGGAGGTGTCGGTGGCCGACCGGCGCACGCTGATCGAGCCCTTCATCTACCTGGCCAGTAAGATGACGCAGCCGCAGAGCAAGTCCGCCTTCCCCCTGAGTCGTAAGAACAAGGGCAGCGGGTCCCTGGATGGCTGAACCTTGGTTTCCCTTCCACTGCCACCTCCTCTTCTTCACCTCCCTGTTTCCCTCACGCATACCTCCCGCTGAGCCCGTTCGGTGCCGCGCAGCCTGCGGGGAGCAGAGTGGCTTGGCACAGTTGGCAAGAGGAACGGGCATCCCAGGGCTGGCCAAGGTCTTTGAGGACGAGAGAGGTGACCCATCTCCCCACGCTGGGACAGGGACCGCTCCTTCCGCCGCCCAGCCCGGCAGTGGCTGGAGGTGCCCCGGGACTGCCGGTTTCACCACGCTTGGCTCTTGGCACGCAGGCTGGCAGAGCTGGGGCAGGGGACAGCGGCTGGAAGGGTGGCACAGCCGGGCTGGCCAGCAGGTGGGGACAGCTCCACGGCTCAGCAGGACTGGGCTGGAGGAGGCGATGCCCTCTCCCTCCAGAGGCTGTTTTATATTTACTAATGTCATGTGAGAAGAGCCCAGATGCTGGCCCTGCCTCCAGCCCACCCCTGGCCCCCTCGCAGCCGGTCCCTGGCAGGTTGCCCCTTACCTGGCAGCACTCCCAGCTCCATTACCTGAAGAAATTCTCCATCATCCCACCCTGGTGAGCGCACGGTGCAGAGCAGGGCACGATGCTGTCGCTGTGGGCAGGGTGCCCACACCCAGAGTGCTGCACCATCCTCCTCCTCCTCCTGTGTGCAGCCACAGCCATGACCTGGAGGAAGCTGGGACCTCCCAGAGCCTGCCCCAGCTCCTGGGGCTGCACCTCCTCTGGGAGCCACCACAAGACAGGGAGAAGTGCCCCAGTCCTGCCCAGCAACGCGTGTTCCCTTTGGCTCACCTGGATCTAGGAAAAGCACTCGACGAGCAAGCCCTGGCTTGTTTATACTTGTTCCTTTTATTTACTGAGTAACACCATAAAGCGATGAGATTCAATTATCAAAATATTTTCCTTTTTTTTTTTTTCTCCCCCTTTTTTTTTTTCTTTTTCCCAACAGTTATAGTACATCAAAAAAATATACAATGAACATTACAGGAGGGGTACTGGCCAAGTCCCTAGAGTCTGTTTATTCCATTTGTCGCGGGGTGTTTTTCTTTGTTTGTTTTGAATCAAACTGTTCACATCACTCCAAGGTTATGTACAGAGGGGCACACGTTACCGAGCTATGGACTATGCCCTACACCTAGTACAGCATCTGCTAAGTCAAAGGCAGTAAATGCTTTGGACAGCGCAGGAGCGGGGGGTCCGGGGGGGGACGCAGTAGGGAGCCTGTTCTTAGGCAGCTCGTCGCGGTGTTATTAGAAGGAATGGCTTTCAAGGGGTTAAAGTGCCAAGTGTAGGAGTGTATTTAGGACTCCACTGGTGGAGGGGGGACGGGAGCAGCCGCTGCTGCTGCTGCCAGCAAAGGGGGTTTAGAACGAAATGCTTGGGAAGGACCCACCAGAGCCAAGGGCTCGCGCAGGCTGGAGCGTGGTGGCCGCAGCAGGCTGCTCCCAGCTCCCCACACTCCTGAAACTGGTGGGCACTGGGCGGGGGGGGGCTGCTCAGCCCTCGGGGACAAGTTGCCCTCTGCTGCGGCCAAGACTGCGAGGGACTGACAAGCGGCCGGGGTTGGGCACAGTGAGATGAGCAAGGGCAGGGCTGGAGCCGGGCTGACCACGGGCTGCCTGGCACCGTGGAGCTGTGTCCCTCCTGCCAGCACAGGCTCCTGTCCTGTGGGACGCAGGGTCCCCTGGGCTGTGGGACCATCTTCCTGCCCCGTCAGAGCCATCGCTGCTGGGAGCCCTTCCCTCGGCCGCTCTCCAAGCCACAGCTCCCACCAGAAGACCTTCCAGGTGTCTCTACCCCAGCCTTCCAACCTCACTCCTCCTGGTGCCTTCTCCACTTCCCTCCTGCGCTGGGGTGGAGTGGAGCTGCCCTGAGCAGAGGAATCCGTGCCCCGGGGTCCCTCGCGCTCCCATCCGGCGCGGCAGAGGCACAGCGGTGGCACCGGTGCTGCCCACGGCGTGAGAAACGGGCCCTGCAGACGCAGGCATTCGGCTCTGGGCCGTCCCGCTCCCTCTGCGCGGGTTCCTGCCCTCGCTCCAGGCTCCAGCTCTGGAAGCAGAACTATTTTGGCCACCTGAGTTACCTGCTGGCGGGTTCCCGCTCGCCTCCCGCTGCCAGGACCCCGTGGAGCGCGCTGGGCAAGATCCTCCTGAAATCCAGGCGTCGCTTACGGCCGAGACGTCGGCCGCGTGTGCTTGTGCGTTGGGTTCCCAGGGGCACAAGCTGAGCTTCTCTTCCCAAGGGCTGGGCAGGAACGTGGGGTCACAGCAGCGGTCCCTGGGCCGGGGAACGGGGCGGGGACTTGGGGAGGGAAGCGGCTGCACAGAGCCAAGCGTCGTGTTGGGCTCGTCTGCCCCGCGCACCGCTCCCGGCTGCGCAGACGGCGTGAGCACCGAGGGAAAACGCCGGCAGCCGAGGCGGCGGGTGGGCGGTGGGCGAGCTGCTCCCCTGGATTGCATAGATGGGGGTGGGTGTCACTCCAGCAGAAGGTCCCTTTGGGTTGCAACTTTCCTGCACGTTTCTATTCCCAGCGGCGCGCTGGGAACCCGCAGCGCCGTGGTCGCAGTTCTCCGACCAGGTCATCGCTGGGCTTTCTGGGCACAGCGGGAGGCAGAGCTGTGGCTCTGGGGTCCCTCCGGAGCCCAGCTCTCCGCAGACCGCGACGGGAGCGTTGCAGGGAGAGCGCTGGGCACGGGCTGCGGGTGCTGCCTGCTCCTTTGTACCTGATTGTCCGGGCTGCTGGGGACACCTCTGTTGTCGGGAATCATCAGTAACTCCCTGGAAGCTCCAAATGGGGACGGGGTTGGAGGGCTGGGCACGGCGGCGGGCGAGCAGCAGCGTCGCTTTTCACTGGAGAACCAAAAGTGCTTTAGGGACATTCACTCAGCCTCACAGCATCTCCCGGGAGGTAGGGGCAGGGCTGTCCCGCGTGGGTGGGACAGAGGCGAACGGCTGGCACCGAGCACAGGGTCACCTCCTCTCCTGTCCTTGCTGGGCTGGAGCAGAGCCCGTCTCCGGCAGCGTGCCCGGTTTGTGTGCTTCTGGGGACCAGGGCAGGGGCAGTGTGCTTTTGGAGGAGGGACGCACCGGCCCTGGCCTTCGGCTATTGCTCTCGGAGTGAGGATATGGTCGGGGTGGCCGGTGCCGCCGTGGCGGGGGCTCTTTGGCTGGTGGGATGTAGGGGGGTTATGGGACATAGGGGGCTGGTGGGCAGCATAGAAACCCCCGGCCAGCACAGTCAGTGCGGGGCTGGCGAGGGCACGGCCAGCCCGGTCTGAGAGGGGAACTGGCAACTGCCATCTGCCGTACGTGCTGGGGTTGTTTTGCCCAGTAAGAGCTGGGCTGAGACTCCCCTCACAGTTCCCTTCCCACTGGGCTGGCAGGGACCAGCTGGCCAGAAGGATGCTACTTTCCCCAGGGACCAGCCAGCTCCTCTTCTTCCAGTCCAGTAACTGGGAGGGTGATGAACAAGAAGGCAGTGAACCAAGGGCAGGCAACCTCCGGCCACGAGATCATCCTGGCGACTCAGGCACTGTCCTCTCCCGTGCGATGGGCTCCTCCCCTGAGCACGGGGCTGGCACGGGCCGGGGTGCACGGCGGGGCTGGCTGGGCTCTGCCAGGGTACCTCACTCCAGCAGGAGCCCGCTCGAAGCAAAGGAGAAGCTGGGGTTGACGGCTATGACTATGGTTTCCCACCAGCCGGAAGAGCAGCGTGCCCGGGTGTGCCGCCCATCCCCGCGCAGCCCCCGCGGCACAGCCCGGCCCGGGGCGGACGGACCCTCGGCGGGCGAGGGGCTCTAGTAGGGAGCGAAGACGATGGGGCCCGGCGTGGTGCGGACGTGGGCCGGTGGCGTTCGGAAAAGGGCTGGTCCGAGGATCGGGGCTTGGAAGAGGGTGGTGGCAGCGGCTGGTCTCAGGGCGAGGGGGCCGGGCATGGCGCAGACGGCAGCCGCGGTGAGCGGGCTCGGCAGGAAGCGGGTGGCCAGGGTTTTGGTGAGATGCTTCTGCAAGGCCAGCTTGGACTGTGGGCAGGGAGGAGGAGACGCTGTGAAGCACCTGGCTGCAGGAGAGACCCCAGCCCCAGCTTCCCAGGCCAGAGAGGTGGCCCCACGGCAGCCCCTGCCCCCCACCGCTCTCGGCCGAGCTCTCAGCGCGTCCCAGCAGTGAACACAGCCCCTGGCCCCGACCTGACACAGGCTCCGTCCCACGGCCCCGGTCCCTGAGCTCGGCCACTCCGGCTCAGAGCACACAGGGATCACCCAGTGGTGATGTTCCCCAGCCCAGGAAGGTTCCTCAACCCCACCATGTTGGCCTTCTGCAGTGCCCGGGCTGATCCTGGCATCAGAGCTTTCCGACGGTGCCCTGGGATGACTTCTGCTGCCAAACTCCCTGCTGAGCTGTGCGTCCCAGCAAGCGAACGCTTAGGCTCAGTTTAACTAAGCCGTGCCAGCCCCCAGCACCTCAGCAGCGCAGCCTTCCCGTGCAGAAATCACGGGGCAGGCGGAAGAACCACGAGCGCTGCGGCTGCCAGAGGACTCACAAGTTATCCCCACGCTTTCCTTCCCAGGCTCAGAACCGGGAATAAAGACCTCTCAGCACTACAGCCCCGAGGGGAGCAGCTCAGGCATGCCCATGGGAAACGAGGCTTTGAGAAAAGCAGCCCCCGAGTCTCTGTCAAGAGGCGGCTGGCGCGGCAAACCGGAGAGAAAGCGGGTGGGTAATTTGCAGGGAGACAGGTACCTTGAGAATACTCACTGCGAGGGCAGCGTTCTTCTGCAGCTTGTTGTAGGGGCTGTACTTGGGCTTGGGAGGCTTCCCTGCCAGCCTGTCTTTGTGCCTCCGGCTGCTCATGTGCTGGGAGAGGAGAACAGCGGGATCACCCGGAGCCCGAGCAGCCCCACGGGCACCGCTGGCCACCGTCAGGTACCCACCCCCTTCCCCAGGGGCTGCCCCGGGGGGAAAGGGAGGCACCGGGCCTGGCATCGTCACCTGTTTGAGCTGGGTCTCCGAGTTCACGTAGATCTCGCACACTTGGCAGTGAAACGCCTTGTTCTGGATGTTGATGCTGCCCTTGTTGCCGATCCGCTTGGACTTGTGGCCCGCCCGGGAGAGGAGCTTCCCTCGGCCTCGCCGCATCTGGGCGCTGTGACCTTCCAGCATCGACTTGTGCTTGGCGCCTGGGCGACAGAGGGGACGCTCACCGAACAGCGCCTTTGCGAACAAGCCCAGCGCCGCGGCAGCGATGCCCCCCGAGCAACGCACCCGACGGCACTGGGGACCCCCCCAACCCCCGTGCCCACCAGAAGGGACACGGGGCTGCCTGGGAGCGCAGACCCTTGCCAGGGACGCGTCAGCCCGTTCCCAAACCCTGCCAAGCTCTCGTGCCCAGCCGCGCTCGGCGGGCAGAGCAGAGATGCTCAGCTTCCCTAAGACACCCCCCCCACTCCCCCCCAGCCCTCTCCCTGCGCCAGACCTTTGGAGAAGCTGCTATTTTAAGCGTGTGCCGGAGCCTGCCGCCTGTCCCCGGGCGGTAGCACGGTCTGCAGAGCCGGGCGCGCGTCGCCCGCCGCGCTGCAGCCTCTGAGCCGGGCCCAAGGTCAGCGGGGATCCGGCCGCGGAGCCAGGAATAGCTCAGCGGGGTGACTGGAGGTGGGGAAGGAGGAACCCGAAATCCGGGCACACCTGGGGGACAGGGTGCTCTGTCCTGTCGGGATGGCGGCGTGGGGGTGGGCGAGTAATTTAAGCCGCCGCTAATTCATGCTATTTTTTAAGGCGTTAAGCAAGGAGCCTGAGTCCCTGTGACAGCCACGGAGGAGCGCCAGCCTGCAAACGTTTTGTTTGTTTGTTCTTTTTCCCCAAATCAGCTCCTAAATTTGTAACCGGAGACGACAAAAGCAAAAGGACATGTTTGCAGCTAAGCCACAGCAGTGTCCTGAGCTGACCCCCGTGCACTGCTGCTGCTGCACCGGGTTCCCAGCTCTTCCTGACCTGGGGGAGAGAAGGCCCTTTGCTTTAACATCAGGGGGCCCATCCTTCGTTAGCATCCTCCAGAGAAAGGGGCGAGCTGGGAGCTGGCACTGCCAGGGCTCACAGACCCCCCTGGGGGTCCCTGGCACTGCCCCTGGGGGTCCCTGGCACTGCCCCTGGGGGTCTGGCCGCCCCTTTCTCCCCTCTGGCCACCCCAGGCTTCAGGGGACCCCCACCAGCCCCAGCGGGTTCCCACCCCAGTAAGCCACCGCTTGCTGCTGGGCTCTGAAGCTCATTAGGCTTCCAAAATGCCCAGGAGCCCAGACCACCAACTGCTCTTGGGAGGATGATCCTGAGCCTGAAGGAGGCCCAGGCACTCAGGATCCTGTCGGCGTAAAGCCAAGCTGCAGTGGTACATAAAGCAGCCTCCAACCCCTTGATTAAATGCATCTGAGAGTGCTGTTAATTAAGAGACGTGAAGAACAAGAGAGTGCTTGGCCTTGCTAAAATGCACTCCACAAACTGCAGCACGGGTGAAACACTAACAACTTATCTCTGCAAGCCACCTTAAATAACCCTTTTTTAATTAAAGCAACCTTCGTTAAGGCTCGCGGGTTCCCCGCGAGGCTGTTTGGTGACGGGGCACGGCGGGCTCTGCACGGAGCCCGGGATGGTGCCCGTCCCCGCTGCCCTTACCGGTGTTGTGAGCCTCCAGCTGGGACAGGGAGTTGACGGTGACCTTGCAGGTGGGGCAGTAGAGGTGCTGCTTGCTCTTCTTCCCCTCCTTCTCGCTCTCGGGGGCCGAGCTGGTGCTGCTGCCCGATTCAGCCGCCTGTGCCTCAGCCACCTGAGCGGCCGAGGAGGCCACGCTGGCGACGTCCGAGGTGCCCTCCGAGAGCTCGGAGGCCGGCGGGGAGCCCAACGGGGCGACGCTGCCCGACAGCTCCGCGGGCGACTCCTCGGTGCCGGGCATCAGCCCCAGGCTGCTGCATTCCCCCTCCGGCTCGGGCAGGCCATTGGCTGGAGCTGACAGAAGGGAAAGGAAAAGGAGGAGAAAGAAAGAAATGGGCAGAAAAGGAAAGTTCTCTGGGCTTGAATGGGGTTTCTGGATTTCAGAGGGCAGCCCTGTCCTCCCATCTCGGGTACCATCTGCCCACGTTGATCCCTGCTGAGGATCCCTTCTTCCCCAGGTCTCCCCCATTACTGGTTTGATGGGCTGCCCATGGCAGCCAGGCTCAGCACAAAGCCCAGCCGAGCTCCAGCGCTGCCTTGGCACAGGGGGGCAGCCTGGATCCCAGCAGCCCTGTCCCTAGAGCCCTGGGGATGGGTGACCAGCAGGGCACGGGCAAGGAATGCCACCTCTCCTGCAGGCATTCACAACAACTCCCAGAGACAACAAATCCCAGGGAAACACCAAAATACGGGGAAACAAACACCAAATCACAGGGAAACACCAAAATACAAGGAAACAAAGCCCACATCATGGGGAAACAAAGCCCATATCTCGGAGAAACAAAGCCCACATCTCGGGGAAGCAAACCCCCACCACGTAGGTTCCCTCCAGGGCCACGAGCTGCCCCAGCTCTTGGGTTGGATTCCCACCCTGCCCCAGGCAGGGATGCAGAAGCTCGTTGACTAATTGCTGGTGGTGGCATTTACTCCACACTAACCGCAGCCTCCTCAGCTGACCGTGGCAGGATGCTCAGCGACGAGGCTGCTGCGGTTCAGGATTTATTTGGGCTCTCGGGGAAGCTGCAGCCACTGCAGGTCCGGGAACACGAACACCACGGGACTGCCCAGGAACCGGTGAGGACGCTCGCTCCGGGGTCAGCGGCTGCCGGCTCAGGACCCTCCCGCACCCCCTGCCCCGTACCTGTGCTGCCGGGCTCCTCGCTGCCCTCGGGGCTGGGGGCGAAGTCGGCTGCACTGTCCCGGGCAGCGGCCACCGCTGCGGCCCCCGCTGCCTTCTGCTTGTTCTTCATAGCCTCGATGGCTTTCAGCCTCCGAGCGTGCTTGTGGCCCTTGTAGTGGGCTTCTGCCTGGTTCTGGGGAGGGACAGACAGGGAGAGCCGTGTCAGTGCTGCAGCCGGACGGACGGACGCGGGTGAAGGGGTCAGCCCCAGACCACGGCTGCCCAGACGCGTTTTCAGTGCAGCCGCCTCCCCCGGTTATATCCATCCCCAGGACCACCTCGGAGGTGGTGTTTTCAGCCGGAGCTGCCTCCCTCCTCCTGCCAGACCACTCTGCTCACGCTGGAGCCAGGCCGAGGGATCACCTCCCTAAGCCATCACCACATTGCACGGCCGAGATAAGGACCCTGCTCTGATTAAATGCATCGAGTCACTTTGAGAAGTCGCTTTCCAGCAAAATTTATGACTTCAGAAACGTACAGTGAATTGCTAGCAGTAAAAACAAAACAAAAAGAGACGTTGCAGCGTAGGACACGTCCCCCATTGTAACCTAACGGGTGTCCAACACGCAATTTACATTCACGGGCTCCTTTCTCCCAGCGAACGCTGAATAATGAAGCGCACGTTGATGGGTTCACGCCTGCACCACGCTGATAAAAACGTACACAAAAGCAAAGCACCCAAACACTCGTGTACTCCGCCGGCGGGGACAATGCCGCATTGTCCCCCCCAAGCCAACCGCGGTTTGGCAATTTGTGGAAAGTCAATCCAATGTGAATTAAGACACCGTACCGCTGAGCAGCGTGGATTCATTTGCGCGGCGTTCTCAGAGGCCGGCCGAGCCTCCCCACGCTCGGTAGGAAGAAGCATCCCTTTCCCTTCCCTCCCCCCGCGGCTTTCCACGGGCTGGGAACGGCGGCCAAGGATGCAGCAGCCAGGGCTGGGTACGTGGGAAAGCAAAGAGCCCATCCGAGCGCGGGGCCTCATTAGCGAATACAATCAACGGCCCCCCGATTAGCGGGGCTGGGACGGGGCTGGGCTGCAGCCTAAGTAGGTCACTCGGCACGGCCGCCGCTGCGCGCAGGAACCCGGCTGGCGTGCGAGGCTCCGCGCTGCCACACGGCTCCCCCAGCCGTGACCCGGGGATGGGGGGACACGGGCAGGGTGGCACGGGGTGCCTGCGAGAGCAGCGGGACCGCGCGGTTGGTACCAACCGTGCCGGCATCGCGCTTCCAGCCGGGCTGCGGTTCGGAACGGGAGAGCCCGGCTCTTCCCCAGGCTGCGGAGCGGGATGAGGAAACCCAGCACCGCTGAGTTTTGTTGGCAGAGCAGCACCAGCCCCGGGCTCTGCTGATGCAGCTCCGAGCCAGCCTGGCCCCGGCGCGGTGTCCGGGCAGGGGCAGCTGCCCCGGGGGAGGTGAGAGCAGCTGCCAGCAGCCCACAGAGCTGCCTCCCCTCTACAAGGGGCTTGATTTATTTAGAACAAAAGGCTGGGTGGAAAAAAAACCCAAAAAACAAACCAAAAACCACGTGCCACAGCAGAGCTCTGGGAAGCCAAGGCAGGGGAGATTATCCTCAGCTCCCGAGGACCAGGTAGGAATTGCACGGGCTGATAAAGCAGCTTAAGCGCAAACACTGAGACCGAGGCAGCAGAGACCAGATCTGAACTCGGTGATGAGGAGCAGAAAGAGCCACCGTGGCCAACAGGACACAGCAGCCCTGGGGGCACCCAGACCCACAGGTAGGGAGGTGTCACAGAACAGACCTGGGTTGGAAGAACCCAAACTCAGATCATGGAGTCCAACCGTTCCCCCAGCTCTGCCAGGGCACCACTGCCCCCTGTCCCTCAGCACCACAGCTCCACGGCTTGGAAACCCCTCCAGGGGTCACGGGGACTCCACCCCTGCCCTGGGCAGCCTGGGACAGCCCTGGACAACCCTGGAGGGGAAGAAATTGTTCCTCAGCTCCAACCTAAACCTCCCCTGGGGCAGCTTGAGGCTGGTTCTTTGTCAGTAGAAACATCAGGACAGCTGCAGAGCAAGGGAGGGCAGAGCTCTGAGGACGATGGGCACCCACATGATGTCCCTGCTGGGATGCTCCTGCTTGGCCACAGTCTCTGGCACCAGCCCTGGCACCGGCCCCGCTTACCGCAGAGTTGAAGCGCAGGTGGCAGATGTTGCAGGAGATGAACTGCTTCTTCTTGAGCGGGGCGGGCACGCCGAAGGTGTGGCTGATCACTGCCTTCTGCACCGGGTCCATCTGCAAGGGGAGGGAAGGCAGAGGGGACCTGGGTGCCACGCCGTGACAGCCACCCCGGCACGGCACCGTGACCTGGTGACCGCCCGTGCCCGCCGAGGGACCGGCGGGACCCATGCCTGGTGCCTGGAGGGAGCGGGTGGCTGTGAGGGCAGAGGAGCCCCGTCTGCCACGGGGGTACCCCCTGTACGGGGCAATGCGTGCGGCGTTGGTGCCTGTTCTTGTCCTTTTCAAACCATCCCTGAAAAACCAAACGAGGGGACGAGGCTGCTGTGGGGGCACAGCCTGCAGACCACGGTGTTCCCAGCCCACCCCCCTCCCCTGCCTGTCCCCCCATCCTCTCTCCCCCACCACAGACACTGGTGTCACGGGTGGCAAATTATCAGTTCCTGTTTGAGCTCCCAGTTGCTGTCCTTGACCTCCCAATGCCAGGGCAGCTTCTGGAGAGAGCTAGCAGGAGCAAAGCCCACCGAACCGAGCAACCAACCACGAACCCTCCACGTGCTCCTCACCAGGGAGCTGGAATGTCCCCGTGTGGAGCTGGCGGTGCGAGCGGAGCCTCATGTGCCCGCTGCTTGCCCACGGGACACTGCAGAGCCCACGCAGGGACCAGGGCAGGAGGGACAGGGGTGCCCACAGCCACGGGCGCAGCTCACCCACGGCACAGCTCCACGTGTCCCGGCTCGAAGGGAATTACAAGGCTGATGTCTCGCGGGGCCGAGCAGCCCCTGGTACCTCACCGGGCACGGAGCAGCTCCGGGTGCCCGGGATGAGCCGTGTCGTCCCACGGGCTGCGGCGAGGCCGAGGCAGACGCGTGCAGGCTGATGACAGCCCCTGGCGCTTCTGCCTCTCCCCAGGGCCCGGCATCATTCCTCAGCCCAGGCAGCAAAACTTGTCCGAAAAGCCATAATTGTTTTAAACAAAATGCATTTATTAAGGGGAGGGCGAGGGGGGCGGGGGGAGAATAAGAATAACCTCTTTGTTTGAGCGTGGCTCTAATCTATAATGCAAGTATTGTTCACCTACCCTGTGGCATAGGAAGATTATCTTATCTGAGTCCTGCTGTCAGTAGAGCCCCGGGTTTTCGGGCGATCATATTTCTCTGCAAAGCTATTTTGTTGCTCAGACAGGTGCATCAGTCTTCGAGGCACATGCCTGGACAACAGAGCCATTATCAAGAGCCCAGATTCCTTTCCAGGAGTGAGCAGAATGGTAAAAGCAGGTGATTAATGAAGTGCCTGTTTTGCTATGAAATTTTACTCACTTATCTGGCATATAAATGAAGAGGCATTTGGGGTTCGGCAGAGACCCGGAGGAAGCTACAGATGGCAAAGATGCTGCTCCACCCCTGATGACAAACACTGCACCGTGCTACAGGCAGCAGCATCCCTGCGCTGCCAGGCTGCGGGCAGAAGTGGGGCCGGCACTTGTTTTCCAGAGAAACACCCACTTTTTCCATGCAAAGAGAAGGAAAACATCTCTAACCTTCACAGCAGCAGCAGCAGCAGCTGCCAGGGCCCGGCTGGAGGCTCCCATGGGCTCATCCACCCCCTGAGCACCAGGGCAGGAGCAGGGCTGGGGGCAGAGAAGGATGCAGAGGAATGGGAGACGCCAGCATTGAGGATGCAAAAGCTGCCAGAGATTGTCCTGGCCTGAACCAGAACCTGCCAGCAAAGCCACTGGGGTCCCAGTTCAGCACCAGCTCCAGAGAGGCGCCACCAAGCAGCCCCAGGAAAAGGCCCCCTTGTCCTCCTGGGGTATCAGGCAACGACACCAACCTGGGCCTTTACCACCTTGCCAGTGCTCTTGCCCAGCGCTGCTGCTCAGCCCCGCAGCACGACAAGGAGTCGTGCCCATCAGAGTTCCCCAGGACCAGGTTGACCAGAACCGGGCTCCTTGCCCCAGCCCCAGCACATCCCGGCTGAGACTGGTGCAGCAGCCAGTGCCCATCGCTGCTCCCTCTATCCCAAAGCAAACACAAACACCACGTAAAGCCTTTGGGCACCCAGCTCCATGGGAGCTCGCCCTGGAGGGCTCAGCAACCCCCTGCCCCTCTCTTGGCCCCATCAAGCACCTCGGGGAGCTCGCAGCATGCAGGGTGCTTTGCTGGAAGCCCAGACCAGCTCCATCCAACTTATCTGAAGCTCTGATGCCACCCGAGAGCCCTTTTCCTTCTCTCCCAAAGACAATACAGAGACACCGTCAGCTGCTATCTCAGATATGAACAGGACCCCCCAGCTCTGCCCCGGGGCGGGCGAGGGTCTGTGCCGCAGGGGTACCTACCGGCACCGCAGCCAGCGGGGCTGGGGCTCTTCCCAGTGGCTCCCAGCAGAACCGACCTGACAGCAGAGGTAGGCTTTGGGCACCGCACACTTGGAGAATAAAGATCTCAGCTTTATAGTCAATTCTTATTGACTCACATTACTTTATTTATCCCTGGCTGTTCCTGCCGATATAAATAGAGCTCCCCGCGCTGAGCCGCCCGCCCGCCACCGAGGTCAGAACCGGGAATGCACAGGGACGCAGCATCAGTTCGGATTGCACCTCCTCCGTGGGTTCGTCAGGCACTGCTGGCTCCTGGGGATTTGCAACAGCCCAAGAGCTGGAAAAGGGCCCTCCGAGCACGAAATGCACCTTCTGTGTTGTGGTAGGACTTTTTATTCCACCCCTCCCCAGCCCGTAGCTGTTGCTTTTAGTGGCAGAAGAGCTCAGCTTGGAAAGGTTTCGCTCGCTCCTGAGTAAAACATCTGCTGGGTTCGTGAGAGCCCTGTGACCTGCTCCGAGCACAGAGAGCCCTGCTGGGTAGCTGCAAAGAGCTTCCCATGCTGCCGGATCCTGCCCAGCAGCACCAGCGGTGCCGGGGAAGCAAAAGCAAAACCCTCTGGTTTCTCTTTAGAGCAACTCAGATACAGCGGCTGCCTCAGAAACTGAAATATCCCAAGGGGTGCCCCTTTCCCCACCTCAAAAATGACCCTGAGGCTCAGCTGCCAGGTGGAATCTCTGCGCTGGCATCATGGGCAGAGACACAAGGAGCCATCAGCCTGGCTCCGGGGATGCTCGAGCCCTCACACCCCCATCCTCAGCTGCCTCCAGCACAAACACACCCCGAAGGGGCAGCTCCCACCCCTGACCTGGCTTTGCTCAGCCAGCAGCACACGTTGGGGTCAGGTCTGAGCCCAGAGCAGTTCCCCCAGGGTGCCCGTAGAGCCGGGACAGCCTCCCCCAGCATCCCCATCCCCAGACACAAGAGTCCGCACCGAGCACGGGCCAAGCACCACGGGGCTCTGCAGCTCCACCAAGTGCAAGAGATTCAATTCCCAAATTTTTTTTTTTTCCCCTTTTTTTCTTAAGCAACACAGCTCTGGAGAGCACGTGCCGAGGCTGGGGCAGGCAGGAGCCAAGCAGAACAAACACCAGGGTCTGGTTCAAGTTAGCTACTGACTCCAGCGACTAAAAAAAGGAGGCCAGACAAAGAGCAGCAGCGTTAATGGCATCAAAAACCCCTCCTCTCCCGTGTTTCTGCTTGTTAGCGCAGGGGAGAGACAGCCTAGAGCTGGGATTTCAAAAGAGCTTAAAGGAGTTAGACGACTGAATCCCATTCAGCAGCAACAGGAATCCTGGACTTAATTTCTCCGGCCGTCTTTGAAGATCTCGGCGATAATTTGCACCTTCCGAGCAGGTTTAATCACAAAGCCACTTACAAAAGGCCAGTGGGTGAGCAGGGAGGCAGCTCGGGAAAGTCCCGTTTCCAGGCTCACAAGAGGGGGAAAAAGAAAAAGGGGGCATTTACCGAACCCAGAAACGCCTGCCCTGCCTCTGTGGGGGGCAAGGGGGAAGCAGCCCCCACCTCCCTCCCCACCGCTGCTGCCCCTCGGCATCGCCAGGAGTCCCAGGGGAATTCCAGGTGGTGGAAACACCAGAGCAGGGACCCAAAGCACATCAGGAGAGGGGCTCCTGGAGCGGATCCTGTCCCTCCCATCGGCACGAGGGACACAGACCCTGGCCAGGGTCAGATGCTGTTTCACACCCGAGAGGCTGTTGGGTGACCGGCCGCATCCACGTCCATTTAGGATCCGTGGAAAGGATCATCTCCAGGGACACGCTGAGTGGCACAGCCCCAGCACTTGGTCTGGTGGCTCAAGGTCTCCAGTCGGGTGGTGGGAGCAGTTCTGCAGTGCCCAGGCTCACCCAACACCCACAGCCACGCAGCGCCAGCCGTGTTCCTTGTACCTTTACACCCCTTCTCCCACTTCCTTTCCTTTTCTTTATTTATTTTCCAACTAATGAACTGCTCTCCAGAGCTGCTTTATTACTATTGATTCCAGGAGCAAAATCCAATTGATCTTGGTTGAAATGAACCATCTTTTTAACTCTGGTACATAAGGGTGATGTCTGGGCAGGAACCACTCCGAGCTAAGGGTGGGACAAGTGCATTGCACTCGTGTCCAGCAGCCAAAGACACCGGTAATTAAGCCAGAAATTATCTGGTGGGGTTTGAGGAGCGGCCCCACGTAGAAGAGGGACTGCTGCAGGGCAGGAGGGGTCCAGCAGCCCATGCCCGCCTGCCCCCAGGGACTCACCGTGTTGAAGTTGGGGAAGAGGTTGAGCGGTGACGTCCCGTTGAGCCTGAAGGTCAGAAAGTGCTTGATGTCCAAGGGCGGGTGAAGGGGGCGGCCAGGGATAGGCAACGATGCGAGGAGGGGGCTGCTGTGTCCGGAGGGACCTGGGCAGGCAGAGGGGAAAAGAGCAGCATTAGTGATGTGTCCCCTGCTCACGGGGCAGGGGGGGGACAGGATACGTGGGGACACGGCACGTGGGGACACACAGCACGTGGGGCTCTCCACCATGGGCTCTGCATCCTCCATTGAAAGGTCCCAGCCTGGGGTGGCCGCAGGGACCCCCCTGCCCCGCCGTGGCTTTGCAAAGGTGTTGAGTTTTGAGTGCCCCTGGGACCACCCGAAGCCACGTGGGTTCCCCAGCTCTGCCCTTCCACGGGGATTTTTGGGTGGAAGCTGCCAGGGATGGGCTCCCCTCACCCGCTCCCCTGCCAGGCGCTGCCTCCTGCCTCGCGCCCTCCCCCGCAAGCGAACCGCGAGCTCCGGCGCGCGGCTTAAAAATAGCCTGGAGTTATTAATAATTTTCTGTTTAAAAAGAAAACACGCCCGGGAAGGAGGGGAGGCTGAACAGAGGGGCTCTGTCTCCAGCCTGCTCCCCGTTCAGCAGCCCCAGGGCAGCACTCGCTTTCCCCTTGGACTCATCCATCCCATCCCCCTTGGAGAGCCCGGGCTGGGCTCCTGCCGCTGCGCACAGCCCTGAGAGCGAGGGAAGGGGGAAAGTGAAAATAAACAAGCAAATGAATAAAACATAGAAACGAGGAAAGGTTTCAGAACGCTACGAGCCAGAAAAGCCCGCTCGCATCTCATCCCTCTGCCTGGAACGGGGCCGAGGCCAACGCTCCTTCCCTTCTGTTGCTGGGTTTGGTGTTTTGAGTTCTGGGTTCTTTTTCCCCTCGAAGGAGGCTGGGGTGTCACCCCAGACCCCCTGCCCACCCCGGGCAGCCATCCCACATGGGAGGACATTCCCAAGGGGTCAGGGGCTCCCAGAGGAGAAACCCTGACCGGGAGCCACGGTGACGCTCGCCACCTCCAGCCCCCGCGCGCCCCACACCAGCGGGGCAGGATGAGGACCCCATCCCGCAGCGATGGGCGCTGCTGCCCTGCTGAGCGCTGCTTTGCTCTCTACTCCCGACCCGGCGAAGGAGCCGAGAAACAAACCCGGAACTCAAAAGTTGGAGAGATTTTCCCAATCTGAGCAGCGAGCGCGGGCCCCGCGGGCAGCAACGACCTCTTTCTGGAAGAGCGCACACGGGCGGCTCTGCGGCGGCACCGGAGCCGTCCCCGCGTCGGGCCTGACTCCGGGGAGAAATTACATTTTGCTTCATCAGGCGTGCATTGATCGAGTTAATTCCAGAGTCGCCCAGGAGGGAAATCTGTGAAACTAGCTCAAAATAAATAAATAAAATCCTAGCAACAGGGATGGAGGGAGGGAGCGACAGCAAGCAGGAATGGGTGAACGACGCACAATTAACCTTCTGAGGCATGAAACAGTATTTCTGCATCAGCTCAGCTGAGGCGGCAGGGCCAGAGCCTGGGGAGCTGCCCCCGGGGACCCCCCCCAGCCCGTCCACGCAGCCACAACAGAGGCATTTGGGGCTGGACTGCAAGAGGGTCCCCTTGTGCCTCCTGCTGACTGCACTGCCCCTTAAAATATACATACATATATATATATATATATATAAAAAACATAAAACACTGGGAGGAACAAGATGGCAAGCGAACGCCCCCTCCCTCCTCACCAGTAACCCAGTAAAAGGGGTTCGTGGTGCAGCCAACACCACCACACCAGCAAAACCCTCCCGCTGCTGCCCGGCCCCGGGCGAGTGGGTGGACTGGGGGTGCTGGGGGGGCCAGGGGCTGCCAGGGGGGCCAGGGGCTGCCAGGGGCTGCCAGGGATGGCCGCTGCCTGCAGCAGCTGCTGCCCACCGGCACAGGAAGGATGCAACACGCCAAGCTGCTCCGGCACGTCCTTCCGCTCAGATTTGTGGGTGAAACATCTTTCCGGGCTGGGTCTGCAGCCCAGGGGTAACACGGGCTGTTAGGAGAGAGCCCAGAAACCCCAGCCCAGAGCCTGTGGAGCGGTCAGGACTTTTCCCCTCTTGGTTCTGCCTGGGACAAGATCCCCACAAAGAGGACAAGGACTGAAAGCCTCCAACAGCATCACCCTGCTTCCGAGCGGAACAAGGGCAGCAGCCACGCAGCGCGGGGACAAAGTCACCGGCAGCTTCAGTTCACCTGAGCCTCAGAGGATGCCAAAAGCACAAGCTCCTCGTGCGGGGCGGGGGCAGACGAGCAGCGCAGCCGCAGCCCCGGTGCCAGAGCAGCTCCCCGGTGAGGAGCGAGCCAGCCTGGCACGCTGGGGCTGGGGGCATCCGCACGATGCTCTTGGGGCACCTTCCCAAGGTTACGGGGCCACCGCGGCTCCTGCCTTACCTTTGCTGCAGGGCAGATTCCAGCAGCAGCTGCGGGCTGTATTTTTAGGTATTAATTAGATGCTTAATTAAGGGGATTTGCTTTGGGGAGAGTGGCAGGGCCCCCAGGTCTGTATAGAATGACACGACCTTACCCAAGGTGACGGGCACGGCCACCGGCAGGGTGGGCTGTGCTGTGAATGGCATCCCCAGATGCTCGGTGCGCAGCTCCGGAGCGGGGCCAGCCTCTGCCTCTGCCTCTGCCACTGCCCTGCCTTTGTCTTCCCCCCAGTTTTGGCAGAGGGCCCCCCAGCTCTGCAGCCGACAGGGCTGCTCCGTGCAGGTCCTGCTGGACAGGGTGTGCTCCGGGCTCTGCTGAGCATTTCAAACGGCTGGCGCAAGGAGGAAAGTGCAGGAGCCCCGTGTTCCCGGCACAGGCACCCGCAGCAGCCTGGGGGAGTGAGTCCCTTCGACCCCCAGCTCCGCAGGGAGGGTGTGGGGCCATTGTTAACCAGCACCCAGGCCTGACCCAGTGACACCAAAGCACCCGGCGTCACCGCTGCAGTGCCACGCGGCCCCTGCCTGGGGCTCAGCCCAGAGCCATCAGCTCAGCCCCAGAGCAGCTCCTGTCCCGCAGGCGCTCAACCTTCAGAGGGGTCCCTTGGAACTTAAGGACGTGTTTCAGTCCTTCGTTTGACCAAGTGCTCCCTGGGACCATGCCTGGCCACCATCCCCAGCCTGTCCCCACTGCCTCTCTGCTCCGCACCCGGACCACACACGCGTCTGCAGTGGGTTTTCTCCTCCGTGCCCCGCGAGGCCGATCGGAGTAAGCGTCATGCTCGAACACTGCCTGGGTGGCAACCTCTCAGAAACGCCTTTGAAGGAGGCTGAGGGTTTTCATACCGACGCGAGGAGCTGCCAAGGACCCATCTCTGCAGACGCTGGCTGCCTCGCGAGAGCATCTGGCGCAGAGTCTGCACAGCCCAGATGGAGACGGGAGCTGTTTGCTCACACCGGAGCTGCCTGGCTCCCTCCCATTTGGTAGGTGTCCTCAGAACATTTCGCTGGTGTCTCAAATTCCTTACCCTGGGCTTTAAAGCTTTTGTCTCTGGCCAAGCATCGGCTGAATTCACTCCGGCTCTTTCCAGGAGTCTCGCGTGCTCCTCCCTGCCAAAGGCTGCCGACGGGAGCAATGCCCGGTGACAACGCTGGACCACGACCACAGCACCGGAGCAGCCCCGGCACTGCTCGTGGGCTGGACCAGCCCTGAACAGATTGCACCGTGCTGGAGTCCCAGGGAAACCAGACCCAGCAAAGCCAGCGTGGCCAGCAGCACAGCAGAACTGCTGGCCCTGGAGACAGCGACACTGCAGCCACCCCGGCACGTGGGTTCACTCAGGGTCCCGGCAGCCCCGCAGCAGGACTGGCCGTGGCCGAGCGCAGCCCCCCATCCCACCGGCTCCAGCAGAGCCCAGCGAGAAGGAAGAGACAAGAGCTGCTCCCTGCAATGCTGACACCAGTTCCCAGCCTCCCTGGCACCACGAGGATGGTGCGTGTCACGAGCACCACTCGGCTAAATCCTCCTCTTCCCAGCTTTCGACAGCCACAGCCCCTCCACACGCGCGGTCTGGCCAGAAGACAGCGGCAGCCAAGCCCAGCCTGGGAGCCAAGGGCACGCCGAGTACCAACCCGACCCAGGGGCCTTCACCCAGACGCACTCGCCATCGCACCGACCTCTCCGGCTGACGGAGCAGCTGGAAGGACACGGACTCTGGGCCACCAGCAGTCCCCTGCCACCAGCCCCAAGGACAGAAATCCCGGCACAGGGCACCATGTGCCCACGGGACATGGACAGAGCCGGAGGGGCTCCGCAAGCCGAGGCTGGAGGAAGGTTCCTGTGCCAGGGACAGCGGCTGCTCACTCCAGAGCAGGGCAGGCAGCGACCCTGAGCCTCCCCTTCCACGGTGCTGCAGCACAAGTGCCAGATGGAGGCAACCCCACGGAACCAACAGGGACCCTCAGCCTTACAGGCACTGGGGTCAAATCCTGCCAGACACAGACCCTGCATCTGCAGGATGGTGCCAACTTACCCAGGGCGGGAGAGGAGCCGAATCCCGCGGGAGGACCCGGCGCTCAGCATCACACCGACGCGATGCTCCGGGCGGCTGCGCTGGCTTTGTCACAGGTTACAAGCGGTCGGAAGGGTCTTCTCGCCCACCCCGACACGGCTGAGGAAAACAGCTCTCCGAGTTAAAATCAGAGAAGCCCCGTAGCACCCGGACACACCACTGCCCGGCCCTTGCCCTCGCCCCCTCAGACCCCGGGTGGCAGCGGAGCCCAAGCCGGGCGCTGTGGGCACCCAATGGGCTCACTTTGGGGTGCAGGGGAAGGTCTGGGGGGAAAACCACGAGCTCAACAACTCGGGCTCGTCCCAAAAGCAGCTGTTAAGAGGAGACCCCTCTGGCTGCAGCGCGGCAGGGAGCTCGGAGGGCAGAGGGACCCTAGGTACGTGATGACGTTTTGAAAAGACCAGGAATTCTCTACTTATTATTTTTGGACCCTTGCTTATAATTTATTCTGTCGTTGCAAAAAAAAAAAAAAACAACAAAAAAGAAAAAGAAAAAATTCCTTTTAGGTGCCTTTGTACTTTAAACACTAGGAAAATTAAGATAGACCTTTTTAATATATATATTTATATATAGATTTTTTTATATATATATACACATACACATATATACACAATGCTGCATTTAAAAGTTACTGTTTCCCCGGTGATGACAGTGTCATTCCCTAAACCTCTTGCTCTGGAAACGATCGTGACTCGATGCCACTGCTAAAAATATTTTGTGCTGTGCGCAAGGAAAACCAACGAGGCAGCGCCGGGCACGTCGGGCCGGGCACGCAGTGAGGAGCACGCGCTGCCTTCCCCGCGCTCATCCTCGGGGCTCCGAAACAACCAAAACCCGATCTCCTTGCAGGGTATGAAGTCAAAGCTGCCGGGTACCACTGTGCAAAGACAACGTGACGTTGGGAGCTCAAGAGAAGCTTTGGCCTCCATCTCCCCCCAGCAAAATAACAAGAAACCCCTGGGTTAAACCTCATGGCAATTTGGGATGTTGGGTGGCCCCAAGATGTTAAATTCTGGCCGATTCAGACGGACGTCTGGGGGTGGCCGCAGGACCGGCAGGTTTTGTGATGGATCCCGTCTCCTCTTCCCAGCACGGAGCAGGTCGCCAACCACCAGCGGCCACCCGGCCCCAGCAGTGACCGGCGACGGGGATGGAGCCCCCGCTCACTTCACCTGCGCCACGATGAAGCCGGAGTCCCTCATGCTCTCGTAGTACTCGATGGCCAACGCAAAGTCAAACTCATTGACGGCCGGCCCATCGATGGCGATCTTCATGAGGTCGGAGAGCCCCTCGCCCTTGGCGCGGCGAGACCGGCCGCGCTTCAGCAGCTCCCGGCCCCGGCTGATCTTCTTGGAAAGGACCGAGCCCAGCGGCAAAGCCAGGGCGATGGCCGCGAGGACGGCGAAGTCCGGGAAGAGCTCGTGCATCTCGGAGTTGCTGTAGACCAGCTTGACGCAGAGGTCCTTGAAGGAGAGCTGGCTGAGGCTGAAGACGATCCGCTTGAAGAGGGGGAAGTCGCTCAGCGCCCTCTCGCTCACCACGACGCGGGAATAAGCCTGCAGGAGGAAATTCAGCTCGCTGACTCCATAGCTGCCGATGTCCTCCAAAGACTGGGGGTAGCACTTGGGGTTGAAGATGGCCGAGAAGGAGCTGACGGCCTCCAGGACGCTGCTGGGGAACCTGTCCAGCAGGTTGCCCCGCACGCTCTCCAGGTAGCTCTCCTTCAGGCGCTCGAAGTGCTTCAGGTGCACCTTGGAGCAGTTGGCCAGCTCAACACCCTTGTAGTAGAGGCGGCTCTCGCCCTCCCGGTCATCCCGCGGGTGCTCGTTCATCTCGTTGAGGAACTCCTGGAGGTTCTGGCCACTGGTGCTCTTCTGGGCCTGCAGGGTGGTGGCCGTGGTGGAGACGATAGGCTTCAGGATGGAGAGGTCGAAGTCCTCTATCTGGAAGAAGCGGCTGAGTTTCTGGAAGATGGGGAGGACGTCCAGGAGGATCTTGGTAAAGGCCACAAACTGGAACTTCTTGAGCTCTTCGCAGAGGCCACGGGCCACGGGCGACTGCTGCGCCTCGTTCTCCAGCAGCAGCACCAGCGTGGGCCACGAGGAATCGATGGCTTCCACCGCTGGGAAGATAGAAGTCCAGTGGATGGCTCTGGGGCTCCCCAGGTCGATCTCGCAGCGGTCCAGGACGCTCCGCAGCTCCTGCAGGCTGTTGCTCTCCCCCCTGAAGCTGGAGTAGAGCCTGTACACGGCATCCACAGTGGTCTCGTATTTCTGGAGGTACTCGATGCTGACGATGCTGTCGGCCGGCAGCAGGGAGCTCCCGTGGGACAGGCAGTGCATCTCCGTGAGGAGCGGGCAGAGGGACGTCAGCGCGGTGCCCACCCCGCTCAGCCGCTCGGCCACCAGCGAGGCGCTGTCGGCGCTGAGCCAGGTGATCTTCATGGTGGGGATGCCGAAGGAGCGCATCACCTCGCCCACCTTACCCGCCACCGTAGAGGCCTCCCCGGCGGGCAGCTCGAAGCTCCCCAGGAAGGTGGCCGAGGTCTGCCCGTTGCAGGGGGAGACGGTGGTGGTGAACATGGCGAGGCTGCGGTGCTCCAGGACGTCCACCGTCTCGTCCACCACCAGCCCGACAAACGGCGAGGCTTTAATCCTGTGCCTGTCCTCGTTGTGCAGGACTCTGGCGATCGCTGCCTGCGCCCGTTAAGGGAGCAGCGCAGGGCGGGCGAGGAGGGAAAGAGAAACACAAATGAAGTTCAGAAGCAGGCGAGATGCCCGGCACCCACGCGCAGAGCAACTGCGGGGCTCCCACCCCCGGGTCTCCCCGAGAGCGGCGCAAGGTCCCGAGTCAGAGAAAAGCCCCTCAGCAAGTACAGGGTCATACACAACCTAGAAATTGCTTTCTGTTTTTCTGCTTTACCAGCCCTTCCCCCTCCTGCCTTGCAGCCTGAGCACCGAGCGGAGCTGCAGAGCGTTGGGGGGTCCCTGCCCTGCAGCTTCACCCGAACCAAACAGCACCAGGGCAGCACCAGACCCCATCCCCCAGGCTTCTCAGACCCTGCCTGTGCCAGGAGAGACACCAACCACCCACTGCCTCGGTTCGAACTGCAGCCGTTACTTTCGTGCCCTACAAGCCCAGCACGGGCAGGAGAAGCAGCAAAACTTTGTGGCTTCTTTTCCTTCTTGGCTCAGTTTTCCCCATTTCAAGCAAACGTCCTGGTTTGGAGGGAGAACTTCCCCAGTGGGTGCAAACACTGCAAGGAGCACTTCGGGCTGAGAAATCTAATTAGTGGATTTAGTCTATCTGCAGCAAAATAAGGGTCTTTGGAGATCTAAGAGGCCTGGCAAATGGCCAAGACTCACTAAAAATTTAATTTGATTTGAACAGGCATGAAGCATTTGTAACATTAAGAAAATCCTTTCTAAACTCTCTGGCTACTTGATCCTTCTGATCACTCAGTTTAGGGCAGAAGAGGAAAAACCCACAGTGCTCATGTGCTAATTGAGCTCTGGAGCTTTCCTCCTCCGGGCAGCCTGGCAGGCACAGAGAGGGGAGGATGCTCCTGCTCTCCCCACGTGCCTGTGAAGCACACACGTGGCCACCGGCCCCAGGCTCCCTGGACGGACCCCATCCACAGCCTCCTCCTCGTTTGTCAGGTCACGCAACGGCACCAACAAAGCACCATGTTGATGTTTAGCGTGGAGGAACCCTTGATCTCCAACTGAAACCCCTGGAGAACAGGAGCATCGCCCAGGTCTCCTGTGGGACTAGAGCACGCGCCGGAGCAGCTGGTCGCGTGGACCAGGCTGGTGGTCCCGAGCACATCGCGGACATGCCCTGGTCCCACGGGGCATGTTTACCTCTCCAAGGACAAGGATGCAGATCCGCCCTCCAGCAAACGCTGTCGCTGCTCCGGAGCAGTCAATGGCCCCAGGCCCTGCTCTGCCTGGAGTCAGGGACACCAGCTCCCTGCCCAACCTCCTGCCTGCCCCCAGCTCTGGCCCTCCCAGGCTCCCATGGCCAGGAGGATCCAACCATCCCTACCACAGTTGGCCCTGGCAGGGCACACCCTTCCCCCAGCACTTCACCATCGCCCGTGGGATGGGAGCTCACGCTTAAGGCTCCTGTTCACACGTGCAGCACCCAAAAGGAAATCAAGTGGGTGCTGGCAATGCTCAACAGGGTGCTGGGAAGCACAGAGCACCCTGGTCAGTGCAGGCACCCAACGTGCTCTGCAGAAGACGGTGAGTGCAGAGCCCCCAGCCTGACGTACCCACCTGCATCTCCCTGATGCTGCCGGGCTGGTAGAACTCGCTGTGCTCGGAGGCCAGCAGCGCCTGGCACAGGTTGAACTTCTGGAAGTCGAGCAGGGAGGAGCACTTCTCATCCGGGATCTCCTCCTTCGCCATCCAGTAGACGGTGGTGAGGACGGCCACCTTCGCTGGGTTCACCTCCACCTTGATGACCGAGCGCAGCTCCGGGTGGCCGTGGACACGGGTCTCGAAAGCCAGCTGCTCCCGGTTCACCGCCAGCGCCTGCCGGTGCGCGCCGGAGGTGACGTGGCGCAGCAGGGCATGGCGCTGGAAGTTGTCCGTGCCCACGGTAAAGGCGTTCTCCGCTTTACCGTGCTTGTTCTTCACCAGCGCCTGCCGACACTCTATGCAAAACATGAGTTTCCTCTCATAGTCAAACTCCAGCCAGGTAAATTCTTCCTTCCAGTGCTCATTGAAATAGCGCTTACACTTTTTATTGGAATTGGAAGTTTCCCCAGCTGGCTTTTTCCCTGGAGGCACCATATTGCTGTGGCTGGGAAATCAAACACTACGGTTGAACTGAAACGTGCCTTGGAGGAGCAGCCTCTACATTTAATTTAGTAAGAAGGTCTATTACAACTCTCCTGGTCCGACTGGAGATGAAAGAGACACAAGGGAAAGGGATTAGGGCCCTGCGAAGCTCAGCCTGCGCTCATCCTTTACTCTCGGCTGCAGTGGGCTCGGCGGCGGCGGCGGGCGGGGCTGCGCGGGGAGATCCCACCGAGCTCCTCACCGGTGGCACCGGCAGGGCACCGGCACACGGGCACAACCCTCCTCCTAACCGCAGGGACACCCAACCGCGTGTCCCGTCAGACCAGACCGCCAGATGCTGGGAAGCCGTGGAAGGGTCAAAGCTGGTTTTGGACCAGATGTCTGAAAATGATGTTCATCCCCACGAGGAGCAGCACCCACTGCGGGTGGCAAGAGCCAGAGACCCAAAGCCGAACGAGGACAACCTGGGGGCCAGCTCAGAAACACGTGCTCGCGTGCACACTCATGTGTGCTTTCATTCCAGCTTTGCTTGTCTCTATCCCGGGAAACTGCCAAAGCCACGTGCCCTGCGCAGCCCGTGCTGCAGCTCCACGTCCCTCCCAGGATGCACGGGACCCTCTCCAGCCAGGGCTCCCCAACATCTGCTGGAGCCTGAGGCTGCAAAGCACTTACACGGGTATTTAAATGGGTAGCTGAAGTATTTAACCATCCACTTAACTCCCTCCATACACTTAAGCCCCACTCAGCCCAATCCTTACATTCTTCCATGAACTGAACTGAGAAACCAAACGGAGCCTGGATAAAGGCAGTGGGAGGAGGTGAATGAACCCAGCACAGGGCTGGGATGGGCAGGAACCAAAACGCAGAGGGAGAAGGTAAGGAAATGGACATCCAGCAGCAGCACGACCAGGGAACAGTCACAGGGAGATTTGCTGAGAAACCCACGAGGAACCGGAGCTTTTTCCAAAGAACCAACCCCCAGCACCAGAGCCATTAGCAGAGTGCTCAGTGGGAACTGGGAAGCCTCATGATTTAGGCGTTGGAGCAGCATCCCAAGGAAGCAGCAGAGAAAAACCCCAGGACACAGTTTTCCTCCTGCCCCGCAGGGAGCACAAAGCTTCCAAGGTTTGCAATGGGCACCTGGATCCCCTCTGCATCTCGCCCTCAGCCTCTTTGCCCTGGTTTGGTTTGCTTCCCAGAGCAAAGGTCCAACGCCTCGGCTGGATGCAGCCAGGAGCAGCCAGGGAACCGTTCCCACAGCCGAGGGGTTCCTCAGGCCAGCCCAAGAGCCGCGCCGTAGCCACCGGCTGCCGGCCAAGGCAGCGTCTCCTCGGAAGCACGGTAATTAGGAAAGCGCGATGAACTTGCCACGGGAGAGTCAGAGCCCAGACCCGTCTTGCTGAATGTTTCCTCTGCAGTTGCCAGCACCCGTCAGACGTTCCCTGGGGACACAGGCTCTGCCAGGGCTGGGATGGCACCGGTGTCCCTGCCGTGCCCCCACAGCCACAAGCAAGAGGTGCCCATGCATCAGAGACAGCTCTGCCATCTTCAGTGCCCTCGCTCATGGTTCATGTGCCCAGACTGCCCCAGACCCGCTGCCCCAATCCTGGCACCAGGAAGGCATCGAGCTCAGAGTGCCCTGGCTGCGACCGGGAAGGTGCACGGCCCTGGGGGGTGGTTTCCTTGGATGCCTCCCTGTCACTGACCCCATTTGCTCCCAAGCCCATCCCCACACACACAGCTCCCAGTGCTCGCTCCAGCCAAAACCGCTGCCTTGGAAAGAAAAAAAACAAATCAGCAATTAGTGTCTGGGGTGCAGGGGGTTGGGAGAGCTCAGGATGGAGCGGAGCATCACAGTACTGGGTCCTGCATATCCAGCGGCGCCTGCCATGCACTGGGACCAGCCCTGGGTACCCTCCTCAGAGCACATCACTCCCTGGCCAGGGGAAAAAGCACAGGGCAGCGTTTCCTCGGGGACCCAGCAGCGTGCGGGGAGCGAGGCTGATGCTGTGGTACCCACCAGCCTGCTCTGGGGCAGGAGCACTGTCCGGGGGGAAGTTTGGGCAGGACTGACTGGCCGGAGGATGAGCCGTTGCTCTGACCCTCATGCCCGGGGGCATCAGCCCTGGCTGCCGGTCACCGACTGCCCACCTGGCTGAGGGTGAGCAGAGCAGCGCGCGACCCCAGCACCCAGCCCTGCGTGCCCGACCCGCACGCCCGCCCTCCCCCTACATACGTACCATGTAAAGGCTGCCATGAGCTTTGGGGTGAGGGGGCTTGAAAACTTCCCAGACTGTGGTTATTAGATAAGGCAAGAAAAAAAATAAAATGAAAAAAAAAAAAAAATCTAATTAAAAAACCAAACCCAGCCAAACAATGCAAAGCCAAATCAAATAAAAAAAAAAAATATAGAAACCCCAGAAGGTCTCCGGGTGCAACGGCAGCAGCGCGGCCCCGGCAGCCCCGCTGGGCACGTGGGGCGGTGGCCCCACCGGTGCTGCCGCGGCCCCCGAGCGCGGCGGGTGCGGGAACAAAGCCTGCGGCTGCCGCCCGCTCACGGGAGCGTGGGAGCAGCCATCTTGCTGCGAGGACTGTCTGGCTCCGCGGATGCTCCCGGCAGCCAACGGCGGCAGTGGCCACTAGCGGTGGCCACCAACGGGGAAGGCCGCGTGGCCGTGGCCACCGGGATGGCAGCGGATGGAGGATGCAGTGGTTGGGAGATGGGCTCTGGCCCCTGGGGAAGGGCACCGAGCACGGTGCAGCCTGCCCTGCCAGGACGCCCTGCCCCAGGACACGGGGAGGGCGATGGTGATGGGCAGTGGGTGCCGGGCTCGTGGCCCTCCCAGGAACCCCCCACGCCGGGTCCCTTGGCCGCGGGCTGAGCTGACACAGCAGGACGAGCTGCGGAAGCGTTTGCGTCCAGCCGGGATGGGTTTGTGCAGAGCCAGGACTGCAGTGCCACACGGATGGGTTTGTGCAGAGCCAGGACTCGAGTGCCACACAGGTGGGCAGCTGTGGGTGAAGCAGCTTCTCCATGCACCCATGGCATCGATCTGCTGCAAAATCCAGGTCTGAGCACCTCTGTGAACCCAGCAGCGGGGCTCAGACCAAGCTCATCCTCAAGCCTCATTTGTAACTTCTCTCCTGGTCCATAGCTGTGAGACTGGTGCTGGGACTGGGACTGGCACCCACCTCCTTGCTGGGGCTCCCTAACGAGCACAGGACCACCAGGATCCTTCCACCCGATCCCCATCCTGGGATGCGGTGCTGAGGAGCTGGAGGATGCTCTTGGCCCGACTCCAACCGCTCCCGGTGCAAAGCCAGGGCCCCGACAGGGGCTTCGGTATGCGCCTGGATTAGGGGCTGCTTTGTACCTGGCTCGGGCTGGCTCCGCACCAGGGAGGGGACGCGGCCCCCGCCCCGAATTCCTCTCTCCAGGCTCCTCCGCACGCCCTGGGGCAAGAGGCTCTTCCTGCTCTCGGGACATTCCTACCCGGCCCGGGGTTAATGCTCACAGGAGCTGGGTGAAACCAGAGAGGGGCTCCCGGGGGTGAAAAAAACGCGCTATTTATTCTTGTGCTAATGCAGGCGAGAAAAGAGGACTTAGCCTTTTTAATCAGTTTTCAGGCAAGGAGCTGCCGCATCCCCTGGCTCCCGGCATCCAGAGCAGGACTGCAAAGGTCAGCGGGCCTGGGGTGGTCCCGTGGGCTGGGGGCCCCACCGAGCCCCTGCCCCGGGATGCACTGGCAGGTCCCGGGGGACTCCAGGCAGGAACACCCCTGCTTTTCCACCCAGTTCCCAAAGGCAGCAGCCCGGGTCCGATCTCACAGGCTGCCCCTGCCCCACACCCCCGGGAGAGGCACCCAGACCTGGAGCAGAGGGATAGGGAGAGCCAAGGAGCCCCCCGGAAAAGTCCTGGAAAAGAGGGGGATTTGGCCCAAAGCCCTCCCTGCCCAGCATCCCCCCGGCCCTCACCAGCACCAGACACAGTCACCCGGCACTGTCGGGACCCAAAGGGCACCAGGTAGGAAAAATCTGCAGTGAGGAAACAAAACTGCTCATGAAAAGAAGCAACGGGGACCAGGCAGGACCCCAAAACCCTACCAGTGGCAAACCAACGGCAGCAGCAGCGGCTACGCAGCAGGAACCAGGCGTGGGGGGCTCTGCCCGCATCATGCCAAGGGGCACGGCTGAGCCCGCCTGTCTCTGCCCTGCCTGCCTCTGTCTGGGGTCTACAAGAAACACCCGGAACACCTCACATGAAACTGTCTTCCAATGGCTGCGTATCTGCCAAAAGCCTCCAGCTTTACCGTGGATCTGGGGCAGTTGTTGCAGGACGGCCCTGACCCTGGCAAGCCCCCTACCCCTCACAGCCCTGCAGGATGGCAGATGGGCATCCTTCCTAGAGGAACTGAAATGGAAATATTTCTGTTTGCTCCCATGCAGCAGCAGCAGCCGCCTTGGCTTGATTTGCTCATCGCTATTTTTCTCTCCCGTGACGTGCCAGGAGCTCGGCGGGCAGGTGCCCTGTCTGCACCAGCGCATTTATCATCAGCATGGCACGAGGGCAGCCGCTGCCCGATGAGCCACAGTTTCCACTTGAGCTCGGAGCCTTTCACGGCCAAACCAAACCCGAGGCACGGCCGAGGATGCCGAGGGACCAGACCCTCACACCCCCCCCCTCTGCGCTTCAGCCCCATTTCCCTGAGGGGTTTCATTCCATCGACAAAAAGGGGAGCAGAAGAGGCTGAAAACCCAGCCATACTGCCCCCAAAGTTATCCAGTCCCCGAGTCCAAACACATTTATGAGATTTTTGTTTTTCTTCTCCACGTTAAGATCTTTGAGCCAGTCTCTGGGGAATGACTCACGCTTTTCCAGCAGGGAAGAGGAGCTACTGGGGCTCCTGAAGCTGCTCACCACAGATTGCCCCATCCCCTCACAGCCCACGGGCTCCACTGGCTGCCCTCTTCCCATCGCACGGGGACAGCATGGGCTGTGCTCTCAGCTCTGCACAGGGAGGGTCTGGGGGGAGGGAAGGCACACACTGCCCTGCAGGTCCCCGCTCCCCCTCTGCCCCCAAAGCCCCACCTGTAACAGGCCCCAGAAAGAACACACGGGAGGATGCTCGGGTCAGGGGATGCCGTGGTGATGCTCAGGGGGATGCTCAGGAGCCCTGCCAGCCCCACCACTGCGCTTTGTCCCCTTCTGCCACCGCAGCATCCCTGGCACCGAAGGTGGTGACAGTTCCATTTACTCTCGGGCTGTGCGTGGCTGCGAGGAGCTGCTGTCTGGTGTTGGATGAGCCGTCCCTCTGCAAGGGACAGTGCTCAATGGCCCGGCAGCTCAGGCAAATTAAAAATACCCCTGCAGCCCCCCGGGCTGTTGCCTGGACAGGCAGACCTGGCTCCTCCAGTGGGATGTGCTGCTGCAAAGAGACCAGAGGGTGCCCTGGCTCAGGGACGGGATGGGGCATACGCTGGGGGACCCCGATATTCCCCCTCTGTGCCCCAGCTCTCCTGCACATCTCCAGGGTGCTCGGGGATTTGTTTCTTCTCCTCCTGGGGAGGCCCTTCCAGTACCGCTGGGGGTAGAGGGGCTTGGCAGCTGAGGTCCTTGCAGAGGGGCCTGGGTGGGCAGTGGGCCATGGGGAGGGGACCGTGGGGTGCTGCTGGAGAAGGAAACCCCCCTAAGCTGCTGCCACAGGGACCCCCCACCCCTCCAGCTACTACCAGCTCACTCCTCCCTCCCCTGCACAGCCTTGTCACAACCTTTTGCTGCATGACTTGAGCTGGCAGGGAACAAGCCTTGAAATAAACTCAGATGACATCCCAGCAAACTCCCGGGCATGGCCACAAACTGGAATTATTTGTCTGGGCTGGGAAGAATGGGGGGGGGCAGTGCTCATTTCTCCCCCATCAGCGACCCCAGGTCCCAGCTACTGCTCCTCTGATCAGAGATTAGGCCAGTTTGCTCGTCAGGACACAGCAGCTGAGAAGAGCAAAACCTTTTTGTTGAGGAGCAGGAGCAGAATTAAGGTTACCTCGCAGTCGATGCACCTGATCTGTGGAAGGCAGCTCAGCTGCATCCAGAGCCAGGAGCCGTGGGGAGAGGTAACCCTGAACATCTGATACAATAAACAATTTCTGAGGAGCAAATCTGGACACGGCTCTTGGTCTATCAAGCCTCTTTTCCTTCCCATGTCCACCAGAAGCAAGCCCACCTCCCCTTGGATTCTAATTCCCAAGTCTCCCTGTGCGTCATCTGAAAGCAAACACTTAGCAATGCCCCCCCTTGCAGAGCTCCCATCCAACCCCAACCAGGTCTGTGCCCCCCACATCGCAGACAGCATCGCTGGCACAGCCTGGCCAAGACCTGATTGATCCCCACGGCAGGGACCAAGGAGCTCGGGAAGGAGCTGGGTTAATCCTGACCCGGGGAGGCAGCAGAATGGAGGCATCAAGGGTTGAACGCTGCTCCAGGATCTGCTCCCCAAAGCCTTCTCCTCTGGGCTAGGGGGGAGATGTCAGGGTCCTTCTAAAACACAGGGAGCTCAGGGGAAGATCGGAGCCCTGGATTAGTTCAGCCTTTATTCTCAGCATCATTTAAATCTTAAAAATTACAGCCAAGTCCAATTCATTATGGCCAGGGAGCTACTGACAGAAATGATGAGGGGAAAAAAAGGTACTCGGTGCTCTCTCACCATTGCAGTGAAATAACCAATTTGGAACGAATTAAGGGGCTCCCGTCTCCACCAGCCTTTCCAATTGCCTCTAAGCTAACGCACATTTTTCATAGCGCAGCATTTCCTCCATGGGCAGTGGAAACGAATGATTTCTATTATGGAAGCACCTGAAGGCAGGTGTTCCCTGCACCCAGCCCGAGCTGGGCTGGTCCTTCCTAGGGCACCAAGACCTCGGAGAGTGCAGAAGAGCCCTGGTGAGATAGGAGGGGCTCAGAGAGGATAAGTGACATGGCCAGGCTGGTGGCAGAGCCAGGCTCCAGGCTGGTGGCAGCCCCATCCCAGACATGCCAGAGCAGTGCCAGAGGTCTGCCAGACACAGACCACCACTGTGAGGCCCAAATCACCATGTGGGCCAGTGTCACCACTGTCCCCAGTGCCCCCCCAGCCACCTGGGCTTCAGGCAGTGCCTCCCAGCTCTGCTCAGGGTGAATCGCCCCATTGGCAGGGAGTCCAGCACAGACTTCAAGGGTTTCAGTCCTGGGGGGCCAAGAAGACTTTCAAACACCAAGATTTAAATACACCCCCCCCCACACCCCCAGTTTTCATAACGGTCAAAGCCCTTTGCCCCCCCTGCTTTCCGCTCACAACATTATTTCCTGGGGGCCCCGAGCGCAGCGCCCGTCACGTTGGCACGGACAGCTGCCCAAGTGCGTAACTCCAGCACGGCTGCCCTGGGGCCAGGCTGGTCATACCCACAGTTTGGAAGATGACACACATCTGTCATTATTTTTTAATTAGTTTTTTATTTCCCACCGCTAGTATTTCACTGTAATTTCCGCCACTCCTACTCGGGCCGTGCTAATATAATCACTTTGGAGAAGAGTGGGAGCACTCAGCCTACTCGCTCTGACATCCCGCTCAAAAAAGGGGGGGGAAAAAAAAGCAATCTGTTAAATCCCCAGCCCCTGCAGTCATTGGGAGCTCAGGGACATCAGGCAGGTGCTGGAATGGACCATCAAAGCTCCAGGGCCGGCAGCGCAGCCGCCAGCAGCCTGCTGGGAGCATCGGCCCACGGGAACTTCAAAAAACTTCCCGTTTGCTCAAAATACCTGTGAGCAACTCATCGGGGCAGCCAGGGGAGGCAGGATCGAAAAAAAGAGGTCTGCAAATATTTGTGAAGTATACCGTCGGCTCGATGCTGGAAATGCAGCAATGTTTTCTAGCCCACATCATACTGGAGGTCAAGATTGGATGACAGTTTGGTCTAAAAATACTCTGAAGAGGAGGCTGAGGCTGTCGGAGGAGCTCAGAGCCCCCGTTGCCGCAGGTTGTGGCTGAAACCACACACAGATGTCTCCCCCGGGACATTTCACAGAGAGAGCCCCTGGCAATAAAAACAACTGCTGCGTTTTCTGGGAAATTCACCCAAAACCACCTCAGGGAAAGCTCAGTCCCACCATCTGACCAAGGAGCCCCAAAGCCAAGCCCAGCATTTGAGTGGCAACAGGATCCCTTCCCCATCAGACCCCAACAACAGACAGAGGGGACAGGAAGCCTCATTAAGCAGCCAATTAACAACAGCAGACTCCCAGCAGCATCAGCACCCATCAGTGGTCCCACCGAGGGTTTGTGCTGGGAGATTCCCAGCTCCCACTGGTTTTTGAAGAGATGCTTAAAGCACGGTGGGGAACATTTAACCCTCGCAGGGAGTAGCCACTGCACAAGAACCTCACAACCACCACATTCCTCTACCCAGAGCCCACATCTCCAGCCCCGGCACAGAGACCACAGCACCACGGCTTCAAAATCGAAGCTCTTGTGGCTTTACAACATCTCCTACATACTTGAGACCACAAAGCTAAAAACAAGCTTCAGGGATGGGCTTTGCCAGTTCATTTTTCTTTTTTTTTTTTTTTAGCCTGTTTTGCCTGACAAGTATTGCAGATAAATATCCCGAGTAGCGTTACACGTTCCAGAGATACAGGGAAAGACAGCTCGCCGAGGAAAGATTGTGTTTCAAATTATTAGAAAAATTGAAGTGATCCATAGGAGACAGCTGCCGGGCAAGGCTGCGGTTACAGCAACGCGAGCTCTCGGAGGAGCCTGTCAGATGTGCCAGGTCAATGCCATCCGACGATCCCCCGGCCTGGCCGCTCTCCTACCACCACGGGCACCAACAAGCCCATGCCAGTGACACGTTACCCAAGGAAAATGAACGAGTGCACTTTATTATGTAGACCTGAACACGCTCACACGTATGTGCACACCACAAGCACATGGGGATACAGGGAGAGAACCAGCACTGCTGCCCGCAGGGACCCACCGGGCCACTGCTGCTGCCCAGTGCCAGCAGCAGCTGGGGGCAATGGTTCTTCCCCCCTGGAAAGCTAATGCTGATAATCATAAAAATCACGGGAATTACCAAGTCTGAACGTGGAACGGGTCTGGGAGCAACGCAACACTCCATTTGCTGCCGCAGCTCTGCTCCACGAGCCCGAGACAGCCAAAGCCAGAGCAAAGCCCCATCACCACTGCCCCCCACCAGCTTTCCCTGCCAAGGTGCTGCTGGTTGCCCCCCCTCCCCAAGCCTCATTTCACACAAAAAAACATCAGACATGTGCATCGTGGGTACAGCAGAAACACGAGTCAGGGCTGACCCCCAAACGCAGAGCAAGGGCAAAATAAAGCCGTGTCAGCGCGCGACCTTTTTCTTCCTCTTTTTGCAGCCCTGGGAAAAATCAATAAGATGCAGCGAGTCAAACTCAGCTTGAATCCCGTAAGTAATTAGGATTAGCAGGCTGGGAGCCGAAGGAACAGGCTGCATGTGTGCCAGGGCTGGGAGGGACCATTTTGTGGGTGTACGGTACACGGCTTAGTTGATGCAAATAAACCCAGCTCCTTAAGTGGGTTTTCGGGCAGGATGGCGATAGGGAACAGTCAGGACCTCATTTGCTAAGAAAGAAGAAAACGTCCTGAGGGTAACTGAGGGCCTGAAGCCCTGATGGGAGCAGGATAGACCCCCCACAGGTGAATCAATGTTTGTGTCTGATGCTGAGTCTGTTACCAGCCCCTCGCTCCCGAGCCCAGACTCTTCAAGCACCTCGTATTTCTGGAGCTCTTTCCCAGCAGTAAATAACCCACCTCACATTTTCGCTATTAAGAGTTAAGTCTGTGGCCAGAAAGACACCCCTCACAACCTCAGCGGAGCTACCCAGAAAATAAGAAACAATTTTCTTTAAAGAACAACTCGTACCTTGATTTATTTCAATTTTCTCAAGCACAAGTAACTCTGCAAATGACGGCTGCCCGCAGGGAGCTTGAGCCGGCTCCGTGCAGGCAGGAACATCACTGAGCAGCAGGGCAAGTGCCCTGGACCTTGCCCCCCGACGGACCCCCTTCCATCGCCACCGACAGAGCCCCATCCATCGCCACTGACGGACCCCCGTTCATCGCCCCCGACGGACCCCCGTTCATCGCCCCCGACGGACCCTCTCCCATCGCCGGACCCCCGTCCATCGCCCCCGCGATGCCGGCAAAGCCCCTGCTCCCCGCACGCTACCGAAGGCTCCGCGTAACGCCGGGCTCCCGGTAACACCCCCCCCCGTCCGCACCCAGCCCGGGCACCGACCCCCGCAACCGCCTTCCCTGCGGGTTGGCGAGAGCGGGGAAGCGACGGGGCCGAGGGAAAGTTGCGTTTTCACCCACCTAGAAGCATTTTGGATCCGGCTGCTGCTCCTCCGCGCTGCTGGTGCCTCCCGCTCGCCCGGCTGGGCTGCGGGCAGGGCGGGCAAGGCGGGCAGGGCTCCCCCGGCTCCCCCCCAGCCTCCGCAGCCGCGCCCACCCCACCGAGCAGCCCAATGCCAGCGGGAGCTGCGAGCCCCTCACCGCCGCGTCCGGCCCCGCCTCGGCCGGAGCTGCCGGTGCTCACATGGCAGCGATGGGAGGGGAGCGGGGGGGAAAGGAAGGGTCTGGAGGCAGCGGGGGCGAGAGGAGGGGGAGACCGGGGGGGGAGTCGTTCCCCCTCCGAGCACTGAGCCGGACACGGAGCGAGCGCCGGGGCCACCAAAGCGAAGAAACTCTGAGGGAACCCGCGACCAGCTTCGTCTGCACCCCCAGATCTCGCTCCGAACACCCGGGACGTCCCCTCTAAGGGACCTGCCTTGGGGTGGCCGGGGTCTGGAGGGTATCTGCAGAGATCCCCTGGCATGGGTCCTCACCACGGGGTTTGCTATGGGAGGGGGAAGGGCAGCAGCCCCACCGCTCTGAACCCCTCTGGGAAGGCTCCCCAAAGCCCCCCCGCGGGCAGGGTCCCACGCACTGGGGGGATGCTGTCTGAGCTCACCACCCCTCTGAACTGGGTGAGCCCCGAAGACAAGCACGTCCCACACACACCAACATCACCAGTGTGGTGTTCGGCTTTCGGGGTTCACCACTGAGACACTGGCAGCACGAACTCATCCCTTCCACCGTCCACATGGGAGAGGCCCCAACCTCCTGGCCAGCCCCAGAGCACCCATCAGGCGCTAGGCAACATCCGCCAGCAGCACGGCCCCACGGGTGAAGGGGCAGCAGGGTCTGATCCAGGGGCAGCAGGGTCTGATCCAGCCACAGCGTCACCTCGCAGGGTGACACGGTGGACCCCATGACTGGGGTTTTGTGGAAGCCCTGGAGCCCAGGGTTCATTGACCCTCCCATCCTTCTCGTTAGCGGTGGCTGAGGCAGTTGGGACTCCCCCAGAGCAGCACCTTCTCTGGAAAGAATATTTGGCCTCCAGAGCTTCTCGGGAGGAGAGGTTCAGGACTTGATTGCACGGTGCCTTTTAAAGAGGAAAATTATGAAAGTGCTGCTTGTGAAAAGAGGAACAATCATCTCCCCCCAAAAGGGAGACAAGAACTGGGAGGGATTTCAATGCTTCCCTCAATCAGACAATTCAAGGAGGCAGGCAGGAACCCCTCTCCTCCAGCCACAAGCAGAGCAAAACCGAACTGACAAATCACAAGATGCTAAATTCCCTTCCCAGGCGCTGCAGCCAGACTGGGCACTTTTGGGGTAAATTCCAGCACTTTGGTGATCTGAAACCCACCCCCCCCAAGCTGTACCCCCCTGCATGCTGCTGCCAAGCCAGGGTGTCCTGTGGGTCCTTCTCCCAACGAGGCAGCACCCAGCAAAACCCCAGGCAGGGCCAGTGTCCCCAGCACACGTGCCCCCGCGCAGGGTATAGCTTTCGGGGTCGTTAGCAGCAGCGTAAGTTTAGCCCAGGAACTCGCTAATCTGGGATTGACAGCTGGGCCCGCGCCGCCTGTTCCCAGCCTCCCAGCAGGCTATTTAAACCCGATATTAATTTGTTTAATGTCATCAGCAGTTTGGCGTTACTGCAAGCGAGCGGCAAGCAGAGGGGAGCGTGGAGGTGTAAAAACCGGGAGGTGCAGGGGGCTGACAACCACCCCGGGGCTGTTCTCTATTCCCCCGGGATGACCACAAGCCACAGGCAAGTTTGACACCTCCAGCCCTCCTGGCGAAGAGCAGCTGGACCAACACACAGCCCTGAACGCCCCATCATCCACCCACCCTCAGCCCTGCGCAGCCCCTCGAGCTCTGCACGGCAACTTCACCAATAAATAATCTCCCTGCTCCGGCCGGTGCTGGGTTTATCCCAAGCAGAGGGTCGAGAGAGGAATGGGAGCGTGGGACGGTGTGTTTTATGGCCGAGCCTTTGTGGCCAGCTGGAGCAGAGGCTAATTGCAGGTGCTGATTACAGACCCTGCCATTAACACCTCCCGCCCAGCCACTGGCATTTCCCAGTGATGCCGCGTGGGTCCGGCCGGTGCGTAACTCGCTATATTTGTACACGGACCCCAGTGCTGGCACATGGCAGGAGCACGAACTCTCCCACCAGGCCTGGACCCTCATCACCTTCCACCACCAGCCACCCTGCACCCGGGGGACCAGAGCCTGTGGACGCTTCTTCCCACAGTGTCCTGGGTTGAATGGAGCATCCCCACCGGGGGCTGCTGCTGAGAGGGGCACCCGGGCACCACAACAACAACCAGCTTCCCTACCCCGCGCAACGCCAGGGAGGACACTGAAACCAAACAAAAACCAACATCAAAGCCAACGGGCACTTTTTGACACCAGGCACTCCCCGCGTGCGGGCCCTGACACGGAGTGTTCGTTAGGAGGGAGAGGCGACAACTCCAGGGGTTTCTGGGCAGAGACGAGAGAGCCTGTCCCGGCACGGCCCCTCAGCCTGCAGCTCATCAAGCACACCCCGGAGAGGCAAATCCTGAACACGCAGTCCGGGGGAAGCGTTTGCCCACACCCACGCTAGAGCCGGGCTTGCTCGGGCAGGTTGGCTCCAGCGGCGCCTGCAGCGGCAGCTCAGAGGGGAAGGGAGGGCAGGGAGATGGGGAGGGTGCTCGGGAAGCAGGATGGGTCTGGCGGTGACCCATCTGGCTCAGTGCGGGCACAGGCTGTGCCTAACGCTTCGGTTCACTGGGCTTTTCCTGAGGACAGACTTCAGGAACTACGACAGAGTTTACTCTGAAACCTACTGAGGGCAGTGTTAAACTCCTTTCCAGGAGGAGGCTCTCCCCAAGCTTAGACTCCAAAAGCAGCCTGCCAAATAGTGACCAGAACTGGGCAATGAACATGTTAATAAACAAGAAAGGAAACAGAGGGATAAAAAAACAGCAGGAGACCCCCTCCCCCTTCCCCCCCCCCCCCACTCCCAGGTCTGCGAGCCATCCAGAGCTTTTCTGGCTGACTTCGTTCAGCGAGGATTTAGGGTATAATTTGGGGGTGAAAGATGCCAGATAGGATCAAGAGCAATACACCTGGAGGATGTGTATCAGTTTTCCTCTGCTCGGTAACCTGAGCCCACCAGCAGCAGAAGGCTCAGGCGTGGAGCAGCCGCCGGCAGTTCGTCCCCACCGGGACAGGAAGGCGGCTGCTGACCTTTCCTGCTCCCCAGTTCGCTTGGGATTAAGATAACACTTTTTAAGGGCTGAATCCTCCCCTCGGGGGGTTCTCTCACAAAGGGGGATGGTGTTTGCGGCTTTTGTTCCCCCCCCCCCCCCCCCCCCCCCCCGATGATCAGGGACCCGGTCACACCACCAAGTCTGCAGGTGCCCGCCCCGATCAGATCAGAGCATCCTGATGTTTTAATTAATTCTTCCTGAGCAGTGCAAACCTGAAGAGAGCAAACCAGGGGAGCTACTGATGCTTTTGTCTGTGAGGAGGGTGGAACCACGCAGACCCTACGCGGAGGCTGTGGCTGGGAGGGCTGGGGTTCCACCTCCTTTTTCCCCCTATGAAGAGGAGGTCTGGTCTCATCGGGTTGCTAAGACCCAGGATAACAGCCAAACGTCTCAGCTTTTCTCTCTGTGCTCCTTTAATCTTCCCCATTTCAGGAGCCTTGGAGAACAATATTGTCCTTTCATTAATCCCAGTCCCTGCGCAACCTCTCAGCTCTAAACCGTGGTGGAAACCACCCCATTAAGGACCTTTCTGTCGCAGGGCAATGCATTAAAACATTATTTTTTTCCCCTCATTTTAGCAAGGATCCACCTCAAAAAGGCAGCTTAAAATGGTTTAAATGTGTGTACTCAAAACTCTCACCCTTTAACAACAAGGCCGTGAGAATTTCTGCCTGGGTGTCACGGCCACTGTGTCCCCAGGGCTGGGGATACCAAACAGGGGCTGCTCCATCCTCTGTCACCTTCCGAGGGGACAGGGACGTGGCCCTGGCACCCCCCAGGCTGGAGGAGCCCCAAGGACGAGCAACTGCCCGAACACAGGGCCGGGGCTGCCTCCGCGTTAATCATCTTTCACAGGGAGATGTCTAATTACAAAGGGATCCAGGACAGGTCCGCAAATAGGGTGGAGAAACTGGATGACCTAAAAAATATTTAATTATCAGGGAAAAAAAGGATGGAAATTACGCCTGTAAATAGTTTCAGAGAGAGGGTGTAATATTTTCCATCTCATTTAGGGCGAAGCAGGGCAGAGGATTTCACCTGCAGCCACATTTCAGCTCATGAAGAAACCAACCCCTTCACACCCCACCGAGCCCCGGGCTTGCATGTGCTTTGTTTGCAATCCCCAAGCTCGCCCAGCACGGCCGGGCAGGATGCCTGCAGCCCACCCTGGTACGAAGGCACCTGGGGCTGCCAGCGCAGAGCCCACCCAGGGCACCTGCGGGCATCAGCAGCAGCACAACAGCTTGGAAATAATCGGAGCAGGATTTGTGACCTGAGGGGGTACTAACGGGGAGCAGGTTGTGGAGCCACGAGGAATCCCACCTCCCGAACACCACCGTTAGCCCCCGGCGAAGCCAGGCTGGTCAGAGGCAAACCCTCGGTACTGCTGTCCATGCAGCATTCAACAGGGCACAGCAAGAGGGCACAGCCCTGGCAGCGGGTCAGAGCGATGCCCTGCCAGGCTGCGGGTACCCTGGGTGGCCTCAGAGCATCACGGACCCTCCGTCCCTTCAGTCCTGGGACAGAGCAGTACTGCCCAGCCCGACACAGCCGCAATGTGGGTGCCAGTGCCAGGGTCAGGCTGAGGGAGCTGAGCACCCTGGCAGCGGCTCAGCCCCCCAGCTCCTCGCTCCCCTCCCAGGAACAGACCCCACTCCGGGGCTCATTGCTCACATGGCCCGAATCTGGATTCCTCCCTCTGCCCAACCGCGCCGCGACACCGTGGGGTTATGGAAAGGAGAGCTCGCTGGGGGAACGCTGGCATAAAGCATGACGAGGGGAGATCATCTCTTCATAGAAAATTTTATATTGCTTACGACTTACTGTCTGTGAACATAAAACAGTTTAACCAGCCGGCCCTAAATCACACTGACAGCTTTACACTACCCACAAACCTCTGCTCGCCCTTATCCCCCTCACTCCTACCCACCTCCCCTCCCCACTTGCCTTTTGATTTCTTTAACGCTCACTCCCCCCCTTTTCTCCGGGAGAGCCGCACACGCGTGTGCACACGCGTGCAGAGGAGAAGCACCGAGGTGCAGCGGCACCGGGGCTGCAGGCTGGGAGGTTTCAAGCCGAACACGGGGTCAGAGCGGGGCTGTGGCAATCGGAGGGGTCAGGGCAGCAGCAGCAGCATCCTGGCAGGGCTGTCCTCTGCCCGGGCACTGCTCGGCTGGGCTGCCCGCAGAGGCTGAGCTGTGCAAAGAGGATGCTGCTGGCAGCGGCGATTTCTCCCCAGATCGGGAGGAAATTGCCTCGTGTTATTTTTAAGCACTGTATTCTGTGAGCCCGTTCTCCTTAATCTTGGATTTTGCTGTAATTTTCTTCCATTTGGTTTGCTATCAAGTTGCAACAATAGCATTTTATGGCCACTTAGCTCAGGCACGCGTCACACGTGAGCTTAATTGGAAATGGATTAAGAGCAACGGGGAACGTGCAGCCGTGGAATTTTTCACCGTTTCCCATGCAGCAGCAGCTCGCTGGGTTTGGAAGAGGGAGGCCTGGGATTTATTTTAAGTGGGGGGCAGGAAAGGGTAAAAGCAGCACCTCCTCTACCTGGGGATGGGGGCAATCGTCCTGCTCCAGCGTGGGAGGGAAGGCAAAGCATCCCCATGTCCCACCACATCCCACTCCCACGCTGGCTGCTGTCATCAGGGATTAGAGGCACGGGATAAACCGGGCTGCACTGGGCTGTGCGTGCGAGGGCTGCACGGCTGCCCTGGGCTGAGGTCCCAAAAACCACCAGGGCTGAACAGGGGGGGAACTGGGGGTGGGTGGCACCAAAAGGGAGGTGACTATTCTGGCGTCTCGATGAACGGCAAGGCTGGGAACGCACCCTGACCCTCCCAGCCTCCAGCCCTGAGCCCCTAACCCAGCCCACCCAAAGATTATTATATTACCACCTTCTTTTGGTATCTTTTAGCTTAGTCTCTCTCTTTTTTTTATTATTATTTTCTTTTTTTTAAGGCAATCCCCTCCTGCAGAAGCATCCTCCCCGAGCCCACACCTCAGGGGCTCCAACCTCCTTTGGGAGAGCCACACACCAGCCCGTGCCAGGCTGTGCTTGCACAAGCAAAGCCAGGGAGCTGTTTCATGACATTTTTTTTTGACCAAGAGTTTAAATTTCAAGGATCTTTTTAGAATAAGCATGTCAGGGAAAGAAAAATATATCCCCTGAAGCCTCTGGCCAGAAATGAGGGTGAAGAGCAGAGGGGCAGCACCCTGACGGGGAAGGCACCGAGAAAATCCTCCCAGCCAAAGTTAACAGCTAATCAATTTGTTTTATATTTGAAGTTACCGACTCAATAAAATCAGAGATTAATTACGATACAGTTATTAATCCAAGATAAGCTGAATAGCTGGGCTTTTCAAAGGGAGAGCAAGTTAATGGGGTATTTTCAGAGGATTTAAAAAGGGAGCAGTTCTCCCCGGATTAATGGGCTGGCACAAGGCTGCCAAGAGGAGGGCTCAGCCTCGCACGGCACCTCTCACGCAGAGCCCCCGGGCCCTCTACCCCCCCGTGAAATGGCTTTTGCAGCACAACGAGAGCGTTTAGGGGAAACGGAGCCTTCCTGCCAACGCTTGGTGAGGGGGGTAAATCTCTCCCCACCTTGCCCCTCACTAAGCTGGGGCCAGGAGGCTGCTGCTCTGCCCAGCACCCGACCCCAGCTCGCTGCCCTCGGGAGGGGAGAAGCCTGAGAACAAGCAGAGGGCAGGAAAAACCGTCCAATTACACAGCCACGCTTCTGCAAACGACACCTGATCCCAGCAAACATCTTTAAGACGGGAAAAAAAACATTACATTTCCCCCACCGAGATTCCAAGTTACTCAAATCTGATCTGAAAAGCTATTTTTAATCATCTCTGCTCGCAGCTGAAGGGAGCAGCCGAGGCCAGCCGAGCAGGAGGGCTCCGTATGCTTGTCCTTCACTAAATTTACAGAAGCTTAAAATACGAACCCCGCTGCCGTTTGGCCAGGAGGTTATCGAGCGAGCGAGCGAGCGACGCACGGCGAGAGGCGGCATCTGCCTGGCCCGCACCTTAAAGACCCTTTAGCACCCGGGGTGGGCACGGATCTGCCGCTGGGAAGTTCCGGGGATGCGCTGCACCGAGGTCCCCGGGAGGGATGTGCCCGGTTCCCAGCTGGGGTGGAGCAGGAGCATTCCCCCATCCTACCTGTCCCCATTCGCCCCCTGCTCCTTTCCCCACTGCTCTTTTCCCCCGGTATCTCCAACTGACCCCGTCAGCCAGCATTATGCTCAGGGGCTCGCTCGGCCGTGCCAGGCAAGGGAGGGCTGCGAACGCGGCTCCCCGGCCAGCTGGACCCTTTGCTTTCCCTGCCAACGTTCCCCAAAGAGTCCCGAGAGCAGCAAACCACCCCAGGAATTAAGGCAGAAGCCAGACAAGCCAACTTTCCCCCCAAAGCATTGCTGGTGCAGCTCCCAGCAGGCTGCCAAGGCTGGGCATGGAAGGGGGCTGCTGGTGAGGGGCTGCACGGCCAGGGGAGCCGGGCACCTTCCCAGGCTTCGAGGACAGCCCAGTCCCAGCCCAGTCAGCAACACGGCCGTGGCACCACGATTAGTCCCCAATTAGACTCTAATGCTGCATGTTTGCATATTGTCTAAATCAATACATTGGATTTTATTGCAGACAAAGCGCCGCTGAGCATCGCCCTGTTTATTAAAGACAATTAAAGGATTTCGTGCATAACACGAAATGGAGAGAAAAAAAAAAAAAAGAGATTGGCACCCATTTTCTTGGTAATTAACAGCTGAAGAGCTCTGGCCGCAGAGAGCAGCAGGGGGAAGGCAGGAGGAAACTGGCTGTGGCTGACCTCCGAGATGTCAGAGCACATGGAGCAGGATCACGGAGCCACCAGACTGTTCACGGCCAGACCTGCCAGCTCCCCTCCCTCTGCTGCTCTCCGTGCCAGGGCACTGCTTTCCCTGGTGATGCTCTGGGTGGGTTTCTGCACTTGCCCAGCTCAGCAGAGAACATGGCCAGGAACCTGCACTCCTCAGCCAGCACAACGGGCTGTGGGGACCCTGCCCAGCAGCAGCCTGGGCGATGCCCAGGGACACGAGGCTTTGTTCAGCAGCACAGCCCCCCCAGGACCCCTCTGGGGTCTCCCACAGTCCCACACCACATCCAGTCGCTGCCGTCTGCGCTGCAGCCCGGGGTCTGTGACACAGGACCCATTTAAGGGGAGAAGGTTCCCCTCACCAGCACCCAGAAGCAGCCCCTCGTGCTGCCAAACCCAGGGGGCTCAGCTGGCACCCCCTGTGCAACACAAGCAGAAGCCCCTTGCCAGCTTCCAGCGTGGCACAGGCTCCCACAGGGTCCCCACGTCCCCTCCCAGGGGCCCGGCCCCCCCCGCCGCAGACCCAGCGATGCTGAAGCTGTCACACCAATTGCGCTGCTCATCTCAAACCTCTCTCCCCTGCAAACACGCACAGACAGACGTTCCAGCGGCTAACTGGGGAGACCAGAATCTTCCCCTCTGCACCGAGCCGTTGTCCGCGTGCGGTGCTGCCGAGCGGGTGGGGATGGCAGCGCAGGGTGGCACCGGGCAGCCCCAGAGAGGGTCTGGGTGAGTTACCCCACGGGGGCTTGTGGAGCAAAGAAAGAGCTTGCGACACGGATTGGCACTGGGGCACAGCTGGCTCCGGGTGCTTTGGCCCTGCACTGCCCATCCAGCCTTTGCGTTGGGTTTAGGAGAGTGTTTTGACAGCCCCCAGGGCTGGGAACAGTGGTTCAGGGTGGGCTCAGGGCTCTCATGGACCCTCCAGGCACAGGAGATGCCTGGGCAGGGTGTCCCACTGCTTTTGGCCAAGGAGGTGGGAGCTGCTGCCAGCCCAGGTCTGCCCAGGAAGTCAGAGACTCCAGGTACAAAGGAGCATGATTTGAGTGCGATTCCCCACTGCGTTTCAGCAAGATGTGAGCTGACAGGGCCCGGGGACACCGGCTCCGGCAGTGGGGCAGGGCGAGCTGCTCTTTACATCCCCTGACTTTTTGGGGACGCTGGTGCAAGGGGCTTCTTTGGGAGCAGTGAGGAGCAAGGGAGCAAATTCCTGAACAGCTCCAGCTCAGCCCATCCTGAGATGGGTGGCCCTGAGATCATCCAGGAGGACAAAGGGAAGGCAGCAACCCCTCGTCCTGTCTTCACCCAGCAGCTTCCACTGGCACAAAAGCAGCACTGGCAGCCGTGCCTGCAGCCACCATCCCCATCTTGGGGTAGCTAAGCTCTTTTTGCTCATTCGGCACCAGAACTGGGGGTCCAGCTCCTGGCTGCAGGAGCACGAGGATGCAAAGAGCGAAGTGAGCTCACCCGGACACCCCAGAAAACCACAGACACTCATTAAATCACTCGTGACCCAGTTGGATTCGAGCTGGCATCTGCAGCACGAAAACATCTTTCATCTGTGGGCACCCCGCACGTAATTGCCGCCTGCGCCGCGGCTCCACACGAGACGGCAGAATCTTATCGCTCGCCGTGCAGGAAAACGCCTTGATGAACAATAATTTGTTTTCAAGTTGGGGGTCTCCCTGGCATCGAGCTAATAAATTGTAATGATACTGATTATCGCATCTCTGCCGGCTCAGCTCCTCCACAGCTCCTCTCCACGAGCGATTGCAGCCTGTGCAGAAACAGCCGATGGGAGCAGGCAGCGTCTGCGGCAGCCGCTTTTGATGTAGCTGTAGATGTCAGTGCAAGACAGAGATTCCAGCTCAGAGGAATAGCCCATCTTTGTCTAACTCGATTATTTCATTTAATCCATTGTCTTTACGCCCCCTCTCCTCCTCCCAAGGCTCCCCTGCCGCTGACACGCTAGCAGAGCCCCGCGCTCGCCCGCCCTCCCTCACCCTGGGCTGTGCCCCTCACTGGAGCCTGCAGCTTGGCCAGGAGCTGCCCGAGGAGCAACCCCTGCTCCCGTTACTGCAGGGCATTTTCTCAGCACCCAGAGGTGCTGGTTTGGCCCGCAAGGGGCTCCAAGAGGAGCGTGATGGGGCAGGGCAGGGGCCAACCCCCAGCACTGGGCTTTGCCCAAACTGCCATCACCTCTGCCCAGCTCTGCCTGCATCCTCCTGCCCAGGCAGGGGCACACACCAGGGGCTTTCCCAGCGCCCGTCCTTAGCTCACTTGGGCAAGGGCTGACCCTTGCTTCTGAGACGATGGATGGCTGGGTTTGAGGAAGGATTAGCCTCTCTCCCAGGAAGGAGCAGCCTCTCTCCCAGGGCACAGCTGACACGTGGCTGCTTGGCACCGAGCACCCACAGTGCCAGCAGCACGATGGGGACACGGGTGTCACATCAGCCAGTTCCCAGCCATGATTTGCTGTTTGCAGCCACATGCTCCCCACCCCCACTCACGCCTCAGGAGGCTGGGAAAGGTTGTCCGTGACAAAGCTGGAAATGACATTTTTAACCCAAAGCGTGGAGGAGAAGGTCGGCTCCGGATGAGTGGAGAAGGCTGCGGCGGGGCTGGGGGGGGGGGGGGGGGGGGGCACAGAAGGGACGGAGAGAAGAGGGGAGCAGATGCCGTCTGCGATTTCCCCTCATAAGCAAATCGCAGCCCCGTGCCAGCAGCAGCAGCCGACTTCACCTTGGAGGCTGCCAGGGCAGCAGAGCCCCGAGGGCTGCGGCTGTCGGCTGGAGCCCCGGACGCTGGCGGAGGTCAGGGATGATGCAGAGGTACAAAGAGCCTGCTCGCACGCTCTCCGAGATTCTTTGGCTCGGTAAGAAACGCACCCTGGGCAGCCTCCCACTGAGCCACAGCCGGGTCCGAGGGGAGGATCTGGAAGCTGCAGGCTGGAATTTATGAGCCCTGCTCCCATTAAAATAGCAGGCGATATTTCCGTCGGTGAACGATGCTAACCAGACCAGCTCCTTTGCGTGTCCCAGGCCTTGCTCGAACAGAAGTACCACCATGACCATTGCCATGTAAGGAATTTATGGCTCCAAGCTGCCCGGTCTCCCGCAGGAGCAGGTTTTTATACAGACCGATCTTCAGGGGTCTGCCAGGGCCAGGGCACGGCAGCCAGGGACCTGGCACCAACTGCAGCACCCACATCCCCACCCTCTTGGAATCACTGAGGTCAGAAAAGACCTTCAAGATCACTGAGTTCAAACCAACACTTGGTTTGCTAGGGATGAGCATCCCCTTGACCTGGCTGTGAGCCGGGTGCCATCAACTCTTTCCTGCCCGTGAGGAAATTGGGTGTTCAGCAGGATGGCAAGTGCTGGTGGGGAGCACGGGTCCAGCTTCACGCTCAGGAGTTCCCCCACGCACATGTCACCCTCAAACAGCAGCAGAATGCTGGGGAAAACACCATCCCCAGCCCCAAACTGGGAACGCAGGGTTCTGGGAACTGCCCTGGGCACACCAGCCCCAGGAAGGACAAATTCCCCCAGTTTGATGCTTAATGCCACACGAACCCCGGCACCAAAAGGCTCAGGCAGAGCCGCTCAAGCGTTGTTGCAGGGTGACATTTGTGGGCACACTTCCCTGCTTTTATGCAGGAGAAAATCTGCAGCAGGCAGCTGCACGGGCCCAGGGCAGGTAAATGCCAACAGATGGCACAGAGGGCAAGTGAGTCTGTGCCCTCACATGAGCTCCTGCCCAGCGGCACAGCACCTGCTGTGTGCCAGCATCCCTGCCGTGTGCCAGCATCCCCGCCGTGGCTGATGGGAAGGGGCTGGGACCACCCCCAACCCCTCAGGAACAAGCACCAGCCCTTCTTGTCCACTCCGATTGTCCCCAGAGAGCTACCAAGAGCGGCTTAGAGGTGACTCCCATCACCAGGGCGTCATTTGGGAAAAAACCAGGCAGGAAAGTGGAGCCTGGGTGAGTTCTGCTCAGCGTGGAGGGGATGACTCGATGCTCTCCAGCAGAAGCTGTGCCCAGCCACCAGCAGCCGTGGTCCTTCCACGTGCTGCAGCCTGACAACCAGTTCCCAGGAGGCTCTGCCCCGTGTGTCGCTCACAGCACCGAGGGGACGTTGAGCCTGCCCTGAAGGGGAGGTGCTGGGCTGCGCTCGTGCCAACCGTGACATGACAGAGGTGCTTTATGATAATTCGGCGATTATCAGGAGCTCCACTGCCAAAAGGAGAAACCATCCCCAGCTCACAGCAGCCTCAGATGGCTATGCTCCCAGCATCGCCTCGCCTGGATGGCCACTGAGCACATCACCCCAGAGTTCAGGGCACCCCACAGAATAAACCTTCTCCTCCTAACACTGCAATGCCCGCAGTCCCGAGCGCCCAGCCCGTCACCTCAACACTGGGCAAAACAAAGCCACGGACCTTAAAACCTCCCGTCAAGGGCAAGCGCAGAGCTGTCCTGGCTGCCACTGCTGCTGAGTGGGTTTTGTGATAAACATCGGCCTCCAAATGGAAAAAAAACCCTGGCGATTCCTTCCCGCTGGAGCAGACCGACCCTGTTGCACACCTCGACCCCGGGTGGCTCAGCCTGGCTGCTTTGTTGCAGGGCCCGGCAAGTGTTGGTGCCGCGGCAGATGATGTCCCAGCACTCACCGGGTCCCCAGTGAGCTAACGGCAGGTACCAGCACCCCTTGCACGAGGGGTCCAGGGCAGTGACCCCCCCCCCGTGCAAGCACACACCCGGAGCCCTCCCCACAAGCCAGCAGAGCAGGACCATTTGCCAAGGATGTTGCAAGTCACCAGGCCGGTGGGATCCAAGGCAGCTACGCGTGAGTGGTGTCTGAGCCCAGCAGGGGCTGCCAGAGCAGAGCCCCCCAACAGAAAAAGGCGGATGAAGTTTCAGAAGGTTGTAGTTTCCAACAGAAACTTCAACCGTGTTTGAAAATGTCACTTGAGAGCTTCTGAGATTAACCCTTGGCACCGAAGTCTAAGCAGCATTTTGAGTCAAGTGCAGCCAAAGTCAGCTCAGTTACAGGAGACGTGCAGGGCGGGCGGCTGGAGGGACAGCGTCAAGACGGCAACTGGAACGTAGGTAGCCACTAACCCAGAACGGCCGGCCACTCCACCCTTGGATGTGCTCATCCCTGCTGCACAAGTCACCCATGGAAACACAAGGAGACGCTCAGGAAGACACAGAGCAGCAGCAACCTCACTCGCACATGCACGGGACCCACACGTGTCCGTCTGTTTGTCCAGCACAGCACCACGGGCTGCCAGCCCCTGAGGACTGGCAGCGACAGCGGGGTGACAGCTCAGGCAGAGCAGCAAGTGACAGAGGCCGAGGGGACACGACACAACGTCCCCAGACATCCCACGGATCCAGCGCACCGAGCCCAACAGAGCAGCTGTGTCAGGGCAAGAGCAGCCTTTGGGCAACCTCGACGTGAGGGATGGGCTCCTACCTTGGGCTGCGGGCATCTTCCCCTTGTTGAGCTGCTTGAGGCGCTTCTGGTGGGACTTGCCGTTGTAGTGGATCTGCGCCTGCGCGGCCGAGTTGAGCTGGATGTTGCAGACCTCGCAGAGCGTGAACGACTGGTGCTTCTTCTCCCGCTTCATGCGCTGCTCGGGCTGGCTCGGGGGGCAGCTGGCTGCCTCCACCAGCCGCACCCCGTTCTCAGGGTTATGGGATGGGCTCAGGGGCCGTTTCATGCCTGCGGGAGGAAGGACAGACCCGCTGTGAGGGAGGAGGGATGGGAACAGGGGGCCAAGCGAGGCAGAAAAACCCAGCACCGTGGGGTGCTCAGGTTGCCTGGATCTGGGGGCACTGCCCAAGCATTTGCATCTCTGCAAGGACTTGCACTGGGCAGGACAACAGGAGCAGCAGCAGCATTCCCAGGAGGTCAGTGCTGGAGGAAGGACCAACCCACTTCTTCCAAGTTTCCAGCACCAGACGACACTTCTTGTGTCAGTTAAAGTCTTTCTGTTCACTCCCGGGCAGCATCATAGGTTGTCCCAAGGCAGAGCCGGGATGGTAACCAACTCTGCAGGCAGGAAATTCAACTGGAAGGACTCAAGTGCTGCTCTGGGTTCCTGCAGCCTGTCCCCATTGCGTGTGGCAGGAGGATCACTGGCACCAGCACCTTGAGCTTCACCTCACCCTTGTTAAGCAGGTGCCTGTCCTGAACGCAGGGCTCTGCGGGACCACTTCACCTTGGGAGCTCGTGTCCCAGACCCACGCAGGGTCACCACCTGGAAGAGCTGCCCATGGAGGGGTTGGGCTCAGCCGGGAACATCCCTCCTGCAGCGTTCGCCTCACAGGCATGCTGTCCCCACCGCCCAACCCCAAACTGGGAGCTGGTGGGACATCCAGAACCGAGCCTCAGAGAGGCATGAAGTTCACCCGAGCCCTGTGATCCAATTACCACCTCAGAGCTGGCAGCTGCCCATCACAAACACACGGAGGCACGCGAGGCTGAGACACCCCGAGGGGCCAAGAGCAGGGACCAGGGCGTCCAAGGGTGGCCGGATGGGTCCCAAAGGTGCACTGCAAAGATGTCGCGTTGCCCTCGAGAAGGGCTGCTGTGCACAGCTCGGGGGTTCACCCACGCAGGGCTCGGGGGGCTCGTGTAGGTGGGACCAGAGCAGAGGCTGCTGACCTGGTCCAGCACCGTCCTGGGAAACCTCAGCCAGCAGCTCCTGATGGCGAGAGGCACAGCTCGGGAGCGGGAGGGTGGCAGGGGGTGCCCGGCAGGGCCGGGAGGGCTCCGGGCGCTGCAGTCCCGGCCGCGGCCCCGCGGGGGCGCAGATGCTCCGCTCCTCTCCGCTCCTCTCCGCTCCCCGCGCGTGGGTCCCGCAAACCGGAGCTGAGCGCACGGACCCGCTCCGAGCACCGGGCACACGGGCATGGGGGCAACTGCTCTGCGGGGACGGGGCAGGGGGCAGAAGAGGGTATCCCGGATGCATGGGTGCCCTAGCACCCGCCACCCACTCATGCAATGAGCAGCTCGGTCCTCGGCGAGCTTGGGCATCTTCAATGCAGCGGACACGTCCTGCTCTTGCCAGCTCGCTGGAAGGTGAGAACAAGCGTCTCCCTTAATAGTTATGTTTAGCAAAAAGGAATGAGAGCTTTTTCCACGAACTGTTAATTGGACCAGAGGCAAAAGCCAGGACCTGCAGGGATGCAGGGTGGCCCAAGGATGCTCCCCAACCCTGCTCAGCTGGCAAGCAAGAGTCAGCCTGGTGTCACCCCAGGGGATGTCACCACCCCTTACCACCACATCCTGAATGAATTCATGGCATTTTTGCTCAGGGAGGAGGTTTGTGCATGGGGATGGACCAGGACCTGCACAACATGCTCCAACCTCAAAGTCAGCTGTGCTGGACCAACCACCAACAGTCCCTTCCAGCCTGAATGACTCCATGATTAGCCAGAAACGTCAGCGATAAGATCCTTACATCGTTCTTCACTAGTGAAAACACTAAGCGGTGTAGCTAAAAGGAACTTTACATTAAAAATAAGTCCATCTACGTTTTGGCAGAAGGATTTAGGAGCCGGGAGTTCGTACGCAGCCCTCTCTCTAGAGACCTCAAGATTTTTCTTGAAGCTCCAGCTTCACCTTTCAAGGAAAACAAAAGAAGATGCACAGCACTGATGCTTGGGAGGAGTGGTAAAAGCACAGCCCAAGCCCGGAAAGTTTCAAAAAGCCCTTAAATCTTATTTACAAAACAAAAAGCAACAAAAGCAGCTGATGCTTTTCAACCAAAACTCCCCGGCCTCTGGGACAGCAGCAGGATGGCAGCAGAGCTGCCCCGTCCAACCCACCCACCTCATTCGTGGTCCCTCCTCAAAACCTGCTGCCTGATGGCACTGGGATGGGCACCCCGGGGAGAGAGCCTTTACCAGAATAACCATTAGCGGGGCAGCCGGAAAACAGATCTGAGAGACGAGCGGCATCAGGAATGCGAAACGGGGCCTCGGGGACGAGGCAGGGACATGTGAAGAGCTGGTCCCTGGCTGCCCTTGGCATCCTCCCCCTCCCCGGGTATTTTTAATGCAATTACACCCCAGGACGCAGAGCTAAAATTGGAACATTATGCGGACAAAGTATCCCAAAAGTCTCTCTCACCTCAAAAATAAAATAAAAGGAACCACTATTGCTTTGATTAGACAGCAGCTCCCTGTCCCGGCTCCCGTGGCAGCCTATAAAAGGTCTCTCCTAATTGCACGCACGCTTGTCTCATTCACTTAATTGCTGCTTCTCAGGTGTCAGCACCATAAATTTGGTGCTTTCTGGCTGGGGTAGGTCAGGGTACCCTCAGCTCTCTGAATGATGGCTCCTTTGGGATGGATGTCACCTTTTCAGCAGACCACTGCGGGTCTTTTGGGGGGCTGTTACCCCTTTCAGAGGAGGGAAACTGAAGCACAGTAAAGGTTAAATTACACATCCCCAAGGTGGGTAATGAGCCAAATCAAGCACAGGGTCATCACATCCCACCTCCACTGCCCTATCACATCCCATCTCCACTGTCCTATCCCATCCTGGGGCTGAAGGAACCAAGCTTCTACCTTCTCCATGGAGGACCAGGAGCAGCCTCGTCCTTCGGATGGTCTTACCAAGGGGTTCAGGTCTCCACTAGGATGTGGGGGCTGAGCTGACACTTGCCCAACTCCACCCAGGTTTCACCTGTCTGATCAGCATCAATGACACCTTCTTGGGTCCCAATGTCTCCCCCCCGATCTATGCTTTCTGCTGCCCTTTGCTGGGAGCTGCCGAGGGCTGTGACAGCCCCGCCGCCGGCCGAGCTGGTGAGAAAAGCTCCCTGACAGATGTCCAAATCTCTCTGAAATAAAAGAAGGTCAGAGCGGCTTGGGTGTCAGTGCAGGGGCGAGTGCTGCGTCAGAGTGCCCGTCCTCCCACCACCCCACGTTCTCGGGACACGCTGCCCACCCGGCACGGCCAGCCCCTAACCCAGTCCCCACCAGACACTGGTGCTCAGCTCTGGATACCCTGCAACACACACAGCCCCAGCCCAGGACGGCAGCACTTGCATCTCAAAGGGAGCTTTTCCCCTCTAGTCCTCACTGCTTTTATTGTCCACAATCCCCTGGAATAACAAACTGACTCTGGGATTGCTGCCCCCATCACTCCAGCAGCCAGACTGGTCCCCCAGCAGAGCTGCACACAGGCTGTTGGGCAGGTGGGTCTGTGCAGAGAGTTCATAATTTTAAAGTCAGTTTTATACTCTCGTACTGTAGCCCATAACCTCAGGTCTCTCCCTCTCTTTCTTTTGTTAATAACACCATAAACATGTTGCAAAAGGCCGTAAAGCGCTGACAAGTGTTAGAGATAATTTAAAATCCAGGCATTAAATATCTGAAACGAGAAGCTCTCTGGTTTATGGGGGATGCACAATGGCAGAGCTCATCTCCTCTCTGGAGAGCATCCACGCCGTGGAAGGGAAGCAGCAGAGTGAGGCTCTGCCAGGTGAGGACACATCTCTTCACCTGCTCCAGGACCTTCACAGCAGGTGCTCCATTTCCTGACCACCCCAGTTCAGCCCACCATGGATGAGACTTCCCCACCAACAGTGATTTCTCCTGCCAGAAGCCAAGCCAGACACATTTGCGCTGGGGGCCTGAGCAGCAGGACTGTGTCTCAGCGCTCGCACTAGACCCAGGGATGCTGCATCTCTGGGTGCCAGGGTAACTGCTGAGCTGTTGCCACAGCCCAAATGAATTTCAGCCCCTGGAGAACCCGGACTGGTCACCTGAGCACATCGGGCCTGGCCTTGGTTTGCACACAGCAGTGACATCTCATTTCCCAGGACCCCAGCACTGCCAGGCTCCCTTTGCAGGAACCAGGCTTGCCCTGTGGTCCTCTCCACAGGGGCATCCCCGTGGCTGCTCTGTGTGGTCACCAGCTGGTTTCTGAAGCTGTACCACGCTGGGACATCCTTTACTGCAGCTCCTTATCACAAACCACACTTGCAGGAGAGAGGCTCGTCACCGACATGGAGATGGTGCCCCTCACATCTAACACTGGGTAAGGTCAAGTTCCCGTGAACCCCTGGGCTGTGGAGGTGGCCCTGTGCCACTAGAGGCTGGGCCAGGAGCTTGTGGGTGACAGCAGCCCCCGATGCTGGCTGGGAGGAGCGAGGGGGATTAGTGAGGGTGATGCCAGCAGACATCTGCAGCGTGCTGACACATTTACACACCCTCAGCCTGCAACACAGGACCTGGAGCTCAGGGCACGTGGCAGAGGTCTTGCAGCTACTCACTCTCCAGCCAGGAGCGCAGGGACTGTGGTTAAACTCATCCTGGCCAGAGGTTTCCAAGCTGATGCTGCCTGAGCATCTACCCAGGGTCATTCTCCCAGTCCCACCCTGGCTGGACCCCTGGGTACCCTCCTGCCATCAGCACTGATTTGTCTCCCATGGCTCTTTTATTGGGCCTGAACAAAACAGACCCAACACACGGGGCCAGAACCTCCATCCAAGTAAAACCACCTTCACCACAGAGTGGGAGCAGCATCAGAATTCTTCATCTGAAGATCTGCCCTGCTCAGCAACGGGGAATCAGGGAAACTACCACCTTAACCTAAAGTTTGGATGAGCTTGCTAAGAGAGCAAGAAAGCTAAAAAATAATAAAAAAAAAAAAGAAAATCTGATTTGAGTTCTCCTGATTCCGTAACACTGAATCCGCTCTCCTTGGCTCTGGTTGGGTGCACGCAGTAGTAAATAAAAGCAATGTAAGTACAAGAAATAATACAGGGGTTGCCACCGACAGCTGTCACAAAACTCACTCAAAGCCCCCAAGCAATGACCTTATTTGCAGTGGCCCTGTCCGCATTTGCAGGATCCAAGGAAAGCCAGAAAACTCCAGGAAGCCCTGCCCGAGTGCCACTCAAACCCCCGCATCTCACTGCTGGCTCTGTTTGCACTTTTCTCCTGAGATTTGCCGTTCAGAGCCGCCAACGTCTCCCTGTCCAAAGTGCCTTGGACACGCAGGTTAGCCAACAGCCACCCCGTGCTCAGAGGTGTAACTCTCAGCAGAGGGGCAGTTCGAGCCTTGGAGCGGCTCTGCGATGCCATCGCTGCCCCACACTGAGGCCAGGCAGGCATTGGCACTGGGGCACCCCATCTGCAGTGCAGAGGAGCCCGCCTCGGGGGACGCAGCTTCCCCGTCCTGCCTTCACACAGACCCCTCACCGCTGCTGTCTCCAGCCCACCCACCCATCTGGAGAGTGCTGAAGAGGCAGCTCCCGGTGCCCCGATCCCAGGTGAGGAGGCTCTTACCTGGTGTCCGGCAAAGGGAGCAGCGAGTCCTGCCCTTCGCAGAGCTTCTGCCCGTGTGCCAGGGCCGTCAGGGCACGGCGGGCACCCCTACACCCAGGCAGTTTCCGACACTTGTCTCATATTTCAAGGAGCGCTTCGAGTGTGGTTCGGTCGCCACTAAATCAGCCCTCATCAGCAGCCTCCAGCTGAGAGCCGGGTGGGTACGAGCTGGGTGCCCACGAGCTGGGTGCCCGTGGCTCAGCCAGTCTCCAAAAAGCCCCGAGCGTCACGCGGGGGAGCAGGAGCCAGCTGGCAGGAGCCCGCTCCGGAGGAGATACCTTGAGCCAAAAGCAAAGGCAAAGGCACCTGACAGCAGCTCTGCTGGGGAGCGGGGAGATGGGGGAGCCTCTGAGCCTGGGCTGCCTCTAAGGTCAGACCCAGAAAGCTGCCTGTGCAGCCTCGTGAAGAGGCAGTGGGCACTGGGAGAGGGATGTGAAGGCAACCGGCTTCATCTGCAGCGAGCACATGGGTGCTCTGCCCCCCGGGATGGAGGGTGGCCCAGGAGACCTGCTATGGCATCAAGAGATGCTCGGATGTCCCAGGCTAAGAGCTGAGCAGACCACAGATTTCAGAGGGCCCTGGCATCATTTTCAGCATTTGATAACACGGCATCAAACCAGCTCCCCTCTGCCCCCCCCCCAGCATATGCTGCTCCACTAATGCCAGAGTGAGACACATTTTAGGATCAGGGCAAGGATTAGTGTGAGCCCTCCCAAAGAGCTCAGGGCTGTAGGCTGGCTCCTGGCACAGGGACAGGGCATGCAGGGGGCTCAGACCATCCTCAGACCCTGGCTCTAAGCCCCTCAAATGCCCAGGCTGGCTCTTAGCCTCGGATGCTCCCTGGGACCCCCCCTCAGCCCTTCTCCCACGCACTGGAGGGCAGCAGAACATCCTGCAGCACCCCGGGCATGCAGAGGGCATTGCACGGGCGCATCGGTGCTGCTGTCCCTGTCCTCTCGTCCGCACATCAGCGATCACTAACACCACAGGGCTGCGTGTCCCCTGAATCAGCAGATCTCAGCCCTGCTCCGGCGCAGCGAGGACAGATAAAACCCAAACCAAAGGAGATGCTGCGGAGGGAACAACGCTGCTTTCCTGCAGCGGGGCAGAGATGCCCAGGAACCAAACCCTGGGAAGTTCCTCTCACCTCCCATCCCAGGGTACCACAGTCTCTCAGCTTCCAACACCACATCAGTAATGAGCTGATTAATCAGCTTCAGCAGGGACCGAACACGCAGAATGGAGGGTAAGGAGAGAAAACACGGGGTGGCAGGGCACGGCACGCGGGTTGTGTCTCTTTAGAGTGATAAATGGGATGGTGCTGGTCTGGTGAGCACGTTGGACTGGGCACAGGTCCCATCCCCACCGGGACGGGTGAAGATGGCATGGGTGGGCTCCCAGCAGCGACCCACCCGCTCTCACACCAGCAGAGAAGAAAGCAAAGCAAACACAGGCAGGGAGTCTGCCAGGTCCCCAGGGGTTCGGCTGTAAATGTTAGCACAGCGTAAGGGAGCAGCAGGAGAGGACAGACCCAGGCACCAGGGATTCATCATCCCGGGTGGCTGCCGCTCCCACCGGCCTCCCCGCATGCTGCCAGCTCCCGAACTCCGGGCACGGGTCTTGCAAGATCACAAAATCCTTCAGGTTTCGTGTGATCAGCACAAAGATCAGGGCAGAGTCACCTCTTACAAACCTGCAGCGAGCTGAGGCTGTGCCTGCCCTGGATGCAGCCACCTGGCACCGAGCCCTCTCCCTTGGCCCGCCGAGGATGCAGGCGGGCAGAGCCCCCAGGGCTGAGCTGGCAGCTCACGGGTGTCACCCAGGGCATCGAGGAGCCATGGAGGTGGGGATGTGAAATGTCACAGCAGGAGAGGAATAAACCAGTCGGCTTGGGCAAGCTCTGGGGAGAGAGCGGAGCTGTTGCCCTGATGCGCTGCCCATCCCTGGGTGGCTGCTGGAGGAGCGTGCCCAGCCCAAGGGATCTGGCAGACGATGGCTCTGGAGGCTCCCCGACCTCCGCGACACTCACCTCTTAAAATAGAGCTGAGGAGCACAACTCGACGCAGCCACGGGGCAAGTCTTGGCCGAGCTGCTCCTCTCTGACTCTTCCAAGTCACTGCAAACAGGGGTTTTGGGGTTTTTTTCCCCAAACCCCCTGAAATCAAATCCAGGCACCATTTGTGAGACGGCAACCTCTCCTCCGGGCACAGGGCTGGCTCCTGTCACCCCAACAGAGCCTCAACCCTCGTGGCAACTCACACAGAGCCATAAATATTGAGGGGAGGCTACACACGGTGCAGCTTTGCTGGTGCTGGACTTCCCCAAATGCTTCATCTCTCCTGTGCTGCTCAAGGTAAAGCCCTGCCCTGCCCCTGACCCTCAGCGGGCTCCTCACTGAGCATCCCGCAGCTATTTCCTCTTAGAAAATAAAACACAGAGAAACACGTTACCCCATGGGGAGGGCTCCGAGCCCTGGCAGCGCCTCGTGCCCCTCTCACTGAACCTGCCACAAGCAAGTTCCCGGAGAAGATGATTTACCACGTGTCCAGGACTCAGAAGATTATTGCATTGATCAGCAGAAGTCCCAGTTCAGAGAGCACTGGGCAGTGCCACTCCCTCCGTGGAGCCAAACCAGATTTCCTTACGGCTGAGGTTGTGCTACAAGCTCCAAGGCCTCGCCAGACAAGCACCACTCAAAGCTTTTGTTCCAGGGTGAGAAGCTCCTTCCCTGGGGCCAGCATCACAGCCAGGGCAGGATGTGGCCACAGCCCAGCCTCCACCAGACCCCAGCTCTGCCCACCCAACCCACGCACGGGCACCGGGCACCGTGGCACCGGGGCACCTGCCATTGCCACGCAGCGCAGCCCTAACCCTGACAGCCGATACCAGGCGAGGAGCTGCCAGCCCCCCCAGCAAGCTGCCACCCCCACGGAGGGCACCGAAGGCTGGGCCAGGGGCAGCCACCACCAGAGGCACAAAGCCACGGGCACGGCAGTGGCAGCGGTGACAGTCACGTTGCCCACCCATGTGTGGCCCCAAAGGGCAGGGCTGGGGGACACAGCGACACCTTAGAGTGATGCCAACTTACAGTGATGCCAACTTACAGTCCTCCCTGGCTCCCCTCGCTCCTGCAGCTGGGTCAGGAATTTTCTGAGGAAGAAACCGTCTTTTTGGCGTTTCTGTGGCTAGCGGCTGGCGAGTGCAGGGGAGCTCCAACTGAAGCTGGAGCTTTTGCAGGCGACTGTGTTACAACCCAAATTAAATATTCCACAGCACTAAGCAAGTGGCATTTGCAATCCGGTCATTGCAGGGGTATCAAATAAAGACATTTGCAATGGGATCTGTTTAAATCCGTGCGGTGCTCTGGAGAACTTCAACGAAAACAAGCGCAGGGCTTTATTAAAACCACGGTTATCAAACACCCGATCTCCAGGAGGCAGCTCTGGAGCCCACGCAGCGGAGTCCCATGGCTCGAGGGACAGTAAATAAACAGAGCCCTGCTGACCCACGAGCTGCCCACTAAAGCTCAGCTCTGAAAGCTATTTTCAATAAAAAGTCAACACCATCCAGAGCCAGGTTTGGGGAAAACCTGCTCACCAGCACATGGTTCAGTCCCATTGGCTTCCGTGGGAACAAAAGACTCCCTGAGTGCTTCGTCACTGGGACCACACTCAGGTCTGCTGTGAACTTTGGAGAGGGGGGACCAAGAGTGAACACGAGGCTGCAGCAAGGATGGGGGTCCAGCAAGGATGCAGAGGAGGGGCCACCCCTCACTGCTCCACCCTGGCACGATCTGCCCCAGATCTGCATCACTTGTCACGGCACTGAAGTTCCCAAACCCCCTGACTGCTGAGAAGGGCTTGAAAAAGCATCTCTAGCTGAAAGGCAGATGACAAGTTAAAAAAAAAAAAACCCAAAACAACCTGAATTTATTGTTTTCTCAGAATTTAGAGTGGGAGGAAGGAAAATGGGACGACCCATGATTTTTTAATGCCTGCAGTTGGCAGTTCCATATTTAATGTGACAGCATCCCTTTAAGAAAAATACGTTCATACACAGGAAAGAAGATAAATCCACAAAGCAATTTGCTTTCACCTCCCCTGACAAACACCTTACCGCAGCCTCGGTTGAGCCGCAGCGGCCGGCTCTCCGCGCTGGGCAGCACAGAACCTAAGAGTTTAAGGATGCTTCAGTGGTTGACAAGCCCGTCTGCTAATCCTGGAAGCAGTAATTTATCCTGGAGATGGCACAAAGAAAGAGCGGAAGAAATAATTCATTGTGTGCGAGACGCCGAGGAGACGCGTTGTGGTGTCAGCGCGCTGACAGCCCCGCGGTGCAGACAGAGGTGCCTGTTCCAGAGTCGGAACCCGGCACCATCAAAAGGCTTTCTGCATCCGAGGTAGGAAGAGGAGGGGGAAAAAAAAAACAAAACCAGAGGAAGAAAGGAAAATGAGAGCTAAATCAAAGCCTGCGCTTGTCATTTCTTACTGAGAAACCTGTGAGAAAGCAGAGCAATTAGTGCCCGGGGGCTGAGACGAGGGCTGGACGGGCAGGACCCTGCGGGACCCCCTGCTGCCATCCCCGGGGCCACACCAGCCCGGCACGGGCCTCCTCTCCCTTCTCAGGGCAGCACTGAGAGGGGCACAGCTGAGGTGGCATCTCCAGCGGGAAGGATGGCTCTGAGGAAGGCAAAGTGTGACGGCACCGGAGCCGCAGGGAGATGAGGAGCCCGAAACCAGGGTCCAAAACTGTCCCTTGCTTCTGCATCTGCCCTGGTCTCGTCCCTGGGCCAGAGAGGGACCCCAGCCAGTGCTTGCCACCTTCAGATTAGCTCCGGCTTGGCTATTCCCACGGCAATCCCTCCACCTGCAGAGTGGTTTTCCAACCTTTTATTTGTTTATAGACGCTTCGAGGTGTTTACCAAACTCTGCCGGTGTGCGGGAGCACTTTGGGTCCTTCCAGCCCCTAAAGCCTCGAGACTGCCCACGGTGGTCCCGCAGCCCAGGGTGGCACAGCACAGCCCAGTCCCCGAGCCTGGCGACAGCGAGGACCAGGAGGTGCTGCTGAGGGTTCCCTGAGAGCGAAGGGGGTGCAGGGCTCCCCGTCACAGCTCCAGCTCTGGCTTTCAGCCTCAGATCACATCTCGGAACGCTGACTTGTCTGTGGACCGCCGGGAAGCCATCACTGACAGGCAGGGAAATGAAACGGGACAGATGATAATTAATTGTCCGTGTCTTTCAGTGTCTCCTAGATATGGACTAATGAAGTTATACGTTACTCGCTGGCTAGAGGACAGAAGGAAGAGGAAAAGGAGTCTTGAAGCTCGGGTTTAATCAGTTCAGTGCTAAGCGTGGCCGGGCTGAGTCCCCTCTTCTCTGCACGCTGTTTGGGTTCCTCTGGGTGCCCCCAGGCTCGGCAGAGCCCGTGGCTCCCGCGTGCCGCCCGCGCTCGCTGCCCCGCTCTTCCAGCACCGGGATGAAGTTGCAGGAGCCCAGTCACCGGGTGTGAGCATCCTTGGCTCTGGCAGAGGCCGCCAGGCTCGGGAGAGACGTGAGCGTGGCCAATTAAACAGAGAAACCTTTGCTCCGAGGCGGCAGCGAGCGTCGGCTGGCAGCGCAGGGGGCAGCTCTGATATTTATTTGGGCAGCGGCATTAACGTTATTTAATGAGCTCTAGTGGGTCAGTTTTCCTGTTTGAAAGGAATTCCTAAGTGGACTCATGAAAAGTTTCTTGTCTCCCTGCCATGGAAAACACGTGGACGTGGGCTGGGAGCCACTGGCCGTGGCCACCCCGAGCCGTGCACGGTACATGCCACGGATGGCTCACTGCACGGTGGGGTGAGGGTCCAGGCGTGTTTGTGACAGCACAATGCTCAGGTCCCACCTCTGCTGGCACAGGAGCAGGAACCGGTGGTGGCACTGGGGCTCACCCCCAGGACTCAGGGAGGTTTTGCCCATTTCCTTCCCCACCGCAGCCCCGGGTGCGCTGGGGCTGCAGTTCAGCAGCACTGAACCAAAGAGGACGAGGAGCCCATCACTGCCCCATGGCCAGGAGAGCTCGGGTGGTTGCGGGGTCCCTACAGGGTGTTGGGGCACCCACAGGAGCCTCGCTCAGCCCCATGCAAGCCAAGGCACCAGGCGCCTGCCTCCCCCCTGAACATGGGTGCTGAACAGAACGATCTCCCTCCCTCCTCTGCTCTGCTGCTCACCTGCCTCCCACACCGCCTGGCAGCACGACGCTGTCAGAGCTGTCACTGCTGGGGCTGCCTTGCTGTCATCGGATGGTGCCTGGCACAGGGGGATGGCAGGGCTGGGCACAGCTCACCTCGACCCCGACGGGCAGCATGGGAGCGGTGGCTGGTTTGTCCACAGGGGCATTCCCAGGGCAAAGCTTGGGAGCTGCTGCCCCTCCAGCAGGGAGTGACGCTCAGCATTGCCCACCGGAGAATTCCAGGCGACGGGAACACGGTGAGAAGGTGGCCCAGGCAGAGGTGCTGGCCAGTTGACCTTCTGGGACACACGGCCGCCAGACAACACAGCCCGCTGGTGCCAAGGGTCCGAGCGTGTCCGTGAGTGGGCACCACGCCACCCTCACAGACGGGACCGGAGGCAGCCAAGGCACGGTCCTGGAGGCTGACTCTGGGGCACGTGCCGTGGCTGGCATCCCGGTGGGAACCCCAGCGCCCAGCCAGCCCATCACCAGAGCTCAGGGCTCCCCCAGGACAAGCTCTGTTCCCAGGCGGATAGAGCCGGAGGGTTGTGCGGGAGGGCAGGAGAGGGGCTCCTCGTGTCAGCCCCAGTACCCGTGCCCCCGCACTGGCTGCCACCCCGCACCACCCAGACACTCACTAAGCGGGGAGGGCAGCCGGAGCATCACCGAGTACCAACCCTGTCCAGGCACCAAGCCCCGCGGTGCCCGCGCCCAGCGCCCACCTCCGCGAGCCTGGCGATGCCCTGGCACTGACCGCGGCCACCCAGGGCCCGCGGGGATGTGCGAGGAGGGCAGCGGCGAGAGGCTCGTCTCTGCTGGCAGCTGGCGAGAGGTGGAGGCGTTGCTGTTATGAAAACATGCGCGGGCTGTGTCTGAAAACATTGCGAGGAGCCAGCTACATAAATAGGCCCTTTATGGCTCTTCCCTGCGCTGAGACAGGCCCTTTCACAGCCGCTTGGCTCCGGCACGGTGGGGTTACGCTGCTAAAAGAGCTCTTCATGTTGGCGTGGGGGGAGACAGGGAGGCACCGGCACAGGGAGGCTGAGAGCGGTGGCACAGGACTGCTGTGCCCAGCCCCACGACGCTGGCACCCACCGGGGTTGGGGAAAAGCTGGTTTGGGGCAGGCCAGAGGACAGCAGCGATGGGGACGGCCAGGGGAAGCTGGATGGGCATCGGAGATGCCACACGGTGCCCATCCAGGAGCATCCTGTGCCAGCACCAGGGCATCCCTTACAGAGAGGTTGGGCTCCAGGACAGAACCCCCCCTGTGCCAGGCGGTTCCCTCCAGCCCAGGCAGCACAGCAGCAGCCACCCCACCACGAGAGCAAACCTCTGCCAAGGACGGAGCAGCCGATGCCGAGCTCCCTGTGCCAGCACCGTGCTCTGCTGCCTCCCGTCCCCAGTACCGCAGGCTCCCTGGAACTGGGGCTGTGCAGGGAGCTATTTCTGTCTGGAGGCTCCAGCAACGTGACACCCCCCGGCCCCCCCAGCAGCGCGGGCGGCAGCCTTGCCAGCATCCGTCCCTCTGCCTTTGCAGCTGCAAACGTGCTGACACCTGAGCAATAACCTCTCTTTCCTCATCCAAGATGCTTTGGGGCGAACGGCCGAGCAAAGAGCTGCAGACCCCCAGGAGAAGGTGGACCCAGGGAAGGGGGCAAGCCGGAGGGGACCGGGGTGTCCCTGGGCCAGCAGAGCGGGATGGGTCACGGCGGAGCCTGCAGCCCTGGCACAGTCATGGGCATCCACGGCACAGTCATGGGCATCCACAGGCAGGCTGCAGTCCTGACTCGGTCCTTCCTCAGTAATTCCAGGTCACGCTTGAGAGAGCAGCGTGGCAAACCCCAGCTCTCCAGCAGGACTTGCTGCGTGAAGGACATGAGCCTCTCGCTCAGGTGATGGGGACAGGAGGCAGCTTTGCTTGCCCAAGCACCAAGATCTCAGATGCGCCTCCACCACAGTCACCCAACCACGCTTCCAACCCCCAGCACCCCGAGGAAAAGCAGCACGTGTCCCTAAGCTGGAGCTGTGATGCCCGTGGAGAGGGTCTGGGAGGGCAGGGACTAGGACACAGCGACCTGTGCTGTCGTGGGACACGGGCATCAGCAGCTCCCTCAGCTGCCACCGCCTCCGCAGGGGGCACACCTCGACACCACCGCACACGGGCGCTATTAATTAATGGTTTTGTTAGGGAGTCGTCATTAACTGAGCACCTCTGGCGGCCGGAGAACCCGATGATCTATCTGGTGCCAGAAGCTGCGTGTGCAGCTCTTCATTTCTTTCGGCCGCCTCTATTTAGCGCGATGACAACTCCGTTTGTGCCCCCTCAGCAGCAAACGTCCCCCCCAGTGTGGGAGAGCTGGTGACTAAAGCAGCGGGTGAATGATTAGTGACTCAGCGGATAATTTTGCTCATCTCGTGGCTTTTTTTAGCACGGGGCGGACAGAGCTCACACAGCAAACCCTCGCCTGGCACCGCCACCGCTCCCACCTACCCGCGTCCCAGCGCCGCGCTGCCCGCCCGGGCTGCGGAGCTTTTGCAGCCAAGCGGCCGCTTGATGCGGTTCTCCTCTGGAAATCGAACAACGCTGCCAAGAGCTTTGGCTTTTCCTCAATCCCCCCTGTTATTTTTTTTGCTTTATGACCTAGGAAAGGGAAAGGGAAGTGCCCTGGCCCCGGGAGGCACGGGCAGCTCCGGCTGCGCCGTTCGTGTCACGCTGGCGCTGACCCGGCGGCGGCTTCTGTCAAGAGCAAAGCACAAAGCTCTTGCCTTCGTGGTAACTGATGTCTGAAAGCACCAGGTGCCGCCCGGAGTTAACAAGCTCTTTGAGACAGAATTCTGCTGTGAAAGGAGCCAGCGCCGGGGCGAATGCCACCGGCGGGAACCTCTGCCCGTGCCATCTGCGGCGGCAGCGCGGGGGCACCGGACCTGCCCAGACTGCGCGGGCAGCCCAAGCACCGCGCCAACGGCTGCGTCCTGGCGGGCTGGGGATGATGACAGGGACGTGTCATGAATTTCTTCTCATCTTTACAGACAGGGCAGCCACAGCACATCAGCCGTCTGAGCGCTGAAGCCCGGCTGGCTCTGTGCCTGGTGGTGCCAACCCGGCTGCTGGCATTCCCAAACCCCCAGGTGACCGGTGCAGGAGCAGAGGCCGAGGCTCACGTCCTTGGCACCACCACTGTGCTGGCATGAATCCCCCTCCACCCCAGTTCAGCCACCTCCAGGTCCTCGGACCCACCTCCCCGGGCCACTGGCGAGTAGTCCCCGCACCGGTGTGACCAGTACAACCAGTGCCAGCTGTTCCCATCTCCCCCGGGCAGCTGCTGGTGTTCATGGCAGACAGTCACCCAGTGTCACCAAACACTGTCATGGGGCTGGACCGACACAGGCACAAAGCAGCTCCCGGGGGTGGCAGCCCCAGACATTGCAGGGGGATGGGGAATTGCTGCCTCCCTACAACGGCTTCATTCTCACTTTCTCTTTAATGATTTCCCAGCTGCTTCCCCATTTTAGCTGATAATGGGACTTCACTCTCTATCTGGGGTTGAGAGTTGCTTTCCTTGTTCAAGCTGAAGAAAATCAATTCCCCTCTCACTCAAGTCTTTCCAAGACAGATGAACTGAAGATTGCGCCTGCCTGAGCAAAATATTTATTCAGTCTGGGAACAGATTTACTTTTGAACCTTCTATAAATACAGCTGAGGGCCCTGATTTAATCCCTTACCAGAAGACCTAATTTTATTTGTTTTGTGTTTCAAAAAAATCCTCCCTTTTCCAACGCCTTGTCAGCAGGTGAAGAAAGGCAGGGATTTTGGCACCCACCTTGGCAAAGGGCTCTGGACCACAGCTGTGGGTGCTGGGGTCCCACGGTGGGACAGGGCTTGGTGGTGCTGGGGAAAGGGTGAGAGCCCCACACTGACGGGGTCCGGGCTCTGTGGGGGCTTCCTGAGATTTACACCTCAGAGAAACACTGCCAGGGGCTGGGCCAGGCAGGGAGAGCCCAAATTCTCCACAGAGGCATCTTTGTAGCCTTGCCTGCCTGCGTTGGGGGCAAAGCCACTGCCCAGCCCCACGCACAACCCGCGGCACTCCCCAGGACCCGTGACCATCATCCCATCCATCCGCACGTGAGACCCCAGAACCAGCCACCCTTTGCTCGCCCGCAGCCAGAACGGGCTTTGTGCCCCGCGTGCTAACCAGAATTGCGAGGGGCCGACGGGTTCTTAGCCAGGCAGATGGCACCGAGCCCCCAGCCAGAGCCTCTCCCCAGCACCCTCCCCACAGAGGTGATGCCGGAGCAGGGACCCTGCTCGGGGCTGGGGTTTCTCGACAGCCCTGACACCCCAGACCCCGGAGCAGACAGCAGCCTCCACCCTCCCCTGCCTGCATCTTGACACCGGCATCTATCCGGATGGGTCTCCAGAGGAGTCGGGCTCCCCGTGTGTGGGTGGGCAGTGGGGAATTGTCCCCCGGGGCACTCGGGGACTCTGCTGCCCGCCAGCATCTCACCAGCACGTGCCACCACCTCCAACACCAAAAAGAGGATTTGCCCATGTTCTTTGGAGAGGGAACGTTCCCGAGGATGAACGGAAAAGGTTCCTGCTGCTAAACAGAGGACAAACCCAGGCAGGCGCTGGAACTGGGTTTCCTGCTGCCAAAGCCCACCTTGGTGCTTCCCTGGGCCACGGTCGCTGCCGCCCAGAGCCACACGGGCACCATGGCAGTGCCAGCGTTAAGCCAGCACCCAGAAGGGCAGGTGGCTGCTGGGTTTCTGTAAATCCCTTCGGCTCATCCTGACCCGACAGCTCCCAGCCCCGCGACACTGCTGCCTTCCAGCACTAATGGAGCAGCACAAATAATCTGCATCTGGCCGGGGAGTCGAGGCACTGGCATGGATTAAAACGCTGGGGTGCCTGTCTCAGGTCCCTCCCCGAGCTCCGCCGCAGCTTCCAGCCAGCAGCGAGACCATGTGCAGGCACAGGGTGAACAGCCTGGCCCCACCTCGGATGGGGGGGTTGCTGTGTCCCCGTTCGAAAGGCTGCCCTCCCTGTCTGCACCCTGTGGAAAGCTCCTCCAAAGGCACAGCGTGCCCTACGCCGTGCCTGGCTCGCGGACCTGACACACTTATTAAATTGCTGTTCTGCCTGTTGGCTAATTACCTCCCCGGAAACCTGAGAGGACAGAAATTTGACATTGAGCTGGGAAAATCTGCAGCCCTACAGATACTGCCTGGCTCTGGGGTGCCCGGTGGGGCTGGAGGGTGAGCAGGGGGCTGGAAACGTGGTGGCTGCTGAAGTGTCCCTGCCTCCCCCCCCACAGCCTGACCCGGGATGGGGACCCCCAGCGAACCCCCCAGGCTGTGCCCCGGGCTGGCAGAGCCGCTCTTCCCGCACCCCAGGGCGACCGGCGCAGGGATTAATCTGGGTGCGCTTTAATCCGCTAAAACCCTTTCGTAACAGCGCTCAAAAATAAGCCCGGAGAGTTCCTAATACTTCTTGAAAATTTCGAGTTGGGATATTTATAGGCTCTGCCCTCGCGTGCGACGGAGCTCGCCCGGCAACGGGGGGGGACCTGCTCCGGGCCCCCGGGGTCTCGCCCCTCCGATCCCACCGGGACCCAGCTCTGTGCCACTCCCCGACTCCTGCTGGATCAGAAACAAGCTTCCCTTGTATGGGATCTTTTTTTTTTTTAATTTTCTATTTTTTTTTTTTCCCTAAAAGCAGTTCAGGGCTCCTCAGAAGAGCGTCCAGCCCCGGCACACAGACGGGCTCTGTGCCGAGATGCCTTCAGTGCTTCAAACGAATGCAAAGCAGCCGCGCTCCTCGCCCAGATCCACACCGGCCCCAGCGGCACGTGTGCCATGGGAGGTGAGAGCGGGGTGAGGGTTGCAGATGACAAACAGTGATGGGAAAAGTGACACTTCAAAAAGAAAAAAAAAAGAAGCCAAACAAAAGCCCACCAAAACCCATCCTCTTCCACGCCTCGGGGATGCTGCTGAGCTTGTGCTTGCCAGTGTCGGAGCTGCTGCCGTGTCCCCGTGGGAAGCTGAGGTCAGGACGTGTCCGGCTGCATCCCTCTTCTGAAAGCAGCTGGCTGGGAGGCTGGGGTCCCACTCTGAGGGTCTAGTTTCCAGTAACCACCACTGGTGGCCACTGGCATCTCTGCCACAGCAGTTCTGGGCTCAGCAGGGTCCAGGGAGCAGACAGACAGCCAGGGCAGCAACACCACAGTCCCTGCAAAGCCCAGGTCACCAGTATCACATCTCTCTTGCTCCAATAAAGGAGAAAAATAACCCCAAAAAGCTCTTGGCCCTTTGCCACGTGGTTTTACAAAGACCTGACCCGCTGCTCCCCGCTGCACTGGGCCACGGGACTTTTCCCAGTTCAAAGGCAACAGAAGTCTCAAAGAACTGGGAGGTGAATGGGAGGTGAGAAGCAGCCTCTGATCTTACACTGGTTCAACCCACCCCACGTTCAGCAGCTCCCGCATCCCCCACCGGTGCGGAGCAAGAGCCCGAGACCGACGTTAGAGCCAGAAATACCCAGACTGGAAACAAAGCATTGGGAACAGCCCTGCCCGGCGGGAGACCAGTGGCAGCTGCCCCCCGGTGCTGCATCAGCCCAGATCACCCCGAGATGCCCCAGCTCATCCCCTGCCTGGCGGGTCCAAGGCACGGTCCTGCTTGCAGGTGGAGGACTGGGCAGAACTCGCCCTGCCAGCCCAGACCGAGCTGTACCAAAGTGATAAACCCCCCCAGTTATCACCTTTCATCCCTCACAGCTCTCCAGGACTGCTCGACCTGCTGATACCAGGCGACTCCCACATCCACGGAGATGCAACACCTTGGGCTGGGAGCAGGAGGAACCAGCCACACAGAGCGGGTCTGGGGAGCTGGTGGGGACCAAAACTTGTGCCACACTGGTTCCCACTGGACCACCAGCTCTGCCTGGTCTGGGACAGGAGGAAACCAGCCTGGCATGAGGGGTCTGTTCAGATGGAGCAGAGAGTGCCTGGAGCAGGATGAAGCAAGGGCCATCAGTGGGAACCACGAGGGATGTTGGCAAAGACCCTCCACTCCCACAGCCATGCCAAACTGAGACCAGCAGCCCCAAGAGTGTCATCCTCGAGGTCGAGCCCCAAGCCCATGGAGTATTAAACAGCAGCCTGGCCTCAGAGCCAAGCTGAGCCAAACCCAGACTGCTTTCATGCCTCGAGGATCAAACCTGTTGGCCAAAGGAACCCAGCAGCTCCTGGTAGGAAGTGACAGGGACGCTTGGCATCCCAGCACCCTGGCAGCCCTCACAGAGGAGCAGCTCCTCCCGTCTTCAGGCAGATACAGGCACGGTTTAGGACTTAACCTCAAAATGTTTCCCTTGCAATTTCCAAGTGATCGTTCTTATCAACTAATTAAAAAATTTCCATAATTAGGTCAGGGAAAATCACGACTCGGGAACGTTCCCGTTTCAAAGCAGCACAGATCCGTTCGGCGGTGAGGGCTCGGGGCTGGCGCAGCCCCTTGCCTGGCACTTGGACAGATATTCATCCCGGGGAAAGGGCTGGTTACACTGCAGGGGGGGAAAAACAAACCCACCATAACCATCCCTCCAATAGCAGGGGGGGCACCTTGCCTGCGGACCCTGCAAAGACAGGGGTGCTCGGAGCCCAGCCCCTGCCTGTGCCACGGGGCAGAAGCCCAGCTGGCCCCACCACCGTGGCCCTGGGCACACCGGCCGCGGAAGGACATGGTAACACCTCTGAAAAACAACCACCCACCCCCACGGCATCCCAGGGGAGCACCGGGTGAGCTTCCCACAGGAAAGCGGGACCCTCCGTGAGCCCGTCCCACGCGTGGGGCAGCTCCAGGCTCCCCAAATCCGCCGGTTCCCTTTCACGACTTGCAAGTAAATTGTTGTGGTTCGAATAAAAAAGGAGCCCTTGTTACCATGCAGCCGCAGCCTGGGTTTCCTTGAGAGCACGGATATCATTCTTGACAGGGGCTTCCAGACACATAAATTATGACACTATTTTGGAGGCAATCTCAGAACATCAGACTAAGAAACAACCTTTGTACATCACAATATTGTTTCTAAATTGACACATAGACCCTCATGGGCTTCATTGCTCTGCTCCGGGCACACGGTTTTGCATTTTTATTTTCCCTAGGAATGATTAAAGGGCTGAAGAACCGTGGGCTCTGGGTTCAGCAGATGCAAACATCGAGCTGAGGAACGCGAGCAGGATCTCGATGGGTTGTGGAGCTCAGGGAGGGGGGCTCTGCTGCCGTGATGTTTAAGTCTAGCACACTTGGGAGATTGCCCCATGCCTCCAGGACAGGTTTGCTTCCAGTCCTGGAAGTTCAACAGTGTAAAGCAACTTGATAACATGTTCAGTACTGGATTGAGAGCGTCTGTGCAAAGGCCCCTGTTTATTCAATAGTAAACTTATCCTCTGCAGTTGTAGGAACATGGAGATCTCCTCTGAAATGCCAGCAAAAAAGCCAAAGCAAGGGGAACATCTCCAAAAATAGCAAATAATCCCAAGGCCGGGGTTTCTTCACCAGCCACCAGCTGATGTTCAAGAATGCTGGAGCAATGCTCAAGGAGTGGGTTTGTGTCGGAACAGCTATGGATGGCCACAGCCCAGCAAGCTCCTGGTGCCACTCTGCCAGGGCCATGGCATCGCTCCAGGCTCCGCTCGGGAACGCCAACCCCGGCACCGGCCCGCAGGGATGAACAGCAGGAGGGTTCAGGCAGGACAGGCTGGGGCAGCTCTGCCCCGTCCCCATCCCTGGCAGCACGTTGACAGAGCCTTGTCCCGTGCCACGGTGGCCGGGTACGCCGAGCAGCCACCACCAGCCGCGGGGAAGGAGCAGAGAGAGCAAGGCAGCCTCGAAACCCAAGCCGTCGGGGAGCACCGCGGGCGGGAGGGGAAACCCCACCGGTTTGGGTGCGATGGTGCCGTGCAGCCGGTTCAGTTCTGCGCCTCGGGTTCTGCGGTATTTATACTCCTTCCTGCCAGCAAAAATAGACTCAGCACATCTGAGCTGGGTGTCTCGGCTCTTTGTGCTGAGAGACAGGAGAAGCCAGGCAGGAGGGAGGGAGGAAAGCCCCGCTCAGCCGGGTGGCATCTCCTGGCACAGGTTCACCGCCAGGTTTTGCTGAGGGGCCGGGTCCCTGACCCTCCCCTCCTGCGGCCAGGACGTGGTCCAGCAGTGGGGATGAGGCCCTGAGGTCAGTGAGCCACCAGCCCCAACAAATATTTCTCATTCTCATGACTACTAAGCCAGCCTCTGGGTTTATCAGCACCAGGGGCTGGCTGGTCCCTCAAAGCCAAGCACCTTCTCGAGCAGCCGGCAGCCAGAGCAGCCCGCTCCAGAGACCCAGCCGAGCACGGTGCCGGAGCTCAGGGATGCTCGTGCACAAGACGCACAACGGGAAATCACAGCTTGGTGTGACGTCAGCACCCTGATAGCGCGTAGCGAAGCGCTGCACATTTACATACCGAGAGCCACAGCCAGGATTCTACGAGGCTGTTTATTAATGCACGTGGCAGGTCACGGAACAAGCAAGAAGCCTCACAGCACATTTCACCCCCAGCCTGACTCTGAACTCTGTGAACGGCCGGAGAGTTCTCGTCGGCAGAGTCACACCAGCAGCTACCGAGGGACCAGCGCTGCTCCTCCCACCCCCACGGAGCCGTTTCAGCCGAACAACAAACACCACTCCGAGGAGCCGGCGCTGGGCTGGATGCTCCATCGGAAAACACCTGCAGCCACTTCAAAACCCAAAAAAGTCAATGATGGTGGATTTGACTCGCGTTGGCTGCAGGAGCTCCCGGCCAGGCTGGCAGCAGGGACAGAGCCTCATTTATTCGCGGCCTGTCACGTACGGCGGCACTGCCCATTGATGCTATTTTCGGGCACCGTGCCCCACATGCAGACGCAGCAGCTCACACGGAACGCCTCAGCTCCGCGCTCAGACACCCCAGATAATCACGGAGACGGAGGCGATCGTTGCGCAGCGCTGAGCAGTTCAGGGCCAGCTCCTGCCTTGCTGAAAACCACTGCCACGCTCCTCTCCGGGCAGGGGGTGCTGCCAGCTTGCACGGCACCCACGGACACATCCAGCCGGTGCAGAAGCAGGCAGCTGGAGCAGCAAGGTGGCAACAGAGCTGGCGCTGATCCCTTCACACCAGTGAATTAACCTAAAGCTGGGCCCTAGACGCCTTACCTTCACGCAGAACCATCTCCTGTCTTTAAAATGCACTTTCAAGCCCTGCTCTGAAAATAAAAAGCAGCCCAGGATGGCTGGGAGTTCAGATTCTGTGCAAGAAGTTGTTCTCCCACACGCACACCCTGCGTGAGCGGCACCCACAGCCCTGCCGCTGCGCTCTCAAGGGCAGGCACGGGCACGTCCCCGCTCCCAGGATCTGCGGGGTTTGCTCTCGGGCTCAGGAGAGCTCCGGCCCCACCTCACCCCAATGCACAACTGCTCAAAAGCCCCAGCGATAACTCACTGCTGCGTCAAGTTAATAGCCAAGTGTATTGATAGGAGGTGAGGAGAGAGCGGGCGATGCTCTGGGTGAGGACGCTGCCTCTGTTTCCACGCTCACTCCTGCTCGGCAGGTTGCTCAGGAGGACCACGCTCTGCCCCCGTGGCTGCAGCCACCCCGAGACACGGCACCCGCTGCCCAAATCGCGAACAAAAAGCGCTTTTGTAAGGCTTCACTAAAAGTCCTTTACTCTAAACGGCGAGTTCCCCTCGTGGAGGCAGCCAGGAAGCCTCGGCTCCATTTCCAACACAAACCTCTCCGTGCCTGAACCACAGAAGGAGCCCGAGCAGCCCGGGGCACCCCGCAGCCAAGCCTTGGGGCGCGCGTGTGCTCTGTGCACCCCGACACCCTGAGCAGCGCAGCCGGGTCCAGCCAGTGCCCACGGACACAGCTCCACTGCTCACCCACGGGCACGGGCACGGCCCCTCCACCCACCCACGGACATGCCCACGGTCATGAACGCGGGACCCACAGCCCACCCACGGTCATGACCCCACCGCCCAGTCTGTGCCACCCACCCCAGCTGCCCACAGGCACCCCGGGGAACATCGGCTGGGCCCAGCGGCTGCCGGCAGGCTCCAGCCCACGGGCATCACCCGCTGAGCACCCCAGCGGCACGGACACCTCAGCAGAGAGGAGCCAGGGGCATCACCCGCCGCACACCCACACGGGTCCCCCCTCGGCGTGGGAAGGGCAGCCCCGCGCTGGGAGAAGGGGCCTCGACAAAGTTCCTCTGAAGAAGTTTCCCTCCTGAGCTGACATCTCCCGGGGGGAGGTCAGGGGGGGCCGGGGGGGGGCTCTCCCACCCTCCGCCGCCCTCCCCCCGGTGCACGGCACTGCGCAGCCGGGCTGCCCGCTCCCAGGAGCCGCAGGGATGGAAGCGGGGCCGGAGCGCTACCCCCCAACCCCCCCGGGCTCCATCCTTCCCTCCTCCTGGCTCCGCGGTGCATCTCCAGCGCATCCCCCCCTCCCACAACTTTGCTACGGCCGCAACTCTACCCCGGGCCCGCAGCCGCGGACTGGGGGGACGAGGGGTACCGAGGGGGACCGGGGGGTACCGAGGGGAACCGGGGGGTACCGAGGGGAACCGGGCCGCCCGCCCTACCTGCCCAGCCGCCCGGCTCCGCCGCCGTTTGCAGCATCCTCCCGCCGGCTGCTCGCTCCCGGCTGGGCGAGCGCGCTCCCGGAGGAGGAGGAGGAGGAGGAGGAGGAGGAGGAGGAGGAGGAGGAGGAAGAGGAGGAGGAGGAGGAGGAAGGAGGGGATGAAGGCAGCGCGCGCACCGCCGCGGTCTCCGTCCGCTTCCCCCACCCCCTGGCGCCGTGCGCCCGTTCGGGGTGGGAGGGGGGAACTGCATCCCGCAGCTGCATCCCGCAACTGCATCCCGCAACTGCATCCCGCAACTGCATCCCGCAGCTGCATCCCGCAGCGGGGCCCGGGGGGGCCGCACAGCCCCCGGGCCGGGACAGTGCTGCAGAGGGACGAAGCGGGGGCTGGGGGCACCCTGGGGACCCTCTTCCCAGCTGTGCTGTCGCAGCCCCCAGGGTCCCCCGGGGGAGCGCGGTGGGTCCCCAGGCCCTTTGCAGGTGACTGGGGGGGTCAGTCAGGTGCGTGGCCATGCAGATGGAGCAGGGTGACCCAGCAGGGCTTCAGGGAGGGCACCTCGAGGACACAGAGGTGCCCGGTGCCACCAGAGCGACGCAGAACGGAGGGCTCAGGTCTCAGTCCTGCCAGGACAAGGGTCTCCAGTGCCATAGCCACGAGCCTCAGCAGCCAGCCCAGCTCTCCAGGAGCAATTGGAGGGGACAAGGGAAGGAGCATCGGGGGGGGGGGGGGGGGTGCAGGGGTATCAGAGCCCCCAGTTTGACCCACAGTGTGGCTGCGGTGCCAGAGCAGGCAGTGGCAGCACGGCAGGATAAGGCCTCTCACCCTGCCCGGACACTCCAGGACCCGCTGCTGGAGGATGCACCGGAGCCGGGCAGGAGGGGACAGAGGGGGGGCTGTCTGCAGAGAGATGCTGTTTGCTCTGAAGTCATCCTCGCTGGAGCGCGAGGACCCGGCGGGCTAAGGCGCCTTTGCTGACACGCAGCTGCCTTCTGCTAAGATCAACATTTTCCAGAGCGCTGAAGCCCGTGCTGTCCTATCGTCGCCGTCGGTATTAATATTTTAGCAGCTCCCAGAACCTTTAAGCGGGGCCACAGAGTGTTGACACAGAAGAGCAGATACAAAAAAGACCTGCTCCCCGCCCCAAGGAATATACTGTCTAGACACGTTACATAATCACATCTTGCCCTCCTCCAGGACATTTCGCAGAGGATCTCCAAGCGCTTCGCAAAACTGCTAATTAAGCTTCGCAGCCGGGCTGCGGGGGAATCGCCCGGCCCCGCCGGGCTCTCTGGCCAGATGCACTCTCCTCCAGAGCAGGCGCCCAGGGCTCTCGTCTCCAGGAGCTCTCGCCCACTTGCTGCTTTGCCTCCGCTAAAAAGTGGAATAGATGCCGAGATGAAGATGCCCAACAGGCCCCGTGAAGTCGCTGGCAGAGGTGTGGAGGCTGCTGGAGGCTGCTGGCTGCTGCTGGAGGCGAGGGCAGACCACACACCGCTCCAAGCATCCTGGCTGCAGGAGGGCTTCAGGGCCCCCAGGTACTGGGGAGATGGAAACCAGGAGCAGAGACACCGAGGAGCTTTGAGCTCCTCTCCAGCAGCTGTTTCTAGGTCTGTAGCTCTTGGAACATGGTTGGCTGGCCCAACAGTGCCACGAGTCCCTTCCCTGCTGCTGCCGGAGCCAGGGTCAGGTCCTGAGGAGCAGCAGCAACGGCACTGCCGAGCCTCGGCGTGGCTCTCCTTATAAATCACTCTGGGCTTTAAGAATCCTTTCTCTGAGGCTTGGTGCATTTATTTGCCATGCCATCCGATTTTCACAACGTAGGGTGGTTTTTTTCCTCCCTATAAATAATTACAGGCACTCTAATGGATCTCAAACCTTGCATTACCTTAGCTGTCAGGGGCTTGATGGTTATGGTGTAGCCTTCCTCTCCAAGGAGCAGAGACAGGGCTGCTGCTCCCCCATGGCCCTTTTCCATTCACATTAACCCTTACAGCCCCATCCTGCCTCCATCCTGCCGTGAGGAAGGGGCTGTACTTCCCCCCCACACCCTGGCATGGGAACCAGGGAACGCAGGAATGAGGCCTCTCACTCAACCCACATCTCCTGGCATTCCAGCAATGGGGAACACGGGTGAGTCGCTCCTCTCCGTGGTACCTGCTGCCTTCCCCCTCCCGAAGGTAGCCGTTCACATCACTCACAGGCTGATGAACTATTCCTCCCACCGGCTTTCCCCTCTCCTGGAGTTCTCATGGTATACTTAGCAAGCCTGCATGCAGGGATCTTTTTAAATGAAACTAAACTTTCCTGCATGTTCTGGCCTGTCCCTGTGAAGGGAATGAGCTGGTGACACTTTCCTGTGTCAAAAATATGATTGAGAGCCCTGGGTGGGAGGGAGGAGGGAGCTGTTCCCATCTGGAGGGTCAGACCCCATTGACTCATGCAAACTGTCCTTGGCAGAACCCCTTGGCTGCGCCTGCCAAGGAGAACCCAGCTCTGCTGGCCGCTGGCTCCCACCATGCAAACGGGCTTCACTGCCTAAATTCCTCCTGAAAATGTTTTCCTTAATGAGAACTCTGTGATCTGTTCTTTATTTCCCATACAACCTTGCCCAGCCCTGTCTGCTCCTGTCTCCTTCCCACGCAGAGCCGGCCCCAGCACGCTCCAAACAAACCGGAGCAGACTCCAAGTAACTTGTTTCCCCATCCAGACACGGCACAAAGGCAGGGCAAGGCAGATGTGATAGGCATCTCCACAACGCTGCTTATCCTCCCAGAGACACCTCTTTTCTCGTGCTTAGTTCGGCTTCTCCCGAAGAGTCTGTTTGTGCCGATGGAGACTCGTTGTCCTTAAACCTCTCGGTTTGCTGCAGATATTTCTGAAAACGAAGACAAATCTCTAAACAAAGAGAAGGTCGTTGCCAGCCGCACCGCACCGCACTGCTCTGGGACAGATCAGCAGCAGGAGCAGCACAGCCAAAGCCTCCGTCTCGCTGCAGTTGCTCGCAGAGTGCCTCCCACCCCCATGCTTGCTTCTCTACAGCAGCTTTTTGCATCCATAAGAGATGAGCCTAAGAGAGACCAGGGCCTCGTCAGGGCTGGAGCTTCACCTTTCCTCAGTTCTGTGGAGATCAGCAGGTCCGTGCTCGGTAAATAAGAAGTTTTGCAATCAACCCAGCAGTTCACATCCTCACGGCAGGGAGGGAGCTGCACTGGCAGCCCCTGGCAACTCTGAGCATCTCACCATGCAGGGAGCTGCCTGGGAACATCACGGTGCCACCTCACCCATGAGCCAGGTGCCAGGTGTGAGTGGCAGAGGAGCCAAAGGCTGTCCCAGGCATGGTGCTACCAAGATGTTTCCAATCCCAGATGTGGAGCCACAGGACCATGAGCCCTGTCCATGTCCAGCCTGGAGAGCCCCAGGCTCCTGAGTAGCATCAGGGTCCCAAATCACCAAGAGATGGGAAAGAGGACGACGAGGAGGAGTCACCTCTGAAAACCACAGTCTAGACCCTCAGTGATGCCCTCCTTGGGCACCACGGCAAGCACCTGTGCTGGACCAGGAGAGATGGCAGGAAGGAGCCTGGGAAAGCAATTGTAAGCTGATGATGGCAAAGCTCTTCCCACACCAGCTGGCTCCAAGGAGCAGCCCTGAGCTGGGAGCACCAAAAGCCACCCCGGGCTGCTGGCCCCTCGCCCGCACCCACCCCAGTGCAAACACCCAGGCTCAGAGCCGGTGCCACCAGCAGCTGCAGCAGCTTGTGTGTGGTTTGTGAGCAATGGATCCCCCGGAACAGCCGCCCAGGGGCTGCTGCACCCCGTGGGGATGTCACTCGGCAGCTCAGGTGATGCCAAAGTGTGCCCCGAGAGAGCCCAGCCAGGCCAAGAGCCCCCCAGCCTCCCCCAGACAAGCTGCCACCGGGGGCCTGGAGGTTTGTCCAGGGGGAAGAGGACCCTCCCACTGCCCTGGCCAGGGTCCCACCAGCCGAGAGCTGTTGATCCCCTTGCCTGGCATTGCTGCCTCACTCCCCAACAGGGACCTGTGCCAGGCACAGCCTCCTCTGCCCAGGCTTCTGGGCACCGAAGCCCACGGGAGACGGGTGGGCAGAGGAGGGGCCGTGCCTCGGGAGCTGAGCGGGGTCCCAAGCCCGAGAAGGTCAGTGTGGGGTGGCTCAGCCCCAGCATCACTTTCCAGGAAGCCTCAGCGGCTCCTCGGCCGCGGCGCTGAGCCGTGCCAAGCTGCTCCGGCAGCTGCCGTGGCCGTTCAGCAGCTGTTGAGCCCGGAATTGCTCATTGAGTCATCATTTTTTTTTTTTTTTTTTTTTTTAATTTTTCTTTTTAATGAAATCAGCACTGTCAGGGAATTAAAATCTTTTCAAAAGCCCATAAAGTTTTCATTGATGTTTCGGATCCAGCTCAATGGGGGTTACCTCTTTACAGCCGGGCAGAGGCAGCAGAACTTCTCGACCGGTTCAAGCAACGACACCAGCGGGCAGCCCTGGCCGCGGGAAGTTGTCCTTGCCTTTGTGCCAAGGCTGTGCTGACCCTGCCCACACCCCAGCACGGGGCAGGATCGGTCTTGGCCGACAGCCTGGGTGTGAGGACCTGGCTGCTGTGGGCTCCAGGTTGCTCGCTCTAAATTCCCACAGCATTCCTCTGCCAGGGGTGGAGGGGCACTGGGATGGGGATGTGGGCAGAAGCGTGGCTGTGGGCACGGCAGCACCACCTGCTTCCAGGACAGAGAGAGAAGCCAACATGGGGTGACCAAGGAATAGCAGCACCCTAGTTCTCATGCCCGTCACCCGGACTAGCAGGTTCCCTGGCTCTGGGCAGGCAGGGCGATGGAGCATCAGCACAGACAGTGGCAAACCCCACCCTTGGATTCAGAAGAACCCAGAGAATCCTCAGGCGAAGGTCTGAGCTCTGGAAGAGTTGTAAAAACGGGCTAAGCTTTTCCATTTGTACAGCCCTTTCCACACGAGCACTTTGCAAATAGCTCATTAATTAAATCGCAGAGCTCTTACGCGAGGTAGAGCCGCCACCAGCAGCGCTCCGGGCTCTGCGGGTTGAAGAACAACCCGTGGCCCAGCAGCGCCTTCCTCTTGCTTTTAAGGACAGGGAGAAAGCACCAGGACAGCGACCCATCTGTGCATCTGTCCCCACACCCCATGGACATCTCCACAGGGGTGCCTGCCCTTCTGCCACCGAGCTCCAGCTCCACCAGCACGGCACTGGGGCAGCGACCCAGCCCTGGTACCAGGGGGTTTGCCCACCCTGCACCGGGCACCCAGGGTCTGACCCCACAGGGAGCCCAGCAATGCAGACACGCTTGGCCCAGGGGTCCCGGTCCCACCAGGGACTCTCCAGCCCCACGGCCCCGTGACAGGGGCTGGGTTCTCAGCCTTCCTTCTCCTGGAAGGCCACTGCGCAAACACCAGGAACGCATCGTTAGCGGAGAGACTTCTCTGATTTCATGGCAATTGTTCTTTCCTTCCCATCGTAACTTTTAATTAAAATCTACAAAAGGAAGATAAGTAGTCCCTCTGCATAATTGCAGGGAGTAAATTTTATTGTATAGAAAAGTGGTTTTAATTTTTAATAGACTTATTTTTAAGGAAGAGCAACACTTTGAAGGGAGCTGTGAGCTCTGGTAACATTATCAAAGGCAAGAAGAGGAACAAAGATGGGTTTATTACATGCTCCCTATAAAACTGTTATTTTAGGGGAGTTTTGTGCTTCCTCCTAATGAGAGATGAATTGCACCAGCTTCGTTTGCTGTAGGAGGAAAATTAAAATGAAACTGATAAGAGGCCCAGCCTCTAGCTTCTGACTTACCTCCCAATTATAAATGAAAGCTCAGAGGCATTCCAGAGACGGGACTTGATGTCTACATTAATTATAAATAAATTATCTACACTTAATGTTTAAATGAAATTCCAGATAAAGCTTTATATTTAGAAAAGCGTTGCATCAGCGCATCAATATTTATGCGAGGAGGCTGGATGAACCGCGCGGCTCCAGCGTGATGTCAGAGCAGGGCTGAGGAGGGGGAGAGTCAGTTCCCCCCTCCCCTGCTCCATCCAGCTCTGCTCTGTCCCACCCTGCCTTATTGCACCCAGCTCCACCCAGCTCCACCCAGCCCCTCCCCACCCAGTTTACCCAGTTGCCTGCACTGCAGGGGAGCTGCCAGGACACCCCCCCCTTTCCAGGAGCTAAGCTGAGACACAGAGAAAAGCTGTGATTTGCTCACCCCTTTCCAATGCTTTAGAACAGGAAAATAAATGCTGTTTTCCATCACACCCTGTCCCTGATATCCCAGACCAACCCCTCCCAGCTGCCTCCGCCTGCACCCCGAGCCCTCGGTCCCGACAGCGCGAGGCCACCTCAGAGCTGGGCAGTTCCCCGGCAGCGAGGTGGGGATGTCACCACGCCACAGCGTTTTTCACAGCTTCGTCTCAGCTGCTGCAGAAAGTTTTACGGCTCTCACAGGTTTGTTGTTTGGCTCAGGCTTAAAAGGAGACATTTTTTATGCTTTAATGCAGCTGGGGTGGAAGAGGAGAAATTTGACAGGCCTGTGGCTCAAAGCTGTGTAGAAAAACAGTACAAAAGAATAAATAAAAGACAGTTGAAATCATTCGTCTCCTGGTTACTTGTGCAGCAGTTCAGCCAAGGACCATGTGGGATCCAGCACCCTGAGCAGCCACTGCTAAGGTGGAACATCATCCCAGGGACATGGGCAGCATCCTGGCCAGAGTAGAGCATCTCATCCAGAATAGAAGCATCCTGGCCAGAGCAGAACACCCCAGCTGAGGCAGAGCATCCCATCCAGGGCGGAACATCCCGGCCAGAGTAGAGCATCCCAGCCAGGGCAAAGCATCCCGGCCAGGGCAGAGCATCCCAGCCAGGGTAGAGCATCCCAGCCAGGGTAGAGCATCCTGTCCAGGGCAGAGCATCCCAGCCAGGGCAGAGCATCCCAACCAGGGTAGAGCATCCCAGCCAGGGCAGAGCATCCCAGCCAGGGTAGAGCATCCCAGCCAGGACAGAGCATCCCAGCCAGAGTGCTCTGTGCATGAGTGACCCATCAGCAAGGGCTGGGCTGGCAGAGCCTGGCGCAGCCAGCCCAGGAGTTGCAGCAGGGTCACCTTTGGTATCGCAGCGCTGCACAGTCCTCGTTCTACGAGGGGAGCGGTATCTCATTTCTCCCTCAATTAGCTCCTGATTATCAGTGTCCCAGGGCCCCTTTCCAGTCTCTGTTTAATGCACCATTAATAATTCATTTCTCAGATAGCAAGAACGCAGTGCGAGGTTAGGGCTTTGTGACTAATAAGTACCAGAGCAACCCTCATCTCCAAGGGACAAATGAAGGGAACAGAAATAAAGTGAAAGAATCAAAGATAATACATTTTGTGGCCTTTAATCAAACACTGGATAAAGGGTTTGCTTACTCAGGTGAAGAACACATGAGCACATCCTTTCTCGGCAGCTGCCGGCTGCTGGGTTCCCACACCTTGCCAACACCCCTGGGGCCTCACCCGCATCACGGTCCCACTGCCCTCCCTGGCAGCAGAAAGGGAAACTGAGGCACTTTGAGGCAAAACTCAAGCTAAATCAGGGCTGGCCCGCATCACCCTGCTCCCAGGGCTGGAGGTGTGAGCTGGATCTTTCCTCAAGCTGGAAAACCCCAGCTGGCCAGATTTGCCCAGTGCCCAACCCTGACCGTTGGTCCCTCGAGCAGAGAAAGAAACCAGAAATCCTGGTCCTTTCCCGGAAAACCCTGAATGTTTCCTCAGAAGCCTGGAGTGGTGGGATGAGCAGCATTCCCATCATAGTTCCCAATGCCAGGCTGGGCAGCTGCGCCGGGGACATTTCTGCAGGGGGCTGGGGCGATGGGCACCTCAGGACAAAGCACTCTGTGCCCACCGAGGGGCAGGGCCGGCAGCGGGCACAGAGCGTGGCGAGGAGCCGCACGGCGCGTTGGCAGCTGCACATTAAGTGTGACGGGTTTCTGACAGATCCAATTATAAAGCCAGGTCTCAGCAGAATCACAGCACTGAGATTTAGTGCATGAAATTCTGTTTGGGAATTTTCCGATATTGCAGCTTGTGTCGCGGGTCCCCACGGAGCCCGGGCAGTGCCAGCACCCAGCGTGCTGTCCTGGAGTCTCACCCCCTTTGTGCCACGTCCCCTCCCTTCCACGCACCCTGCCGAGGCACAGCCCAAATGCAGAAAATCACCTAAAAAATGGTAATAATAAGCCAGGGAACCCCTCCAGCAGTGCTGAAGAAAGGGGATCAGCCTCCCAGATCCTCTGCCTGACAGAGACGTGCCCTGGCCTCAGGCCTGGGTGCCACATGCCAGGATCACCCCTGCCCCTGTGCAGCCCCAGGGACAGTGGGGTTTGGATCACGCATTGGGTACGGGCTGTAAATCACTCAGGCTTCCAGTAGCTGAGGATCTGCCCAGTCCTTCACCACACAGCCCTGGGATGGTATTTATAGCCCAGCTTCCTAGAAAAGTGAGGTGGGCACGTGTGGGGCAGCGGCTGCCTGTGTGTCGGCACCTGCCTGGGCCCTTTCAGCTGATTTCAGAGAGCTGACTGGTCTTACAGCAAGGAGGTTCCCAAGAATTTCTCTAAAAGCAGTGAGCCGGGAGATGCAGGAGAGGCAGGGAAGGCAGGAGAGGAAGGAGACCCTTCCCTCTGTTGAGGGGACAGGGTGATTTGTCCCCGGGGCTGTGGCACAGGGGAGGCAGTTGCAGGGAGAGGACCCGCATTTCACCCATGCTGCTGCTGGGGAGCAGCCCGTGGGTTCACCAGGTCCCATCTCGAGCTGGGGAGAAGCGGGCAGCCCATTGCTGCAGGAGAGGAGCCATGTGGCCTTTCCCCTCGGGAAGAACTCCCCTCCTGGCTGCCCTGGAAATGCTCCTCAGATGAAAGCTGCCGAGTAACCTCCAGGGACCGAGGAGCTTCGGTCAGAAGAGGACACGGGGATGTGAGTCTGGCAGCTCTCCCGTGGTGCTCCGATCCAAAGAGACACCGAGTCTCTGCACTGAGCACGGGGCCGACGGCTCTGCCCCGTCCCCAGCCAGAGCTGTGCAGGTTCTTTCCGTCAGACACAGCCCTGGATTAGGAGGACTCCCACTGTTCGGGTGGTGGCCGAGAGGGCAGCGCTGTGCCCCGGTGCTGACTGCGGCTCCTGTGATGATGCCAGGTCTGGAGGAAGCTCGGGATGAAAGCTGGCAAGTCTGCAGCATCGCAGCCATCACATCGGAGCCGCGTCAGCATCCCTGGGCCCTGGAACCTGGGAGCTGTTGGGAAGGCAGGTTTGTTTGTCACCTGCAAGGCTGCTCCGTTCTCTGCCGTGAACAGCTGAGCCCAGGCTGGCAGGAGCCCCAGGGAGGAAGGTGCTGGGGTGGCTTGGTCACTGCCAGGGGCCCGGGAGCCTTCGCCCCTCCAGACCCAGCTTCTGTGCCCTCCTCTGGGCTTCTGACGAAGAGCTGCAGCCCCTGCCCTGAGCCCAGCAGAGCAGCCCCTGTGCCCACTCACCCCTCACTGTGGGCAATGGATTGGTCTGATCCAGCTGTGGCCGTGCCCAGCACCCCGGGCACAGGCTGAAGTGGTTTCACAAGTGCCACCCAACAGGGACACCTTCTCAAGGCCCCTGCATGAGCAGCCCCCACTCTCAGCATGCCCATCACGGTGCCAGCAGGGACCCGCAGCACCCTGGGCATGTGCCTCCCCATGCTACTGGCACAGCTGGCATCGCCCAGCCACATGCCAGGCAGTTTTTTTAGACTCAACAGAATAAAACCGCAGTGATTATATTTCCTGCCTTCCCACTTGGGGCGGGAGGGAAATTGTTTGATGCTAATCCCCTTGTTTAATCCACCGGCAACCTGACATGCGAACAGTCAAGATTAACTCCCGGCGGGGAATCGTCAGACAAGCAGCCGCTGGTGGCAGGGATGGCACAGCAGAGCGGGACGAGGACGTCCCTGCATGCTCTGTGGGCTCCCACACAGAGGGGAGGTACGAGCAGCATGGAGAGAGGTCTTTTGGTCTTCAGGATCGAGTTCCTCCACAATGAGCAGTTTTCACCAGGCTGGAATTTCCCCTGGTAGGGAGAGAGAGGCTCCAGCTGTCCTGGGAAAGGTCACCTCGGGGGCTGATATGCTCCCCGGCACTGGCACAGATACCGTGCGACAGCAAGATTTTCAGATGTGCCTGGGAAGCAAAATTCAGTCCCCCATCCCCCTCGCCCATGATGCCACTCGACTCATCCTGCTGCTGCCCAAACCCACATCTGCATGGGGCCAGAGCTGCAGGGGCAGACGGAACCATCCCCAGGTCAGGACCCCCAGCCCTGGGCACCCGCAGTCCAGCCAGCGCATCCCTTGGAGAAAGGTGCCCAGGGATCCTCCTCCAGCCACTCCTCACCCTCCTTGCTGCAGATCTGCACCTGATTTTGAGTTTCAATTTGCCTGACTTTTATCTTCAAGCCCTCAGCTCCTATTATCCCTCTCTCAGCTAAGTTAAAGAGCCCTTTAATACCTGGCAGTTTTCTCCCTGGGAAGGTACTTGCAAACTGTAATCAAGTCACATCTCAGGCTACTTTTCACTAAGCTAAACAGATTGAGCTCTAAGTCTCTGCTAAACACCCAGCCTCAGGAAAGGGCCAATCTGAGGCGCTGCCAAGCAGAGAGGAGCCGTGGTTTTTTTCAGCTGGCGCATTGAAAGGTGAATTGTCGCTTTCTGATGAACCGACGATAAACGAAATGGGCTGTATAAAAATAAATGGTTGCGTTGCCCTCACGCCGGTCTGTGAGCACAGCCGGCTGCTAGAGGCACAAAGGGTGCTGGGGAAGGATGTGGGTGCTCCTAGGACTGTGCCCACCCCCATGCCAGGCCCTGGACTGGCAGCCTGGGGGGAGCTCACCAGCAAAAGAGCTGGTGGAAAACACCTTGGCCACGCTTCTGCCACAAAACTTGCTGCAGCAGCTGTTTGCTGTGGGGCTAATGGTGCCTGTCTCCACTTACAGGCAGGGAGTTATGATGGCCAGGAACCTAAGTGCTTCAGGGAGCTGAGATAAGCGAAGATGCTCCAAGTCACAGGCTTAAATCCAGAGGTTATTGACGGGGGATGTGTCAGTGCACAAGAACCTGTCCAGCAGCCCTCTCTGATGCCGGGCTGTTGGCAGGGCGGTTGCAGTGATGAAGTGGAGCTTCGGGCTGGTTAGCCCCAGGAGAAGCAGTGCTGGGTGTATCTGCTGCTTTCCACAGCGTGCAGCCCCCTCAGGGAAGCCCAGCCCTGGCCTCTGTGAGGAGCAGGGGGCAGCAGAAGTTCTCCCAGCTGAGGGTCTGCCCCAGTGCAAAGCAAAGGCCCTGTGCCAGTGCACGGGGAGAGCCCAGCAGGAGCAGGCTGGGGCTGGAAGGTGCTCAGGCAGTCCCACAACATGCAGACCTGGTCAGGCAAGGACTCCCAGCTTCCCTGAGTCACTGTGGCTCCAAAGCCCGTTTATCAGTACAGTCCAGACCTGAACAGTGTGGGTGTGACCTGAATGGCTGATCGGAGGGGAGCAGCTGCTGCCCATGCCCTGGGCTGAGGGATGCAGTGACAGCCAGGGCGGATTAATGGGGGTTGCAGTCCCTTGCACCCTCATACAGGCTGGCCTGGGTGCAGACAGCCTGGGGACTCAGCCATGCAAGGCTGGCTCTGAAGGATGCCAGCTCTGAAGGACTCCAGCTCTGAAGGACACTGGCCAAGGTCGTAGCACCAATTGCTGCAGCTCAGCTGCTCCCTGCTGCCAGGTCCAAGGTGACCGAGCCCCTGGGAAGGAGAAGCCAGATGGGGCTGGCACCGAAGCAGAGATGCACAGGGGGGAACAAGCAGAGGCTGAGTGCAGACCCACTTACAAAACCCACAGTCCCACAGAGCAATGTTGTCCTGGCCCTGTATCTCATGGGGTCAGGTGAACCCCTCAAAAATGGGCAGGGTTGCATCAACACCACAGAAATTCTGGTTTGGGGCACCAAAGTCAGCAACCAGATCCGTCTGGGCTGGTGAGGGGTGGTACCACCGAGTGCTGCAGGAACCCATCAGGTTAAATCACAGCCTGGATTCTCCGAGAACAAATCAGGGCAATTTGAGTTTAGCAAAACGACCTGGGGTCCCTGCAGGAGGGTTTCTGCCTGGGGAGAGCCAGGAGAGGCCAGCCCAGCCCACAGAGAGCTACAAATAACTCAAACGGCCTCATTACCCAGTTTCTGATGAACAGGAGTTTGGATTCATGTCTCCCCCGGGGGCAAAACTCCACGTGAATCTGGGCTACACCTCAGCACGGCAGAGCCGCTGCCTTCAAAGGCGGGCAGGAGCCGCACGCTTGCTCCGAGCCCCTGTCCTCCCTGGGGACAACCGCGGGCAGCAGCCCACGGAAAAGCCCCGAGAGCCCCGACGGCCGCAGTGACCGGTACCGCGCTCCGGGGGTGGCAGAGATCACATTCGAGCATCCCGAGTCCCCGGTGGAAAAGCCTCCCCGCGCCCCTAGCGGGACAGGACCGGGCTGGCGGGACAGGACCGGGCTGGCAGGACGGACAGACGGCAGCCTCGCCATCCCCGCATCGCCCGAGCGACCACGCTGCTCCCCGGGGCGGGAGGTCCCCGCACCGGCACCGGCCCCGCGCCCGGATCCCGCGGGAAAGGGGCACGCACGGAGCGGCCGAGCCCCCCCCAGCACCTGCCGGGCCCCGGCTGAGCATCCATCCCCTCGGCAACCCCCGGGCATCGCTCTCGTTCCACGGCCCGGCCGGGCCGGGGCTTCCCTCTAGCGACCGTCGGCGGGAGAGCAGGAGCGGGGCCGCAGCCGGTGCGGTTGCCACAGCGCTCCCGCAGCATCTCCTCCTGCAGAGCACCGAGGGGACCCCCGGGGACACAAAAATCACAAAAATGTTTTAGTTGGAAAAGACTTTTAAGCTCAACTAGTCCAGCTGTTAATCCAGCCCTGCCAAGGCGTGTCCCTCAGCATCACATCTCCATGGCTCTGAAATCCTTCCAGGGATGTGGACTCCACCACTGCCCTGGGCCAGGCCTGGACAACTCTTTCTGTGAAGAATTTTTTTCCTAATATCCAACCTAAACCTCCCCTGGCACAACTTAAGGCCATTTCCTCTTGTCCTACTGCTTGCTTCTTGGAGGAAGAGACAGTGTCTGCAGAGTAGGGCCAGGGCAGCCCCACAGAAGCGACCCCAGGCACTCGCAGGTACATCGCTGGTGATGCCTGCACTGCCAGCGCGGTGTGCAGTGGGATCCGGCTCTCTGGCAGGTGATGGTCCAGTTCCGCTTCGAGGGCTGTCCCACAACAACCCAGCCTGCGCACAGCGGGCTCTTACCTTCCATGAATCCACCAGAGCTTCCCTCGTTCCCAGCGCGCACACGTTTTTAATGGAGAACCGTCAAATGCACCAAGCAGGTCAGAAGCTGCCAGAGAAACGCTGGGACGCGTCCTGCGCCCATGCAGAATGGCTGGTTCTCCTGGCAGGGTTGCAGAGGCAGGGTTGTTGCAGAGACAGGGTTGTTGCAGAGACAGGGTTGTTGCAGAGGCAGCCTCCCGGCCCTGGCAGCACTGGGGGGCTGGAGGGGAAGGCAACAGCATGGGAAGCAGCTGCCAGAAGGCAGGGAAGGGTTCGGGTGCTTTCCCATCCCAGTGTCTCATCCTTTCTGTGTGGGCACAGCAAACCCTCCTCCTGCAGTCATGGGCAGCAAGGGAAAGAGAAGCAAGTCGTGGCTCTGCCTGCATGGGCCCGGAGGGAGGGTGCCATGCTGAGGGGGATGGGAAGGGTTCTGCTGGCACAGGAGGTAGCCTGGGAATTGTCCTCTTCTGAGCAGAGCCCACGCTAGAAGGACTGGCTGTGGGTGCTGGAGCAGTACTCCAGGTAGTCAAACTCCTCCACAGGGAATGTCACCGCACTCCACTTCTTGTACCACTTCTTCTCAGCTGGTGTCTCCACCACAAAGTTTTTGATGCAGAGGATGGGCAGGTTCACCTGCCGGTAGATCATCTCCATCCCCCAGTCCTGTATGGGCAGGAAAGGGGACAGTCACACACCCTGCAGCACAGCACCCCTGGGCTGCAGGGCCACGCACACCAGGCACGGAGGCAGCAGCTTGCTCCTGGGGCAGAAGGCAGTTGCTCGTGTCCCCATCCTGCGTGTGCATCATCACAGGGGCACAGGCCGAAGGGAGACACGGTTCCATTCCCCAGCCAGGCACAAGGCACAGCCTCTCCTGCCCCTCCAGCACCAGCCAGGCTGCAGCCGCAGGGGCACTGCCCTGTGCCACGCTCACCTGGCTGCACTTGCGGCATGCGATGCGGCAGCCGGGCTCCCAGTCCTTGAACGTCCGCGGGAACTGTATTTTCCCAGAGGAAACCCTGTAATTCAACCTGCAAGGAAGGGGCCAACAGACGCTCTAAGAACAACAGCCCAGGGGGCAGAGACAGAGACGCAGCCACACACAAAGCCCTCGTCACCTCCCTAGACTGGCGTCCCCAAGAAGAAGCTGCCAGCAGGCTGCTGCCACCCCCTGCCCATCCTCAAACAAGTGACATCTGCCAGCCGGGCTCTGCCAGCGCCGGCACCTACCTGAAGCCGGGGTTGATGTTAACGTGGTGCGTGCCCTCCACGGTGCGGATGTCGCTGCCGTGGCACACGGGCACGTTGCAGTTGACGCAGTAAAGGCGAACAGCGGCCGGGTCGTGCAGCCGCCGCCTCTCGCTGATCCTGGCCTCCTTCACCAGCCAGCTGGCGACGGCAACTTGCTGCAGCTCCCTGATCTGCGGAGGGCAAGGGTCAGCGCAGGGCTACGGGCACAGACAGATGGTAGCCACGGCAAGACACGTGGCTGCAGAGAGATGCAGCGTCCCAGAGAGCTTGAGCCGTGTGGCAGAATGGGCACGGCAGGCAGGGCAGGACGGGCACACACCAGCCACACGCATGGGCACCTGATGCTAGCCCATCCCAGGAGCCAGTGTCACCTCACAGGGAGAGCAGGCAGCCAAAACCAGGGCACAGAGGGCTGTGCCCAAGCAGCAGAGGTGGGCAGGAGATGCCTGGCCCTCGTGGTGCTGAGGGCAGTGCCCACCCCTCACCTTGAGGCGGTACTCCTGCTCGGGCATGGCCTGCACCGCTCTGATCGCCCTCTCCATGAGTTCCACGAGGTTCTCGTTGAGCTGCTCGCGAGAGACCTCTCTGCTGTTGGCTTTGGCGAGGACGGAGTAGACGCTGTTTTCAGCACGGGCACGGCCCCGGGCCTACAGCAGAAGGGCCAAATGCTGCTGCCAACTGAAGAGGACCGTGGCTGAGCCCACCCTGTCCTCCGGTGCCACCCCACAAAGACAGACCCCCCCCACCACACCTCGCTATGCCTCACCAAGGAGGTGCTCTGCCAGGGGCTGGGCTCATCCCCAGGGAGCTGCCAGTGGGTGTGGGACATGAGATCCCCCATTTCCCCCTCTCCATGGCTTTGGGGCATGCTGCCAGGCTGTGGGGCATGCTGCCAGGCTGTCCCCCACCACGGGGCTGGGCAGAGTGGCCAGAGGGAGCACGTGCAGCTACCTGTATCATGGCAATCTCGTTGGTCATCAGCCCGTAGCGGACCACGACGTTGCACTCGGGGATGTCCAGGCCCTCCTCGGCCACGCTGGTGGAGAAGAGCAGGTTGAGGGTTCCCTCACGAAACAGCTTGATCACGTCCTGCTGCTCGTTCTGGGGGAGAAGGGGGAGATTCTCCAGCAACTGCACAGGGCTCCGAGCCCCTGGCAGCACCCGCAGTGCCCACAGAGTGTTCAGAGAGGGGTAAAGTCCAGCTCCTTCCCACCTGCGTCATGTGCCTGGTCTGGTTGCTGTAGCCAGCGCCCGTGAGGACGGCAGCCCTGATGTGCTGCCCACGGAGAGCGGCCGTGTCCTGCAGCCAGCCGAGCAGGCTGTGGGCACTCTGACGCGTCTTGGTGAAGATGATGCCACGAGAGGTGCCCGGGGGCTGGAAGTGCTCCCGTAGAATCTCCTCCAGCTTGCCCAGCCTGGGGTTCTCATAGCGTTGGTCCTCAGCAAGCGCCCGCAGGCTCATCCTGTTCTCTGCGCAGGCGAGCGGGGTGTCATGGGGGCTTCCTGCCCCCCAACACACCCGGCACCAACCCCCCTCCAGGCCCCTCCGTTACCCTCAAATGTGGCAGCGAGAAACCGTTCAGTGGGGTCCTTCGAGTCCCTCTCAGCTGCATAGAACTGCTGGAGGCACCGGAAGGCATCGATCATCCGCACCGCGTCGTTGATCAGCAAAGCATCGTTGTACCTGCGCAGGTGCAGCGCGCACACCCGCGTCCTGCGGCAAAACATCTCTGCCGCTGGCGAGGGACAGGGCACCCCGTGGTCACAGCCTGGCCCATGGCCACCAGCCCTGCCCCATGGCCACCAGCCCTGCCCCACGGCCACCAGCCCTGCCCCCCCGTACCCACTCCGCCTTCTCACCTCTCTTCTCCAGCTCCACGATGCGCTGCTCATAAACCTGCGTGCCGAAGTCCTGCGGCAGGTTGGGCGTCCCCATGTATTGCTGGATCTGCTCCATCACCTTCTTCAGCTGCTCGCCAAAGGGGTCCTGGGAGCGGAGAGGGGGTCAGGACCTGGGGGATCGGGGAGGGCCCCCATCGGAGGTGCAGCCCAGAGAGCCTGGCCTGGGCTTAGGGGCTGTTTGCACAGCAGGACCCAGATGGTTGCGGGATCCCCCTGCACCAAAGCTTCGGATCAACCCGTTCCTTGCGCTGGCCTGAGCTCTGCAGATGAAGGCACGCAGCACCCAGCTCAGCAGGGTGCAGGGGTCCCATCTCCACCCAGTTTGCAGCCCCGTGGCTCCAATCAGATGCCCCTCACCTGTGGTCTCTCGTGGCACAGATCATACTGCTTCCTGGGCTGGGGGACGTGGCTCTGCAGGTGCTGCTCTTCCTCCTGCGCCGACATGATTTTCTCAGTGTCCAGGTTGGCACAGATCTGAGGGGGTAGGAACCCGCATCCAGCCCTGAGCCCGGCAGCCCAGGGCAATGGGGCACGTGGCGCTCGCTGACATCCTGACAAGTTTGGGGGTGTCTCCCCTAGGCCACCCAGTACCCACACACCAGCTTATCGACACCCACCCGAAGAAAGACCCTGCTACACCCCAGGGGCAAGATGTGCCAAGGTTGCCGCCTCTTGTCTCGACGCAGGACCCACCTGCAGGATGTGTGCCACAGCCCCCTCAAAGGAGCCAGCACCCCCAGTGCCCAGGGACGCCGTCAGACCCAGGACCTGCGGTAGGTCCTGCTGCCCGCTGAGCTTGCGCTGGAGGTAATTCATCATGATCTTGTTGTAGACAGCTTCCTTGTGAGTGTGGTGGCATTCATCGATCACCAGCAGGGAGAAATCTGCACCGGGAGAAGGAGGACAGTAGGGTGGGCTGTACAGGAGCCACCATGCAGCAGTGGAGGGTCAATGAGAACAGTCCCATCCCATCCCAGGCATGGGGAGAGCAGTGCTAGGGGTCCTGTGCCCACCCGTCAGCTCCACATGTGTGTCCTCCTCCCTGCTGACCAGCGCATTCTGCAGGATCTGGGCCGTGCAGATGACAACATCGCTCTCCTTCACCACGCAGGCGAAGAAGGACTTGTGGCTGCTGTCCCCGCTGATGGCCGTCACCTTGAAGTCCTTCTGCAGCACGTGGAACTCCTTTTTGGCATGTTGGTCCACCAAGTGCACCTGCACGTGCGAGACCCCGCTCAGCCCTGACCCAGAACCACCACCCGAGAGCCCACGGCCAGCGGGCAGTGGCCACCCCGTTACCCCGCGGGGTAGGGGATTGGGATCAGGAGGTACCTTGTTGACCAGCACGGCCACCCGCCCTCCCCGCCGGCTCTCCAGGTGCCTCCGGCAGACGTGGACGGCAGCGCGGGTCTTCCCGGCGCCCGTGGGCAGGCAGATGATGCTGTTGCGGCCACGCAGGGCCGGGGCTGCCGCCTCCCGCTGGTACCCGCGCAGCTCCATCCCCTCCCGGTGCCAGTGCCGGTGCCCCCGCTCCCGTCAGCGGACTCAGACAGGAAACAAAACTTGGGGCTGCGCATCCCGGAGGAGCCCCGGCCAGGGGGGTACTCGCCGGCCGCGCTCCCGGGACCGGCCAGGCAGCGGGACCGTGCTGAGCGGGGACCGGGAGAACGGAGTGGGGACCGGGAGAACCAAGTGGGGACCGGGAGAAGAGAGTGGGGGACGGCTGGTTTGCATCTCCCCCAGCCCCCGCATTCCCGGTGCCTGCCCAGCCCGCGGATGCCCGGGAACCCCCCCTCGGGAGCCCCCCCTCGGGAGCCCCAGACATGGGCAGAAAGAGAAAACGAAAGTCGGTGGAGCTGGGTCAGCCCCATCAGCCCCGCAGCAGGCCAAGCAGCTTCTGTTCCCTGGCCAGTTCTGGCCCCCCAGGGCAGCACCATGTAACCCCAGTTCAGCCCAGTGCAGACCCAACTCAGGGGTAATCCATTCCTGTCCCACCCCCCACCTCAAGCCCAGGGTGCCAGGCACCCAGGCCGTGCTGCGGGCCCAGACCCAAGGAGGCAGCTGGGGCTGCACGAGGACGTTTATTAAAAAAACAAAACAAAACAAAACAAAACAAAACAACAGTCAAGTGGAATGGGAAGAGGGGGCTGGTCCCACGCGGCGAGGGCAGCAAGAGCATCACCAGCACCCACACAGCGATGCCAGCGCGGGGGGCACAGCAGAGACCAAGCGAGGATGGGGGGCAAGTCAGTGGATGGGGTCAGGGGGTTGACAGCCCAGCACCCAAGGAGGGGGAAGTGAGAGGGGAAGCAGGAGCTGACCCCACACCCAAGGGGAGCAGATCAGTGCTGGGCATAACCCTACTCCAGAAGCCAGGGCTGGCAGCTCTCAGCAGCCCCAGCTGGCAGCAGGAGCAGGTAGGGAGGACTCCAAAGCTGGCAGAGGCAGCAGATGCTGGGGCTGAACACCCCCTCCCAGAAGGACCCCAGACAAGGAGCAGCATCTCTGCCTACAGCCCAGGGCAGAGACCCACCGTACATTCAAGAGGGAGAGGAGATGCCTGTGGCGTGGACGGAAGCAGAAAACCAAAGCACTTGTGTCCCCATCCCTGTTGCCAAAAGCCAGGGCAAAAGGCACGACCCTGGGGAGGAGGGAAGTGACGGTGCCAGGGGGCTCCTGGCCCACAGGGAGAGGCAGGAACTGGGTGATGCCCCTGCCCCATGGCAGGGCCCACTGAGGCAGCTCCAACCCCGCTGCTCACCCCCCAGGAGAGGCAGCCAGCAGCTCAGGGATAAAAGCACTGGGCACCCCATGCCACACACACCCCTACCCATTGCCCCCCAGGAAAGCCCAGCTCCCCCAGGCTGCTCAGCAGCAACAAACCCTCCAGTAGCCCCAGTCCACCAAACAGGACCAGGTCCCCCAGGCAGCCCTGTCGCTGCTGGCGGGGACCAGTGGCCAAGGCAGGTCCAGGGCAGCTCCCCTACTTGTCGATGAGCCCCCCCTCCTTGAGCTTGAAGTAGAAGAACTTCTCCAGGGTGTTGGCACACTTGCAGTAGTCGCTGTCGGGCGGGTTGTACTCGCGGCAGTTGGTGATGATGCGCTGCAGGTCGGCGATGAACAGCTTCTTGGTGACGTAGTAGCGGTTCTTCAAGCGCTCGGTCATGGTCTTCAGGTCTGGGGGTGGGGAAGGGTCAGCCCCCCCCCCAGGCCTCTGCGTACCCCCAGCCATGGAGATTGGCACTGACCGAGGACCCAGCTCACCTCTCTCCTGGACTGACTGTCCGTCCCAGCGCTCCCAGCACCCCAGCCAGGACACCCCAGCACAGACCTCACAACCGGGGTCTGCAGCCCTCCCTCCACCACCCCTCCCCAGGGGTCTGGGCACAACCGCCTACCGATAGGGAAGCGGATAATTTCGTAGTAGTCCGGTGCCTCCGACTTCTTCACTGGCTCCATGAAGGGCCACGCGCTGGGATGGGTCTGGGCAGAGGGTGGGGAGAGGTGGGTTACAGGAGCCAGCCCCTGCCTGTGCCAGCACACATGGGTCCTGCTCCCTGTGTGCCTGGGTCACCCCGCCTGCCCCCATCCAGGGCGGACTGGCCCCAGGGGAGGCAGCTCCAAGGGCTGCTGGGGACACCGTGCCCACACCTTGATCTGGGCCAGGAGGTTCTTCAGGGTGTTGTAGAGCTGGTCTGGATCCTTCAGCTCTTTTCTGCAGGATGAAACCGCTGCCTGTCAGCCCAAGGTCGGGCAGCCTCTCTCCAACCCAGCACCTCCACTGCCCCATCCCAGCACGAGGAGGGAGGAGCAGCCTGAGCTGAGTCCCCGCACAGCACTCACCCCTTCTCCTTCCCCAGTGGCTTCCATCCCGTTTCTCCTGGAAGACAAGGGTCAACATCACCACACAGATTCACAGAAGGGTTTGGGTTGGAAGGGACCCTAAGGATCATCTAGTTGCAACCCCCATCTGCCCCACACCCGTGGGCGAGGGAGAACAGAGCCCTCCTGCCTGACAGCCCTTCCCCCCAGCCCCCGAAAGCAGCAGGACTCACGGATGCCAGGGACGCTCTCGATGGGGATCTGCCGCACGCCCTCCTTGAAGCAGGTCAGGCCAGGGTAGACCTTGCGGATCTGCGCCTGCTTCCTCTCAATCAGCTTCTTGATGATCTGCAGCAAGGAGGGGGTGTGGGTTGGAAAAGGTCACAGGATGCTCTGAGGAGCCAAACAGTGGCATGGGACCCCCACGGACCCAGAGCATTCGCTGCACCCACTGCCTAGGGCCAGAGCCAATCCCAGCCGCTGTGAACATCACCAGTGTCCCCTCTGGCCCCTGAGCCTGCTCCCAGAGGGGACCCAGGGGCTGGCTCCAAGGGCTGGCACCTTCAGGAGGTAGGTGACAGGAGCCCAAGAAGGCAAAGCTTGGCGGCACCCATCCTCCCACCCACAGGACATACCTCCTTCTGCTTCTTGATGATGTGGGAGAGCTCGGTGTAGGGGATGCGGGGGTTCAGCTCACACTCCATCAGGGTCGCCCCCTCGTAGTCCTTGATGTAGCCCAGGTAGCGGCTCTTGGGGACCTTGATGTCCTTGGAAAAGCCCTAGAAGGGAGAGTGGAGGAGAGGAGAGGTGGGGGGAGGGAGGCTGGCAGGCAGGGGGCTGAGGGGAGCCACCCTGGGGAAGGAGCCCACCTGCTTCTTGAAGTAGCCGATGGCGTACTCGTCCGCGTAGGTGAGGAAGTAGAGGATGTTGTGCTTGATGTGGTACTCCTTCAGGTGGTTCATCAGGTGGGTACCGTAGCCCTGGGGGAGCCACCATGAGACAGGGAACCCCCGAATAGGGCACACGGTCCCCTCCAACCCACTGATACTGGCAGCTGGAAGATGCCTCAGAGCAGTCGCTGCCGCTCAGAGCCGGCCAGTACTGAGCAGGTCTGGCTGCCCCAGGGGTTGGGACAACCCTGGGCTGGGCTCTACCAGCTACAGCGAGACCATCCTGCCCCCCATGGGCCCCCACCCACTGCCAGCACGTTGGGCTGCCAGGGCCCCCTGTGCCTTGCCCACCACCCACCTCCCCGCTCCCACCTTCACTTGCTCGTTGGACGTGACAGCGCAGAAGACGATCTCCGTGAAGCCCTGGGTGGGGAACATGCGGAAGCAGATCCCCCCGATCACCCGTCCGTCCTTGATCAGTGCCAGGGTCTTGTGCTTCCTGGGGACAGCGAGGGCACGGGTGAGATGGGAACCCCCACGCCAGCCCCTCCCAGTGCCCCCCAGCCACGCACGGGTCGAAGACGAGGCGGGTGATGTACTCCTTGGGCATGCGGGGCAGCTGGTGAGAGAAGACGTTCTGCAAGCCCACCAGCCACATCAGGATCTTCTTGTTGGACTTCTGCGAGAGCGAGTTGCCGATGACGTGGAACTCGATGATGCCGCGGCGTTCCTCCAGCCGGGCCGTCTCGTCCCGCGCCGCGTTTGCCGACAGCAGGCTGGTCTGGAGGGGTGCAGGGGGGGGTTCAGCCGGGCCCCGGCACACCAGGAAAGAAGCTTTGTGGGTCCTGGAGAGCACTGGTGCCACCTCAGCATCCCCCCACCCCGTACCTCAGGGCCCAGCATGGCAGCAGGGTCCGTGATGGTCAGCATGACCTCGTTCACCAGTTCCATAGGGATGTCTCCCATCACACGGATCCGTTTGGCATCTTCCAGTGTCAGGCTCTCGGGCAGCTTCCGCTTCTCCCCTGGGAGGAGCAGAGCAGAGAGGCACATCCAGCACCAGGAGGGACCGTGGAAGGTCCCAGCTCCCCCGGTGCTGGGCTCAAGCCAGCACTACCTGGCAGGGGCTCCGGGGTGCTGGTGTCCATGCTCACAGCAGAGCTGCTGTTGCTGAGCTTCTTGCTGAAGAGCGGAGTGGTGGGCACGGTGACAGTGCTGACCGCGGCTGGAAGACACCAACAGTGCCCGTGAGCGATGGAGAGCTTATCGCTGCCGCGGCCCCGCCGCCACCGGCCGAGGTTCACCCACACCTTGGCCCTTTATGCTACAAGCCCCAAACTGGGGGTGGGGGGGCTGCCCCCCAAGTTACCTGGGCGAGACACCAGCTGGGCCCCCTCCGTGGCTGGCACGGTGAAATCAGCCTCCCAGATGGGAGAGTTCTCGCCGTAGATCTCCTCCTCCAGCATGGACAGGAACCTGGCAGGGAGCGACAGGTCGGCCACACTCCGAGGCCGTTCTCCAGGAGAGGAGAACCTCCCCAGCAGCGCAGCATCGGGCACCTACTTGGGGAAGTGGGTGAGGATCAACGTCCGCTTTTCTGGCACCAGCTTATCCTTCTCCACCCGGAATTTCTCCAGCAGCTGCCGGCGGGTGACTGTGAAGATGGACTTGAGGAGGCTGCGCCCAAAGACGTGGGTGGTCTCGTAGCGGGGAAGGCTGTCACAGCTCTGTGGCACGTGGCAGTAGCACAGCCACCTAAGAGAAAAGAACGCGCTCCAGTGATGGGTCTGGGACTGGTGACCACAGGGCATCCACATCCCTCCTGGGAATGCCCTGCTGGAAGCAGGGACAAGGAGAGGAGGTATCGGGGGGGGTCACAGCTGATGTTGTTCAGTAGCAGTCTCCCCACTCCTCGCCCAGCAGACCAACAACCTGAGAGAGCTGGGGAGAGGCTCAGACTCTAAGAGTTGGGGTTTCAGCCCCACACAGGGGTAGGTGGAGCAGACAGACCCCCAGGCTGTCTGGCTCAGACCCCCTCCCACCCTCACCTTGTGTAGTTGACCTTGTAGGTGGCCACATCATCATTCTGGGAGCGCTGACGGAACTGGGATGGTGTCTCCAGCTTCCAGTAGTTGAGGCAGAGCAGGAACATCTTGGAGAGCTCATACATGGTCTGTCGCTCCTTGGGTGGCAAGTGGCTGAACTTGTACTGGACAAAGTTCAGGACTCCCTGGGGAGAGGACAGGGCAGTGGAGGGGCACTGGGTGCTACCTCCTAAAGAGGAAGGGGCCCATGGAAGAGCAGCAGAACACAGGATGCATCCTCAGTGTGATGTATGAGCCTGCAGCAACCTCACCTGCTCTATGTTTGGTTTCTCGAAGGGGGGGCTCCCCAGGGACCCCTCGACCACCGGCTGACTCATCTGCAGGATGCACTTCCGCAGGAGCTGCAACGACACGGCCGGACAAGGTGACCGCAGTCCCAAGGGGCAGGCGCAGCACGAGCAGAACCTGCTGCCAGGCTGCACTGACTGACAGCCAGGACGGTGCTGGGGTCCCCACGGACGTTCCATCCCTGGAAACCTCCCTCCCAGGGGAATTCAAGGCCAGGAGAGCAGGCACTCCCAGGATGGGGTCAGCATTTCACGTCTCTGGCTGGGTGATGGGATGTCTCACAGCCAGACCACTGCTCCCAGCAGAGCAGGCAGAGGACAAGCAGTGGGACAGCAGCCCCAGCTCCCCGCCAAAGCTGAGGGACCCTGCGTAAGCCCCACCACGAGACGTGCCCAGCCCCAGACACACCTTGAACAGGTAGAAATACACCTGCTTGGTGTCCGTGTCCTCCTCCTTGTGCACCGACATGAAGAGGTTTTCCACGTCCACCACCATGCCCAGCAGCCGGTTGATCTCCTCCTCCGAGACGTTCTCCAGGTGGGACACGTGGTCCGCTGCAGCGGGGAGAAAGCCGCAGTGAGCCCGGGGGGTCAGCACCACTCCCCCTCCCCAGGGAGGGTCCCAAGCACCCCACGGGGTTACCCAGGGCATGGCCGCAGCTCCGGCAGGGCTCGCTCAGGTTGGTCACTGGCTGCTGCAGGTCCATGCGAGGGGCGGTGGGAGGGTTGGGGTTCTTCCAGCCATTGCACTTGCAAGCATCATTGGCCTGGGATGAGGACAGGAGAGGTCATCGTGCAGTGGTCCACGCACTACCTCGTGCCCATGCTGCTGCCTTCTCCGGCCAAAGAAATACCTTTTCCTCCACCTGCCCCATGCAGCCCAGCACCAAGATAACCCTCAGCACTCCCACATTTCTCCCGTGAGCAGCTCCAGCATCCTGCAGCCCCTGCCCATGGATGTTCTCGCATCTCCCTTATACAACTCATCGCTCTCCTTCTGCACACCCTGCCCATGCATAGCGCCGCACCCAATCCTGCAACCCCTGCACAGCTCAGCAACCCCCTCCTGCACACACATGTCCTCACACCACGCTCCTGCACCTCCTGTATGGTCCTTCTGCATCCCCTGCTCATACCTATCCTTGCACTCCTCTCCTGCACCTCCTGTATGGTCCTTCTGCATCCCCTGCTCGTACCCATCCTTGCACCCCTCTCCTGCACCTCCTGTATGGTCCTGCATCCCCTGCTCGTACCCATCCTTGCACCCCCCTCCTGGATCCCCACCCGCGCATCTCCCCGCACCCCACGCACCGTCCAGGACCCTCCTCCTGCAACCCCCGCCGAGCTCAGCACCCTCCCCCTGCACACCCCATCCATAGACGGCCCGGTACCTCCCCCCAACCCCCGCCGCTCCATCCCACCTTGCAGGCCGAGAAGACCCCCAGCTTCTCCAGCTTCTTCCCGCGGGGGAACCCCCGCACCTGCGCCTTGCGCTGACTCGCTCGCTGCTGTTGGCTCAGCCCGGGCCGAGCCGGGTCACTGGATCCCGCTCCTCCTCCTCCTCCTCCTCCTCCTCCACCACCTCCTCCTCCCGCCGCCGCCGTCGTCGTCGCCGCCGTCGTCGTCCCGCTCCCCGTCGCCGCCGCTGCTCCCGGGCCCGGCGGGGGCCGCCCCGGTTGCGCGGCCTCCGGCTCCGCCATGCCGGGCCCGGCGTGCGCTCCGGGCTCAGTGCGCCTGCGCGCCGGGCACGCCGGGATCGGTAGTTCGTGGTGGTGATGGGGTGGGTTCGGTGC